>VXBO01014196.1:171-71828 GCA_013400135.1 Rhinoptilus africanus
GGCTTCTGTGAGAAGCTGCTGGAAGCTTCCCCCATGACTGACAGGGACAATGCAGGATGGACCTGCCGCTGGCCAAGGCCGAGCCCATCAGTGGTGGTGGTAGCACCTCTGGGATAACATAGTTAAGAAGGGGGGAAAACTGCTGCACAACAGCAACTGCAGACAGAGCAAGGAGTGAGAATATGTGAGAGAAACAACTCTGCAGACACCAAGGCCAGTGAAGAAGGAGGGGCAGGAGGTGCTCCAGGCACCAGAGCAGAGCTTCCCCTGCAGCCCCTGTTGAAGACTATGGTCTTCTTACCCTCATGGAGGGTAACAGTGGAGCAGATATCCACCTGCAGCCCATGCTGGAGCTGGTGGACACCCAAAGGAGGCTGTGACCCCGCGTGAAGCCTGTGCTGGAGCAGGTTCCTGGCAGGACCTGTGGCCCCACGAAGAGAGGAGCCCAGGCTGGAGCAGGTTTGCTGGCAGGACTTGTGACCCCATGAGGGACCCACACTGGAGCAGCCTGTTCCTGAAGGACTGCACCCTGTGGAAGGGACACACGCTGGAACAGTTCATGAAGAACTGCAGCCTGTGGGAAGGACTCACGTTGGAGAAGTTCATGGAGACTGTCTCCAATGGGAGGGACCCCATGTTGGAGCAGGGAATTAGTGTGAGGAGTCCTCCCTCTGAGGAGGAAGGAGCAGCAGAGACGATGTGTGATGAACTAACCACAAACCCCATTCCTATCCCCCTGCGCCGCTCACAGGGAGGAGGTAGAGAATTCGGTAGTGAAGTTGAGCCTGGGAAGAAGAGAGGGGTGGAGGGGGGAAGGTGTTCTAAGATTTAGTTTTTAGTTCTAATTACCCAACTCTGATTGTATTGGTAACAAATTAAATTCATTTTCCCCACGGCGAGTCTGTTTTGCCCATGGCAGCAATTGCCGAGTGATCTCCCTGTCCTTATCTTGACCCAGGAGCCTTTCTTTATATTTTCTCTCCCCTGTCCAGCTGAGGAGGGCAGTGATAGAGCAGCTTTAGTGGGCACCTGGTATCTAGCCAGGGTCAGCCCACCACAGTCCTGTAACTTAGAGAAGAAAACTAAGAATATATAGCTGATAAAGTATCCCCTGTGTAAGGACTGTTGGTGGATTGAGGTGGATAGCTGTTATCTAGGCTTCACATAAGGGCTTCACATAATATACAAACTATGCCAGTGAAAATATGTCACAAATGTTCATCAGTCTTGGCATATGCAGTAGGCTTATATCTAGATACTTATGTGGGCTTGTGTAAAATATCGATGATTCATATGACACGTACAGAGAAAATGCCGGGAACTGGGTGTTGTGATACCCGATAAAGGCCTGCACCCTGTCGGCAGCTCTCCTAGACTGGATCCCAATTCTGGCAGCAGCTGGTGGCAGGGAGTTGTCTGCCAGCCCCACATCCATGCGTGAGCCCAGGAACGTGCTAGGACCATCCAGCACACGCTGTGCAGTCAGATCAGAACCTTGAAATAGGAAGTGCCTGACAGCAGCTCTGGCGTTACTTGTGCTGGGGATCACTGTGACACTCTTGTTCCTCCTTCCCATCTCTAAGTCCATGCCGGAAAAAAGTTTAAACTATTGCATTTGCTTTGGGGCAGTATCTTAAATGGCACAGTGCCTGAATCTAGACTGCCACTGCCTACCGAGTTTTGAAACGAGATTGCTAATTTCTCCTTTAAATTCAACCTTATTTTAAATGAGTCTCTTCCATCCCAGCCTTTCATGTGGCTGCTGGTGAGGGATGGCCAGGGCTGTGCTCTGTAGCAGTGAGAGTTAACTTTTAAATTACCTGAATTTTCCACATTTCACCTCTAAAAAGCCTTTGAAATTAATACAGGGACCGGTGCGGTCTTCCAAATTCAGCTGGGTTCACTGCAGACAATACTGCCCAACTGCCAGTTGATGCAGAATGCCTAACTTTTACCTCCCTTAGAGCTCTACAGTTTAAAATTAGCTGAGCTGGTTTGTCTGTGTCTGCTGAAGAAGTAAATGAGGTGTGCTGGGGAGACTTCTCCCTGCAGAGTTCTCAGCTGCGTAAAGGACCTCGAAACAGAAGAAAATAAACTTGCATGAACACTTTCTCTAGATTCAGTCCATGTGTCTTTTTGGTCTCCCACTCAGATGTGTCATCCTAAAAGCAGGGAATTCTCCTTCTCGCATAACAAAGGGATGATACGTGTTTGTGCCATATGGTTCTGAAACTGGTCCTTTTTGTACTGCCTAGGATGCATGTGTAAGCCCTTGGGAGAAGCAGCATAAAGTGGGGATCGCAAACAAGTGATGCTGAGACTTACTAGTACCATTGTCACTGAATCATTTCTTTGAAAACAAATTTCTGTGGTACAGTCATTACAAAGATCCTCCTTTGCAGCTGCATTTTAATAACTCTTCTCTTCTCATCAGCAAGAGCAAAAATTTGTAAATAATGCCGTGTAACATGGAGCAGTGGATTCTGTGAGGGTTTTAGGCCTGGATATCTGATGCAGAAAGGGAGCTTTGCAGCTTAAACTGTGCACCACACTTTTGTAAATGGGCCCCTGTGGTGTTATAGTAGGAAATGAATGACCTGCAGTGGACAGCAGGGGTTTTGCATGAGGTTTAAGTACTGCAGCCTGTATCCAGCGGTATTTTTAGAATGCTGTTAGCCTCGGTGAGCCCACTTGCATGCTTTAAGTGCAGCATACTCTTAAATATTTTGCTGGAGTAAAGGGGTGGTGTGCTCAGCATCTAGTAATTTCAAATATCCGATTAGTGCTATATAAATGGTTTGGTTTGAGTGTTTTGAGTTCCAGGCTATTTCTTTGTGAGGATATTCACAGGAAGTTATTTCAGACCTGTGTTTTGGGAATTGTGCGTTTGTTTTAATAATGTGAATGCTGAGGTGTGCAACGACTCATTTGGAAATGAGTAAATAAATGATGGGGGAGTCAGAGTATTTTATTTTCTTAATTAAAGTGAGAGTTTATGGTGCAAAGATGTAGTTAGAAAACAGCTAATTCTCAGATGACAGGTTTAGAATTTCCATAGAGAAATGTGCATTTGAGGGTGTATTTGACTGTACTATTGCAGCACCGTATTTTGTAAATTTGAACTAAATTGCTGTTGCTGGTCATCATATATAAATGCTGTTAGAGAATTGGTGGTGTAATCCTATTATTACTGTTTTCTTTCTGTTAGATGGTAATCTTTGAATAAAACTAAGTATCGGCCATAGTCCCATCAGAGATAATGGAAGAGGGGGAGGTTAGTCTTTTCATGCATACAAGGGGCTGAAAAAGTTACTGTACTGCTTTTCATTTTAGCTAGTTCATCTAGATCTGGAAGTCATTTATGCCAACATATAATTGGTCTTAGAAGTATGGAGTGATGCTCACTGTCAGAAACCTCAGGAGCAAAGCTGGAACACTACATTATAAAAGGATGGACTCCCTATGGTTTCATATAATATTTCAAAATCTGAGAAGATGACAAATGTACATATGAAGATTATGTTTTATAATTAATTTTACAGAAAACATCAGTTGTACAGAAGTATAATGATGGGAATCCTTAATTGTCTGTGCTAATAAAAAGCATATTATAAAATTTTAAAAGTCATTACATTCAGAGCAAAAAGCTAATTGACGCCTAACAGTGGAAGTTTCAGTTTTAAAATATTGGACCATAAATTCTGAAGAAAAGAATTATATATACAGAAATCAAATTTCTTGCTATAGGGAGTAATACAGAGAGCATGCCTTACAAGTGTTGCCCATGAATGATAATTTCTTATCAGTTTTAAATTCAACTTATACAAACTTATACAAACTAAGGTTGAGTAAGTGCAAATAGTCAATTTTCACAGTCCAAAACTATCCAGGCTTTAAAAAAAGTTATTAGAAAGAAACCGTATTTTTAAAGGTCATACTTTTAATCATATATGCAAGCCAAATAAATGCATGTTCTTTACAAGTTTTGCTAAATCAGAACTTAACTTATCATTTTGCTTAGGTGAGAAGTTAGACCCAGTGGATCTACATTAGAGTGGATGTTACCCATTAAGATTGCTTTAGTCTAACAATTCAAAACTACTTCAGGGGTGTGTGATGCTTCTCTGTCCCGCTGCCTCAATCCTACATCTGGTGGTCCTTCCCCCTTGTTTGCTCTGGAATTTATCATCAGCTTTGCTGGGTCCAATTCATCTCACTAACTTTGTAGAAAATGATGCACTTGAGTTTTCCAGATCACTGTTACTACTTTTAATTTAGCAGCATGAATCAGACTGGAACACAAAGTGGCACAGAGTGATGAGAAATGGAAGTCTAAAAATGGTATGAACAAGACCACTTCCTTTCAGAAGCTCCTGGTGGCTCAAAATAGTACGTGCAATGTCATCTTGAACCGAACAAGTCCTCAAACTGCTTGATAATGGTCTTCAGTTCTTTGCAGTTTTCTTTTCATTTTAGAAGCTAGTTAAAGAATATGTAAAACAGTATACAAATAGGCTTTCAATATATAACAGGGGGCTCATAAGAATGACTGAGAGACATTGTACCAAGGTCTCTATGTACAGGACAAGGAACAGTGGTTTTATACTAAAAGAGGGTAGGTTGAGATTGGACATAAGGAAGAAATGTTTTACAGTAAGGTTGATGAGATGGAGGAACAGGTTTCCCAGAGAAGCTGTGGATGCCCCATCATTGGAAGTGTTCAAGCTCAGGTTGGATGGGACTTTGAGCAACCTGATCCTAGCGGAAGGTGTCCCTGGCCATGTCAGGGGGCTGGAATGAAATAATCTTTAAAGGTCTTTTCCAACCCAAACCATTCTGTGATTCTATGAAATTCAGAAATTTTAGAAGCTATTTTTGGAGAGGCGGAAGTTGGTTGGGTTTTTTGATTGTGTGTTGTTATTTTCCTCTTTTTTCTTCCCTCTAGCATTTTTTTATTCTTCTACCCTTTCTCTGCTACTACTTTACAAGTGTATAACTGTAAATGTTGCTGTCTGCAGTACAACTCCTCGCTGTTCTGAAGCTTCCCTGAATTTGAGGTACCAACCTATATTCCCTCCATAGGCTTTGAGCTACTATTGCTGTTTTGTTCCTCAAGCTGCTGCGTTTTAATCTGTTGCATGTAAATAGCATTTGGAAGAGCATCCCTGAGTTTTGAAACTCATTCCTGAGGAACATAAGCTCTGCATAATACCCCTTCTCATCAAGGGTTTCATCAGACACTGATCTGGCAGTAGCTCACACGTTGCTCAGCCTGATTGAATGACTGGCTGCCACCAGAAGGAAGAGTTCTTTCTTCCCACTCCTGGCTGAGCTGTCCTACCCTGTGGGCTGTGTTGGTCCCAAAGAGAAAGCAGAAATTTACCCGAGGAAGCACGGTAAATTTTGAGCATGGATGGATACATAGAGTTCAAGCACTTTATTAAAAAACAAGAAATTAAAAAAAAAAAAGTCCCAGTAAACCACAAAATTTGTTGAGGTATAGGGAGGGCAGTGGGGACAAAAAGGCAGGTAGAAACCAGGCACAGTGGCTTTCTATGATACAGAGCCATTAGCTTAACTGCAGGAGACACTACAGCTGAAGAGATGGTCCAGTGCTCTTGCATCTCCAAAGCAGCACTGTGCTAGGTAGTGTGCTCACTATTTAGGAGGCGAGGAGAGGCTTGAAGACCCAAGAAATAGCAAAAAAAAAAAAAGAAATCCTGCAAGATAAATCCTCCCTGCATGTTTAGTACTCTGAGGCATTCAGAATATTTTTTTTTCAGTTTGCAGATACTCAGACTCTTCAGTCTCCCTATTCGCACCTCACTTACCCTGTCTTTATAATGCTATCTGTGTAGATCTTGTACCTCAAGCAGTAAAAACCATTCCCTTGGACTACGATCTTCTCTGAATATTGCTATGAGTGGCTATGAGGACTTATTTTGGTAAAAGTGTGAGGAAAAACTGGGAGTATTTGTGTGCTCATTTTCCATCCATTTTAACTCTCTTTTTCTCCTCTTTTTTTAAAAATATGATGACTATCTATTGTTTTAAGCTCATTCATGCGGCCAAGTTTTATATGGATTGTGCTATCCCATTGTTATTTTATTTCTTAATTGAAAGAGTGACAATTCTGGTGAATCATGTCTATTGTTCCATCTTGGGACACATTGTGACACAAGATCTTTTGAAATTTGGGGATTGAAATACTGGCAACAGAGACCCTTGAAATTGAGATCATGTTCAGAAACAAAGATTGAGTCTGCAATTTTATTTATGTGTGTGCATGTACACCTGGATATATAGAGACAAACTTTTAAAAATACATGAACACCATACATACACGCACCCAGCTCCTAAATTCCAACACACCATAATGACCTGACATGGTCAGCAGCTCTAAATATAACCTCCAGATTACTATTGCTTACTTTGTTATCTTGTTTTTCAAGTAAAACAAAGAAAAGCACATTTAGATTGGAAAGCTACTGTTTCCACAGGAGCTCTGGATGAGCAGCACCTCTGAAATTTAGAGACTGGAATAACTTATTCTTTTCTAATGATAGATTGAATTAGTTTAGTTTAGGTATTGGAATTAGAATATTTGTCTTAGTCTTCCTTTATCTCTTCAAGATATATACTTCAGCACATTTTTCAATTAAAAAGAAAGACTCTTGGGCTCAGTTGCTAAATTTCAGCATAAATTTTTATTCTGAAGTTATAAGCCCCCGAAAATAGCAAGGGGGAAGATTATAACTGTCTGACACTACCTTATCTATATAGCTGAGAACAGCATCACTACAATAAAAGAAGATAGCAGTGTCTCCCATTGATTGTTGTTTGATGAATGTAAAGCAATTTACTGGAATGCAATTAGCATTTGCAATCGCATTACCATGGGGAATTTTTTTATGCTGGTTTTGAATTGAAAATCTATACATTTTGTGTCCATGAGTCACTTCTAAGGAAGCTTTCTTTCTTGTTTCTCTCTCTTTTTTTTTTTTTTTTTTTTTTATTTGGTTTAANTTCCTTTTTAGGAAGCTTTTTTTTTTTTTTTTCTCTCTTTTTTTTTTTTTTTTTTTTTTAATTGGTTTCAGAACTATAATTTGTGGAATGCTGAAAGGAAGTAAACCTAGAATTTTTATGTTTAAAATATGCTGCAGGACAAATTGTACAGTATATCTACTGCAGTAGATGACTTGGATTTAAATTTGTAATGCTGTGCATTGCTGGGGAATTATTTTTCGGAGGTTTTATAGAAAGAAATACATCTCTTCTAAAACAAATGGCTTCTAGATATGGATATCTTAGCAACCATGAAATAATTTTATAAATGTATGAATTAAGAAGGTTAAAGTACACAGATTAAATAAGCAAAGCGATATACTGAGACAATAAGATCTGTGTACAATGGCAGGGTGACAATACTGCAAGAAGCTACCTCTTCACAAGCATCCACGTCAACAAGAAATGTACGTGCATGCAAGTGCTCAGTTGGACGCACTGTTCTGTCCGCACTTTAAAAAGGTGTAAATTTAGTTATGTCCCAGCTGTGATTATTTCTGCATCACACAGAAATTGTATAGAAAATTTTTGAAAAAATACATACGACCGTGTTGAGTCACAATTTGAATTTTCTGTGGAAATGTGTGTGACTGGCTGTCAGTGTTGCTGGATAAATCTCAGCTAACATGCAGAGGGTAACAATGAAAAATGTGTTTACGTTGAAACGAAAACAATGAAAAATGTGTGTATGTATGACAGTGAGCTGTCAACATCCTCCTGATGGTGACACATACATATAATAGCAAAAGTAATATGTATGGTGCTTTTTAATGGCTTCTGTATGTTATGGACCAAGTGCTGCTATCCTAACTCAACAACGACCACAGAGAATTATTTCCACAGAGAACTAGCTGTGAATGTTTGCTGTTTTCAAAACACGGTTATTTTTAACTCTATCGGTTAAAGTTGTCTTGCTATAATGGTATATAGTGTACCTTAACCACTTTAGGAGAAGCTTTGCTTTTATGTGTTTGACTTTAGAGGTCTTATAAAGTCCCATTGTCTATTGTACCTTGTGTACCTTAATCTCCGTGAGGTCTAGAAAGAATTGTTGCTGAATTCCTGGATACTGTATTAATTTTCCCACTGGGGCGTTATCTTCTGAGCTTTCAAAGGATTTTTTCTTTGTAATGAAAACCCTTAAAGAAAGCCTAACAGATAGGAATAGGAACAAAGGAGTTTCTGTGTTTATAAATATAATGCAGTGCTAGATCCTTGCAGTTCTTTTTTTCCACTGAAATCTTCCTTCAGTTTTAATGGTAACAGTGCCATTGTAATGGTGACCTTTTTAACTGGGGTTGGCATTAATATTTTAGTGGAGTTAGAATTGTCTGTGTGCCCCATCGCTGCCTTGCTTAGGAAAAAGGGTGGTATCCCCATTTATCCCCATTCACTGCTGCGATCAGTGCACTGGCATGAGAGGCTAGAGGCTTTGGGACATGTCTTGCATCGGTAATAAGCAAATGTAATTTAGGAAGACTCACTGGGGTAGCAGTGCAGTCCCCTCTTCCTTCAGAATTAACTCTTTGCTGCATTTTTCTTTAACAACAGCAATCAGTTAATTCATATTTTCCTCACTTTCTCCTTGAGGAAAAAGGCTGGATGCTTTTGCCATATTGACACAGCCTCAAATTTCCTGTCACTTCTGTGAAGACCTACATCAACCAATATGAAATGCAAGGAATGAGGTAAAACTTTGACTGTATGAACAGAAGCCTTAATGATTTTCTAAAAATAGTAATAAAAAAAGTTTTCTATTTCCCTGTCTGAAATACCAGAGACTTTGTATTGCTGAGTTTCAAGGCTGGATGCATTCCACATATAATTATTGCAGACAGTTTTCTTGAGGAGGGAGATTTGTATGCTTTATATCTTAAAATTTTAAAGTTAACCCCTTTATACATCTTCTCTTCTGTATTGCTGTCTTCCTCAGACCACAAATTGTGTTGCTGTGCCCTTAGTTTCCTCACCAAACGGTGCTAAGGCTAAAAGCAGAGAGTGGCTTTGTCCTGAATGGTGCAAAATATTTCCTTTAAGTCTGTGCTGTCACTTTGTGTTTGTAAGGCTGGTTTGGCACTTTCGAATATATTCATCCAAATTCTCTCTTAGCTGCTATTCTTCTGGAACACAAGTATTTCCTGGGTTCCAACAGAGTTTGGCTTTTCATCCAGAAACTGCTGAGACTAAACTGTGTATGTAATACTTGTAATTGAGCGCTGGGTGGTATCTACCCGGTGTCCAGACTGGGGAAGATGCTATGCTGCTGCTGCTTATTCTATTCTGTGAGCAGTGACATCCTGTGTCTGGGGGACAGGCTGGCTCAGGAACCATCACCTGGCACGAAGGCGAGAGCGTGCCAGGCAGCTGTTTAAGTTACTCTTCTCCTGCTGATCAATGACTCCTGCCTACTAATAACTTTAACTTAACAGGAACCAGTGCACAAGGGGGGATAGGAGTCACTGTTTGTTGCGTTATTGATTATTTGATTAGTGTTGTCTTGTCTCTGAAGGCAACAGCTCCTGTTTCTTGAAAGGACAGGACTTGAGGCTTCATGCAGAACCTTCCCACGGGGGCAAAGGCTCATCTCTTGCCCTGTGCAAGCTCGGTCCCATTGTGGGAGCCTCTGCCTGTCTTGAAGGAGTATCAGTGGAAGCCCAGAGCCATCTTCACACAGAGGCAAGAATATAAACATCATATGGGAGGGAATATGAGAGGCAATTGCTCCTGTCTGTACAGGAAAAAAGCAGGAAGTAGGACATCCTTCACTGTAGGACTTAGATGACTCCAGGAGCTCATAAAATATCTTTCCACTTCCATGTGAGGCAGGCATCCTTAAGATGCTTAGTGCCACTTTCCCTCCACCCACCCTATGCCTTTCAAGCAATATCTATGAGCATCCTTTTGACTCTTTTTATTTTATCTTTTCAAGGACCTTCACTAGAGAAAAAGGGTGACATCTGCAGAATTTTGTGGTGCCCCTTGTAAGAAGGTTAGTATGTGCTGACCCTATGCAAGCTCTGTGCAGTGTTTTGATCTCATTTTAACCCTGGTGTTAAAATCATTGGAAATTACTCAGGGGAAAGAATAGATTGTATCCTGCCCAAGCCAGGGAAGGCTGTTGTACAAGTAGTTACTGCAAGGGAGGTAGACCAGAGGCATTTCATACGGAAGCTGGAGGACTTTCATTCAGGCTAAGCAATGAGTGCTCAAGACATGCCAGTGAGTCTGGGTGTTTGAGAACAGATTGCAGCAAACACAGTTGGCTTTGATTAAATATGCAAGTGAGCCACTCAAATAATGAACACTGGTAAAAGTTGGAAGATCAGGAGTTGCTTACCTTTCTGGGGTAAAAACACCAAATTGTGTATGTTATTTTCACCAGTGTGAAAAGGAGTAGACAGGAGGAGTTATCATAATAGGTTGGAACTACTTAGAAATGGTAAATCAAAAATATTTAAACCTGCTTTTAATGCAGCTTCTGAAAGGAGGTAGCCCAGCCCCTCTGAAAACCTGTAGTTATCACTGTGGAAAGTGGGATTCTTTTATAAAAATAAATAAACAAACTACTGCACAGATTGGCATTACCCATCAGGAGGAGAGAGCAAGCATTATCAGTTCAGCTCATCAAATCAAATACAGGATTTGAAAAGGTACACTGAGGAAGAGATCATGGAAGCTTCAATCGCAGCATTTTGCCCAGTACTGAGTCTTGGGAGTAACTTGGAAGAGAAAACTGAGCTTTGGCTGCCAAAAGTAATGCATATCTTGGGGTCTCATTTGCATCTTTTTCGTGATAATGAACTTTACAGCCAGCTATCAAGAACAGAACAAGAGCCAAAAGAGCCACCTCAGGATTTATTAGTTAAAAGTCCTGAATGGGAACAGTAACTTGTTTTGGAAGTATATTCTCGCCTCATGTGCTCTGTTTCCATCAACTATGTTTTGTTTGATGCTGTTGGGATTACTAAAATATAGCATTAATTCATAGATGAAAAATAATTCTAACATCTTGGTGTTAACACATTTGAAAGATACAAAGCAGAATAAAAACAGAAGACGGAGAACAAAGTGGAGGCAGGAAAGTGGTGTCCTTTGAAACCACTGTGTGCTGAAGTCACACAAGTAACTGAGGCAGCAGGAGTTTTTCTCAAGGGTAAAAGTGTCTCAAAATGTAATTTCTTCTCTGAACAAGATAAATGAACTAATGGCCACAGTTGATGAAGTTAGACCATAAATGCAGAAATTAACATACTAAAGTTAATAGTTGAAACACATAAGGGGAGCACATCTGGGAAGAAGAGTCTGGCCAAGGATCATGATATATACCTTTTATGGAGATGCTTATGAAACCCTTTCAGAGTGAGGGGGGAAAAAAAGACATGGTCTCATCAGGTGCTGTGGAAAGAGGACCTCCAAGCAACTCCTCTGAAGGGAAATGCCAATGCCTCAGGATCTGAAAGTCAGGTTCAGTGCCTTGCAAGGAAAACTGGTAGGTAGAGGGACAAATCTGAGAATGCATTTAACTTACAAGGAGTAATATCTGCTTGGCTGTTGAATAAGAAGTAAATTAAAGATAGTCAAGGTCTCAAATGATTGGCAAAATCGTGATTTCCTCAGGATTTTTTGAGAATTCTTATTAGAGCACATATTCTTCATGAAAGATGGACTGAAGTCCTCTTTCACTTTAAAACAATGACAGTGTAACCATTTCTGTGGTACAGCGTACACATGAAAGGAAGGTAGATGGACAGGTATTCAAAGCTGCCCTGAGGACAGGAAAGTTGTAAGTGAACCTCTGGGAAGACTGGTCTTCTAAATCTGCTTTGTGTTCCCCAAATTCACATCTCCACTGCGTTGTTTTGTTTTATATGCCATCTACAGAGCCTGCTCTGTGGTCTGAACAAGAGCAAAACCAACTGGTAATTTGGACTGTTATAGTCTTTCCCTGTTGTGGTTTGTCTTCTGTGCCTCCTGTTACCTTTAAGAACGTAAACCGAGAATATCTATGTGTCAGAGTGCTAACTACAGCTTAAAAGTATTATTAACTTAATTTAGGAAGGCTGAAGTTTCTGCCTTTAAGTTAGGCTGTAAGTGACAAATGTCACCCTTACCTCCACAATTCTTTACGCTTTATAGCCATAACAACCTGCTAACCTATGTTTTCACTTCTGCAAGGCTGAATGTTACAGCACACTGAATGTTACAGCACACTGGTGGGTAGAAGAATTACCTGACTGCAACTTTGAGAGCAAAGGGAAATCTAATACTGTGCTTAATTCATTATTTTTCTCTTGATATGATGGAAATTATATGAGACAGAGAAATGAGTAACAGATCTTTTAATGTTGCGTAACATCCTTGGGCCTGCCATAAAGTGCCAAGATATCTTGGCTAATAGCTATTGCTACCAACCATCAGCAGTAAAAAGCTTCTCCATGGACATTAAAGCTGCCATCAAGCCTATTACACAAGAAGATAGCTGAATAATACCAAAAAGAAAATCAACCTGTTGTAAAAACTTTTCACCATAAATCACAGATCACAATAGGTAACTGTAGATACTTCTCTAGATAATCAAGATAACACATGAGTCTGGTAAAAACTCCTTATGACAGAGAAATGGGAAGAACTGTGTTTGGGAAAAGACTGTCTACTTTTCTGTGACATCAAGTAACGAAATCAACTGACTAAAAGGTACAACTGGAGTCAAGTCCTTGAAAATAAGTTGTGTGGCTAATTAAAGAGTAAATAATCATCATGGAACTGGTTGTGATATCAGCCATTAAGGCGACACCAGAGGTTTGGACACACAAAGTGAAATACTCAGCTTTACAAAGCAACTAGAAGGTGTATGCTTGCAATGTATTTGCTTGACACCTGTTCCTGTCTTACTCATTTGTTAAGAACTATTCATTAAGAACTCTTAAAAAGTTGGAAGAATGAACAGATAAATGTTTTTTAGGGACAAATAATACTCATACAGTATTCAAATGGAAAAAAAGAAAGGTTCTTATTTCTCTCACTTCCATTTCAATAACCCCAATAATCAGCTTTGCTGAAATATGAAGTATGCTTTACTTCAGTCTTTTTTTTTTTCTCCTTGCAATAGAACCATCCACAATAGATAAAGATCATAAATAAATAAATAAATAATAAAGATCAAAAAGCACCACAAAATCAGAGGAAATTAGTAACAAGAGCGATCTAGAACATAGAAGGGACTCCAGCAATAGTGATTCTGGCAACTGAAATATGTGGTATGGTGAAAACCTCACATTGCAGAGGAACTGTGAGTTGAAAGACACAAGTATTTAATCTGTCTCTGGAAATGAAACTGCAACGCCCTGTGAGGTAGATCATGGAATTGTATTTATGTTTTGACACATTTGACATTTTGTAGTCCTCCTTTGTATCACCATGCATCTTATTCAAGACTGATTTGATTCTGATAAATGACATGATGCTGATTTGTTATAAATGTTTTTCTAAATCAAAGGTCTGATAATTCTGAGTAATTTATCAGAATGATTTAGTCAGTGTTTTTTAAAATGTGGTTTTCTCTATACCCATCAACTTTTAGAAAATATTCCTGTATCATTATATCATTAATATATGGGGACATTAAACTGTTCAAGAGAGATCATCCTTTTAAAAGGTGGAATTAAAACTGCCATCATGCTTAATATAGACTAAAATGAAGAAAGATATACACACACATTCATATTGTCGTTAGCAGAATTTATAAGGACCAAAAGAGAAGGATGCACATCCAAACTGTCATCTCTTAAGGATTGTGGAACTTGTGTTAATCTCCTAATGAATGTTAATGTAAATATTAATTCTAGAACAATATTGGCCTCTTCTCCCAAGTGAATAATGACAGGACCAGAGGAAATGGTCTGAAGTTGCGATAGGGGAGGTTTAGATTAGACATTAGGAAGAATTACTTTACTGAGAACAGTGGTCAGGCGCTGGGACAGCCTGCCCAGGGAGGCGGCTGAGTGACCAGCCCAAGAGGTATTTAAGAAACGTGTTGATTTGGCACTTCAGGGCATGCTCTAGTGGCAGAGATTGTAGGGTGTTTGTTTGGTGGTTGTTTTTTTGGTTTTTGTTTTTTGGGGTTTTTTTGGTGAGTGTATGGTTAGACTCAATGGTCTCATAGGTCCTTTCCAACCACGAAGATTCTGTGATTCTATTCTATGATACTGGGTCATGCACGAAGGCGAGGCAGTGGCATAGCAGAATGCTGGGACTGTTTTTAACCTTCACACATTTGGTGCATCCGTGTCTGCAGAGAACATGAAAAGAGATTTAAGGTGTACTCTCAGAAAATAAGGAATTTTTTAGGAAATGAGTTACAGTGAGGCTTCCTTGGATTCTTGCGTTTGGATAATAAAACAATGAAAACTCAGTAGTAACCACCTCTTTGCTGAAAAAAACCTGCATGTTTGCTATATTTTTATAATGAAATATCTGTAAAAACAGAAAGATGCACTAATATGACCATAAACAAAGGCTTTCGAAAGGGATAAAACTTCAGAAATCTTAGGAATGAGGATTGTTAAGAATTAAGGGTGACTAAGATAGTCTTTGATCTTGTACTGGTTTCGTCATGGTTCCCAGGGTAAAAGTTCCCAGTAAAAATAAAATAATGAACTTTTTCCTTGTACCAATGTAATCATTCTGTCATATTAGGACTTCAAAACATGCTTAATCCTCAGTTTTTCTTGGGTTTGGTTTGGGGTTTTTTTTTGTTTTTTGTTTTTTTTTTTTAAGTATCAAAAGCTCGTCCCAACTTCAAAAGTTTTAGGGCTTAATGTTGATTACTATAAGGGTTACTGCTTTTTTAATCTAATTTGAACTGTATTTCATATCTTAATGACTCAAAAAACATGTGCCTTAGTTGTTCTTGATCTGAGCAATATGAAAGACAAAAATATACATATCACTCTCCAATATTTAGTAAGATTAATCACTGCATAACAAACAAAATAAAAACAGTTATTTTTGAAGTACAGGAACTTGTGCTTCTGTAGAGCTAAAAAGCATAATTTCTACATTGATTACAAACTAGAAAATTCTGGTTCCTTTGGGTTTTTATTCTTTATTCAAAGTAATCTAATTCTACAAGACTGTATGATAACAGCACTTAAATTGTGTTTGGGGTTTGGGTTTTTTTAGTAATATTTAAAAAACCCTGCTGTGTTCCCAGGAGAAAGGGTATGTGTTTTTTATTATGTGTATTCTCTTGAAGAAAACGTTTTAACATGTGGAAACTTTTCTGGATGCAAAAGGTGCTATGAAGCTGTGTAGTGATTTGAAATGTTAAAATATCTCTCATGGGAATGGATGAATAAGCGTCTGATTTGATCAGCCAGGTAGAAGACAAAAATTGTACAGATGTAGTTAATTTGTTCTAAATGCATCCATATCCTCAAGCATCTACTACCTAGTTAGTGCCTTTTCTTGTGGATTTGCACTATATTATGTGAGAATATCTACATATTTTACGGAAAAATCCTTCTTTTGTAAGAGCAGCATGCTTTAATAAGTGTTCAGTTTGTCAATATACAGGAAACAGCTCCTAAGGACTCCAATTTTATTTTTTCCTTTTGGAAAAAGAGTAGGAAGTGATCATATTTTCAGCAAGCTACTTTGTATTAAACAACAAATTCAGTAGTTCCCATGGGTGCTATTAGATGTACTATTATAATGGCTGCCATACTATTTGAGATAGCAGTTGGTGAAGCTACAGTATGTATGTATGTAATATTATGAATGTTCCTGCTTGTGTGAGCTTGTGTGCATCCATACCCATGCCGTGATCATTCGTCCAATCTCTGTTCATTCTTTGATCATATTACTTTCATGGGTGTTTATGAACCAGACAAGGTCATTCACAGGAGCTGTAAAGACTTAGTTTGGAAAACATAGAAGAAAAAGAAGGCATGCACACCCCTTCTCCCCCCAGAAAAAAAAAACCTCAAACAACAAACCAACAGAACCAACCTGAAACAAGTAAGCATTTATGTAATGAAGCAAACAATGATGTTTGCATGAATAAGTCATTGTGCTGTCTGTTTGTTAAATTGATTGACAGAGGAAATGAAAGTGATACGCTACAGTTGCAGCGTTCCCCCTGCCTCTGCTCTCTTGCAGTATTCTGCCTTGCATTAGGTCATGATGGCTTGTAGTGTAGTCCTTGCAAACTCTGTACTTTTTGCAAAGTTGCTCAAGTTGTTTTCATGACTTAATTAGTCAAATTAGCATACAGAAAGTGATAAACAACTGTGCAGCCCTACTGGCGTGTTGATTCACTTTTTAAACAAATCCTGATGACTAGGCAAACAGCTCATGATAGCGTACATTCACAGCCATTTTTTTTTAGTGGAAACTTGCTTTATGCTAACTGTCATGGTTTAAGGGAGACCAAACCAGTTTTCTGTTTTACTGTAGAACATGTTGCATCACGTTCTATGAATTTACATGTATGTTTTGTTTGACGTTCATAATTGGACCACTGAATCAAGAATATCCTACCAGTGATACTTTTGCTCAGCATTTTTTCTGAGGTTTTAAACTGTATCAAAAATTGTCTGTACTGAAGACGCATAAAAACATTTTTCCTAAGCAGTATATGTGGATACTTCTGACATTGACAGAGGTTAAATGTCTACCTTCTGGTGTTTCCTTGAAGAATGGAGATAATTGAGAAGAAAGTACGGGTGTAAACCATAGCTCCATTGGCCTGGGCTAAGGACAGTTTTCCTTCCTGATTTCCACTGCATACGTTGTTTTTTGGTTTTTTGTAGTTATGTAGAAGCTTGTAAGAAGTTATGTACAAGGCTTGTATTGTAAGGCTTGTATCAGAACTGAACATGAATTTCCATACTTAGTGTAAAATGACAGGACATCAATCCATTTACATTTGCAAAATGAGTTTCTAAGTATGAATGTTTAGAAAGACAAAGCTGTCCCTAGACAACTTTATTACATGTTGTGTCGAGACACCTTTCCCTAGGTATAAAGAATACTTTTGCATTTTGCGAAGGAGTCTTGAGTTGGCCACAGCCTGGGAATGGAAGTGCTTTGCTTAGGTTTATGGAGAGCATGCCAAAAGATGCCAGAAGGCTCAAAAAACTTCAAAACTGTTCCATAACAGGGAAACAAACTTGTAGTTAGACTATAAGTCATTTAACAGCAGCTTCTCATCTGCTGATGGAGTCCTATTGAAAACAAAGCCTTCCAGATCCTTCCTGCTTCCATCTCATTTTCTGGTTGATCCAGGCCCCCTTGCTTTCTGCCCATTCTCAGGGCTGGCTCGCTGCTGCAGGGAACCTCTTGCTCCTTGGAGCAGCTTCCCAGCCACCCCAACGCAGCAGGTTACCTGCCTGCTTTCCCTTTTCCATGACAGCCCCATCTGCTCTCCAGAAGTTTCTCCCAGCTGGATGTGCTCAGTTGCCCTCAGAAAAGAGGTAGTTTCATACCCGTTTTTTCTAGTTATAATTCAAAATGTCCACAACTCAAAAAGAAAATTAGTGTGTTTATTAAAAAGAAATTAAACATGGGGCTTCTTGTCTTAGGCAGTCTGTACAAGCTGCAGATGAGGTATGGTATCATTTCATAATCCATCCCCTCAGTTGTGCTGATTTGGCATTATCTTGCATCATATTGGGATTGCACGAGCAAGGGCTGTATCGTGAGGCATTTGGGCAGTGGGTAAACCAAGTCTCTGCTGATAACTCCAGTTCTAGTGTGTATATTCCGTGATACACATCTCATTCTCTCCCATGTTTCATTGGTATGGCAACTGTCTGATTAGTGTAATGAGCGAGTTGAATTTGAAACGATCAACATTGAATCATTTAGGGGACTTTTCGTTTGCTACAAAACAGGGTTATCGTTGAGGTGTTTCTGGCAGTTGAGACGGCTGTAACAGCCCCTGACAGCCTGCCTTGCTCGCTTCTTTCCCTGGAGCAGCAACCGTGCTGCTGCTGTCATCCTCTATGAGGGGGCAGGTTTTTGTGCTGATTGAAGGCCTGTTTTTGCAAAGGAAATGCACTAAAAATCTGAAAGCTGTTTGTCTCTCTTCTGCACCTGGTGTTTTAGATTTCCACTGAGTAAATTGCAACCTTTTCTTGCTACGCTTTTTTTCCCTGTTTTTTTTTTTCCCCCCGCCAAAGGCTTAGTCTTTTGAATTTAAATAATAAAAATCATATAACCAATTTTCCAGTGTCAGAAAAAAATTGTAGAGTCTACAAAATGTCTACATTCACTATAAACCACCTGTAATTGCATAAATTAAAATGAGCGTTACTACTAGTAGTTACTCTAGTAAAACAGTCATTTTACTATAGTTAAATTACTATTCGGAATATTTGAGAGTTGTGTTGTCTTTCAAGTTAACTCTTGGGCAGACATTAATGCTTTAATATTAATATATCTTTAAGGAGTAGTATCTATAAGTATTAACTATAGCTTTATATCTGGCTTCTCTGGGGCTTCACAGGTTAGGTTGGAAGAAAGCGTTACGGTACTTTAAGAAGCTTCCATGAAAAATCCATGCTCTTTACTTCTGTTTTGACAAGGAAAAAAACCCACAACAATCTAAGGAATGGCAAGCCTATACTTAATCTTTACGCTGTCCTTGAAGATTGTGCTAAGAGGCTAATTTTCAGCTGGCCTACACAATTTTTCTCAGATGTCCTACATCCTTCCTAAGTACTGCATGTACACTCCCTGATTTCTGTGTAGGGTTGCCCCCTGCCTGTGCTAATTGCACTTTGGTTTGGGGTTTTTTTCATAGCACAGACCTACGATTCTAGTGAAGTAACGGAGATGCAGTGAAATCTGTGAACAAGTGGCAGTTCTGAGATCCTTTGTACCTTTCATCAACTACTTTTACAACTAGACTACTGCTTTTGTCACTTATTTAAATTACATTTCATAGCTTCCTTTGGAGAACTTCAGCATTTTAGCACCGAGAAAGTTTTTGCACCTGATCCAGAGATGGCAGTGCACTAATATGATTTCATGGAGCCAGCCATAATTGGATAAAGAAAATGCAATCATGGAATTACAGCAACAGAATTTCAGTTGTGATGATGTTTTGAGAAAAGGGAGAAAAAGCATCTCTCACCCAGAGCATCCAAGTGGCCTAAAATGGTAGCATACATAACTGCCAGAGTATGAAAAGCATGATATACTAGAGCCATCAAAGAATGGACATCGGAACAGATGAGGAGAAAGAGTAAATGTCACTGAAATAGAACAGATAATGGCTTTTTGCTGCCACATAAATGCTGAGGCCACAAGGTGAAGCAGAAGACATTTCAAAACAGGCGGCATCGATCCTGTGATAACAGTCCCATTACCATGATTTTATTTCTGTGACACTGCTTGATTGATACAGATGTAATCATTTAATTTCTCGGTTGCTGGTGCAGTGGAAGGGTATTTCCTTAGTGTGTGCCCAACACCCCTTTTCTTGCACAGTCAGAGCTCCCACTCCTATCTCTGTACCAATACTAACAGAGCAGGACATAGCCTGATGACAGAATACATCTGTATTTTGCTTCGAGGCAACTATGTGTAATTGTGTGTGGTGTTTTTATTACATATTTTTGTGGCTAATCTAGATGCTTCCTGAAGTTTCATAATCCTTAAGTTGCACTGCTAGTACATTATGGATGTGCATCTAGCAGTATGATAAGTCATAAATACTGAAACTGCTAACAAATATAAAGCAGTCACTTTGTCAAAGCTGAAGCCAAAAATAAAAGGACTGGTTTTCAAATATAAGAAGTTAGTTAAAACCAAGCTATATGAGTCTGCTTACTTCTAGATATAGCCCTAAAAATTTTCTTATCGTGGGATCTTTTCTTTTTATATTTTATCTTGAGAAGTCAAAAAAATAAGTATTTTCTTTCTAAGCAATGCTATTGTTAGTAAGGGAAGTGATAATTAGACATCTAGCAAACATTTAAAAGGAGAACATGAATTGTGTATATGTCTATATTTTTTATGGAATGATTGATGACTGTATAGCTGTGATTGTTTAAGGATGTAAGTGGGGAAATGTCTGTAAGGAGTACGCACTTCATTAGAGCAACTGATATGGTTGGAAGAGGGATGTAGACAAGATTTCTGACACAGAAACCCTTTTTCCTGCACATATTTTTTCCATCATTAAGGAGTGCAGCTCAGAAACTACAAAATATGCCATACGTTTTTGCTGAAGTGTTTGTCTTTAAAATTAATTTCTCTGAGTTATACAAACATATTTTAAGTTTTGAAGAATTTCAAGGTATAAAACACCTTTTCAGTCTTACATGAAATTATTTCATAACTTGCCTTATCCAAATGACTAGTACTGCTAAAAAACAAAACAAAATAAAACCCACTTGTATAATTATTCTGGAGCTCCTATTATAGTTGTGGTATTTCTTGAGTGTTTTTCTGGAGGTATTCTAGCTGGCACCTTCTCCTTGTCTGTTTGAACAGTAATAAAGGTCAACATGCAGTAGGACAGGACTAGGAGACCTCCTGGTTTTCAGTAGTATTTGCATCAGTGTAAATCAGGTGTGTGTCTGACCTTTCCAGATAGCATCTTAGTCCCAGTGAAATCACTACCCTAGTGACTCCCAAGTAGCTTGATAGATACAAAATTAGAATAATGAAAGATTATGAGCTAACTGATAGGTTAGTTGACATAAGTGCACCTAGTTTGTCCACGCTTCCATTATTATAAATAAAGACATTGAACAATTAGAATTCTGTATTTTTTTTCTCTTTTTGTCCTGTGCAGTGGGGAAATGCTTAACTACTGCATCTAGGGTACTGTCAAGTTTAATTAGTTTGTGTTTGTTCAGCACTATAAAGAGTATTACTGATATTAACCAAGCATGAGATGATTGGAGTTATTTAGCGCTGCTGTTCACTAGAACATTTACAGAGAGAATTTACTGTGAACATTTATGTTCACTTAGGGTTAGTTCTCATGACTTCTGGAAAAACCAATCAATGAATAGAAGATTTAGCTATTTGACATGTCAGAGATTTTGTTGACACTTTCATTCAAGAAAGTTAAAGTTAAACCACAGTCTGGATTTTGATGCCCACTGTTCTGAATGTTTGGCATCTCAAGGACTATCTACATCTCTATTACTGGAATTCCTATAATAGAAAAGGCAAGAAAAGAACATCAGAATTAAAACTCTTGCTGTTCAGAAAATTCTTACACCATGGTTTCCATTTCATATGAGACCTCACTTGCTGTTGGTTTTTTGCATGTCCTTGCTGATAACTAAACTTGAATTCTTTTTTAGTACAAATGCCAACCTGACCTCAAAAATAAATATGACATCTTCAAGAAATTCTAATTATTTTGTCAAGGACTGGGTCATCCTTTTTACTGTATCCATCTGGACACAAAATACCAACCAAACACTGAATTAAGACATTTTGGGATATAGCCCTTTGTGCTCCATATTGGTCACCCTCTCTTTTTTTTTTTTTTTCCTTTCCTCCACTACATTTTCATAGATTATTAGAAAGAACATTTCAGTGGATTCTACCTTCCAGACTAAATCTTTTTGTTCCTTGAATAAGACTCCCTCTATCACTACCCATTATGGGGGGGCATGTCCAGATGCCCCAAACCAAGAGCAACAATAAGGAGTGCTTTTTTTTAGGTAGTGGAATTACCTATAGTTGCTGAAATTTATCAGTTGTAAAATTATCTTTCACCTTACTCAGTAACAGAAATTTTACTCAAAAACTGGTTTATTCACCATATGATTATTAAATATTAAAGAAAGACACTTAGAAGAAAATGAAATTGAAACAAAGCGTCTATTTTTGCCTCCTATCATCATCAAAAACTTTTCTTCTTCTAGTTGAGCTAGAGATTATCATGGCCTTCTGCAGTAAACATACTAACTACAAAAAACCTACTCCACATTCACTTTTGTTTGAATCTGAATTCTTAGTGAATTGGGGCTACATGAACAGGGGCTATGTGAATTCTAGTGAATAGGGCTACTAAGATGATTAGGGGACTGGAACACCTCTCTTATGAAGAAAGACTGAGGGAATTGGGTCTCTTCAGTCTAGAAAAAAAGAGCTGAGGGGGTACCTTATCAACACTTACAAATATTAAAGGGTGGGTGCCAGGCTCTTTTCAGTGGTGCTCAGTGTCAGGACAAGAAGTAATGGGCACAAACTTGAACATAGGAAGTTTCATCTCAACATGGGGAGGAACTTTTACTTTGAGGGTGGCAGAGCACTGGAACAGGCTGCCCAGGGAGGTGGTGGAGTTTCCATCTCTGGAGGCATTCCAAACCCACCTGGTTGGGTTCCTGTGCAACCTGCTCTAAGGTGACCCTGCTCTGGCAGGGGGGGTGGACTAGATGATCTCCTGAGGTCCCTTCCAACCCCTGCCATTCTGTGATTCCGTCGTGCAGTTACACCTTTGAAATTCAGTTCAGTAACAACCTCATAACTTAGTCACTGTAGATTGTGCAATGAGAGGGAAGAATCTGAATGATGAATCTACCACAAGAGATTAAATAAAAAAGCAAGTGGTACCCATTTTTCTCCAATTTACATCTTTCAGAAGGCATTGGTGTAGTCAAATATTAACTTAAACTCAGGTTTATAATTTTTCTTCTGGTGGAATCCTGAATTTACCCTTCAGCTAATTCAGATTTTAAACAGGTTCTGCTGCTTGTTTCCCAAGACCACAATGTCCTGAAATACTCTTTGCTTTTTTGTTGCTATGACATTCAAGGGTGGGCATTAAGTTGTTTTGCAGAAGTAACTAGAGCATATTTTACAAAAGGGGCTTAATACAGTTAAGAACAGTGTGCAAAATGTTGAATTGTATATGCATTTTCAAAACTATTGTTCCTGTTTTGCAAAAATAGCAACTAACATTATAGTAATTTGCAGTATTCTCTTGGGAGAATCACTGAATTCCTAGACACTGTTCTAGAGCATTCCTGTTACCATTTTCATAGAAACACAGAAATGGCCTGCCTGTTGTTTTGTGGTTTTGCATAATATGTGTGATCATTTTCACTAATATTAATGGGATTACATGGAGCAAACATCTAAATTATTTTGAGATCGGCCTCTAAACATAAAGCTGGTTCTGCAGGCTTAGAATTAATGAAATGTGTAAATCAGTATGTTGCATCACAGACCATGAATGTGATGAAGAACTTACTGGGATTTCATCTAATCAATAGAAGAATTTTTGGAAAGAGGTGGAGCTAATATCAAGGTGTGTTCTGCATGCCCTTACCAAAGACAGCTTAAAGCACATGAAGAAAAAGTTAAAACATTTCTAAGCAATACCATATCAAAGGTATTTCTGTTTTAATACTTTTCAGGATATTTTCTGCCTGATTTTTTTAGACAGATGTTGTGTTTCAGAAGATGACAAGCAAAACAGATATTGTACAGAACATAGTTTCCTATTTAGTAAAGAATAAAATATATGTTGCCAAGACTGCTATTATTTGTGATAACTCTCCTATTATAAGATTTAAATTTTCCCCTGACCCTGAGCTCATATGCTGCTCAAATCCATACTAAATGGAATCAAGAATAAGTCACTAAATTCATGGTATATCACTAGTAGAGCTGTTTCCACTTCTAGGCCATTGTTCTACAGAAAAATAAAAAAGAGGGGAAGTAGGCAATAATTTTCTTACAGCTGAAGTATTTCAGAGGACTGGTAATGCCTAATTTGTTTTGCTTGTTTATGACAAAGTCTGAGGACAAAGAGGTCACAGACAAACCAGTAGAGCAAATGAGTCTCAAGACTGCTGTAGTGGTGAGTCTGCGCATGGATGGGCAGGGTGAAATTCACTGGAATAAAACTCGTATCTCCTCAAGCTCACTGTGTTTTGATATTATTTGTAGTACCCTCTGACAAAGATGTGTAGTGTTGGTTTGTAATTTTACTAGTGTTAATAAATAATATAATGAGCTCATGTAAGTAAAGAAGTGCAAGAAATATTTCCCACCAGTGATCATAATAGTGTACTTAACCAGGATATATTAAATTATTTTTATGCTCAATGTATCATATAGGACCATGGTTAGTACATGATACAGGATCCCAGTTCTGTAGGTATTCTTCTTGTTGTAATGTGGCCTGTTGTACTGGTTAAGTGCTCAGGTAGACAGGTTCAGGTACACTGGTTTTGATGATACTAGGTTTTTAAGTTAGTATCTGTACGGCTTGTGCTAAATCCAAATAAGTAATGAAGCATGCGTACATTCTTCTTTATAATCTATATTTAAGATCTCCTTTACTTCATGAAGTCAGGTTGCTGGATTGCTATTTATAGTGGGGTTGAAAACTTATGAATATTCATGACATTTAATATGTCTTATATCTGATTATCCTGAAAGAAGTACAGTTCCCATAAATAAATATTCGAACAAGCAAATGAACTGCAATGGAACTATAATGCCTATCAGTGTTATCCAAAGAGCAGTGAAACAGGCACTTTTGGTAAAAGATAAAACTCTGAATAAAGTAACTTTATTTTTTTTGATATCTCTTACTATCTGAATAGGAAAGGAATACATCCCATGGAGGTGAACATGACTTGTCTAATGAAAAAGTTGACAAGAAAAGTAGTCTAGAATCACATAAATAGAAAGAACACAGATATTCCCTAAAAAGTACTGAACATGGTTTTTTTCAAGCCTGTATTCACCGTGATCTCTATTATGCTTCAAGATGTATCACAGTTTATATCATAAAGAAGAGTTGCATGAATTTTGCTTACCTTAATATGCCTTAAATGCAAATATTCAAGACCTAGTGGGGCATGATCTCTGGAAGTATAAATTGAAAGTAGATGAATGTTTCAAAGTGTAGTCACAAATAAAATTAAAAGAAACTAAATACATGGTTCTCTCATTCTGAAGTAGTATAGAAAACCATTTAGGAACAATTTAAACACTCATTTTGTAAAAGATTTCTTGAAACTTAAAAAAAATGGATCTGGAAAAGCTGAGGAAAGCAATTATGTTCTTGTGGGTGTTCTAACTGCTTAGGGTTCTGGTAGCGCACTGCAAATTCAACTTATATATAGTTCCTATAAATGCTTTCAGATCAAACAAACTTGAACTAATGAGAACTGCAAGTTATTTTTATAATCCTTTGAGAGATAACCATGCACACCACGCTTAAAAGGTAAAATTTCTCTCCTTTTTGGTACTCAAGAGAGGTGTTTGGAAAAACTCATGGTTCAATTTTTGCTTCCATGAATTAAACAGAGTTATGATCCTTTTGCTATAATGACTGCAAAATGAAGCAGGTACACCAGCTGTGGAGGGCTTAGGGTGTTTGGGGGGCAGGGGAGGTTGCTTTGTTTCATGTCCGTTATATCTTGTGAATGAGATTAACACCAGGGATGCCCATGGCTGAATTCCCACCCTCCAAAACCATTTACTAAGGAGGAAGAACTTCACTGTTACTTGTACTGAGTTTGCGCTGTACTACTCCTTAGCAATCCATTGCACCTTTCTCCTGAAGGTGCTACCAACTGCAAAGAGGAAATTGAACAGGTTGGGGGCAGGTACACACCAAAGACCGACTTGACAGCTCCCGGCTGTGCTGTTCTTAGGGATGTGCTGATGGTGGGGCAATCCCAGAGGTGCCCTCTTCACCCTTCCAATATCCCTTTTACTCTGGGAAGCAAAGTGCTCCCTTCTCAGCTTGGGATGTTAGGGTGCTTGTAGGACATTCTAGGCCAGGAGTCCTCCCGTCTCTGTCTTGTTTGACCCAGTGCTCTGTGAGGATCAGGCAGACACCATCTCCAAGGCAGTCTCTCCAGTATCCCTGCTGCAGGTTGAAACTTCAAAGCTACGCTCTAGCCTATTGTGCACATGTGCTAACAGCTGGGTTGCTCCAGACCACGGCATTGCAAATGGAACACTACGGTTTAAATGTGCCCAAGTGATGCTATGGGTTAGAGTGCATATAGATGAATAAGACACACCAGGGACAGTGCAGTAAGACTCAGCATGGATTTACTCATAATTAGGATGGGGAAAATGAATGAACAGCATACTAATTACAGAAGCCTCAAATACCAGCCTTAGTATCCCTTTGCAGTGATTGGCAACTACCAGTTCAGAGCGGTCAGCAGACAGCCTGAGCAAAAGCCATAGATAAGCAAAAAAATAAATTTGATCAGTTAGTTTTCGGAAAATCGTTACTACTACTACCCGGATACATCCGAAATGTGCTATTGCCTAGTATGAAATCTGCTTGAATCTTCTTTACTGTTAGCTTAAGGGAATTTACTTAGTATTAACTTAAACACTTTTGCCAAATATAACAATCAGAAAATGAAGAACTAGTACAGTGGGAATCTATTTTAAGAAAGCAATATTTTTTTTTTCCTTCTCAAAGTAGCAAAAGAACTTTCTTGTTAATATGGGAGAGAAATAACCTTTGAGAGAGAATATTTTTCCATACAAGTTTCAGGAAGGTTTTATGAGAAATTGTTACGCGACAGAAGTGACCACTGAACCTCTGATGCCAAGAAAAAGATCAGGTTTTTAGTTCGTATCTCTTGCCATATTGCTGCTCTCTGCATCCTATCTATTTATTCTCTTCTCTGGGATTATGATAGTTTGCAATGCCTTTTACAGACTATCCCTGCCCTATTGTCTCTCATTTTATACTAAAACATTAACTGACTCAACTGATTCAGCCTTCTTTCTGGTGTCCACTGTTTTCTAGATGATTGTTGAAGAAGTACCTCCTTTTTTAATTTTTTTTTCCATACAGACATTCATACTCATGAAAGAATTTTGGATTTTAATATAGTCTACCTTAGTCTTATGTGGGAAGAAAGACACAATACAGATTTTGGAACTAATATGAAAAGCAATGCTTTTTTGCTCTTACACCTGGTTTTATTTCGGTAGTGTTTGACTCCTGGAACTTGGTTCCTTCCAGGCGAATCAGCAAACAGGCCTATATTGAACTACAGTCATTGCCTTGAGTCTTGCCTGAGAACCTTATGGACAGGATTTTTTCATCTGACTTTTACTGAGTACTCCAAACCAGTCCTCTAGGCAGCAACTTATTGTCAAGAAGACCAGAGCTTCCAGGGGGTAATTCAATTCACGTATTTTAGACATCAGGTTTTTGGATTGAATGAATGTCCCCGTAGAGGTCTTTATTGTTTTCTCTTGGCCACAGAGGGAGCCCAGAGGGCTAGGTGAGAACAGATGCCTCTTTATAGAGCTGAATATGAGATCAATCTGCTATTTTTCTTCAGCTTTCTCTCTTTAATGATGAATCTGACTTTTAGCTTAAAAGACTGATATAGGGGTAAGGGCAGTTTATTTTATTAATAGAAGTGTTTTTAGGAATCAGGCTCCTCTTCTGTATTTGACCTCTCCTAATAAGCGAGATTTCTTGTTTGACAAAGTCAGAAAAGTTGCGTAGGGTGGCACTGAGCACCAGCTCAGTGACCACAGAAACTTCAGGGAAAGACCTCAAGAACCCCGTCCTCCCTCACGGACTATGTTTTTCACACTTACCTATATTTTTATTGTTAGAAGACATCTAATTATTCTTTTAGCCACGGTCCCTGAGTATCACTACTGCTATCACATCACTCCGGTTCCTTTTTAACATCTAGCTGTTAATGACTCATCTCTCCTTTTTGTGAAAAGAGGCTCTCTCTTCTCATCACAACTTGCTTTTTCCATTTCCTGTTTGCTTCTGTCTCTTTTAAAACATTTTCACAGTGTTTCTTCTTTTCTTTTTTTCTTTTTTTTTTTTTTTGGTTTAGTTTGTTGGGTTTTTTGGTTTGGTTTGGTGGTTTTTTTTATACATTTGGTTATCATTCTCAGTAATACTAGAGTCTTAAACAGAAATGTATAAAAAAAAATTAAATAGAATATCTTCATTCTCTTGCTTAAGCTTATTTTTTTTTTCACTTGAATCTGTGGTTCTTTTAAGGTATTGTTTTCTTCCTGCTTTTTAAATCTAAATGCAGCTGTCTAATAGACTATGTTGCCTTCTCTTAGTACTTTAATTGGTATTATACCTCCTTGACCTAGAAGAACAAGGGCGCTTTTTCTAAAGCAAGCAAATTATATACTTCAGGTTGTGTAGCAACATGGTGCTGATGAGCAACTCCTTTAAAGGAGTTCTGTAGAAAGCACTTTCAAATTACAATATACTGAACTAATAACAGCTCCATTTTTTAGTGTGGTATTCTTATGCTGCTGTTAACACTGCAAATCTAATCCCGTCATTAAAGTCAATGTAGTACAATTTTCTGTACCTAAATTTAGATCTAAAACATTTGAAATGATTTCCAAAATATTGTAATAAGTGTAATTATTAATAATCTATTACTTTCATTAGTTAAAATCCAACTTTGGGCATATTAGGAAAGTGAGAGATAAAACAAAATAAAAAATAGACTTAATTAAAAGAAGGGACCAAGATAAATCAGGCTACAAGAGTACAGTTGCTAGAGATTATCAAGCAAAAGCCATCTTCTTGTGCAATTCGAGTGGAAATACCTGTAAACCCATGCTTCTTATTTAAAATCCTCAGCTGTGTGTATGGAATAAAAGCAATGTTGGTTAATCTCAAAACTTTGATGTGGCTGAATGTCAGAATTATGCAGCAGTGTTAGAGTTCAAACCATCTCTTAAACTCTGTGGGGACTGCGGTGGTAATTAAAGTCCCCTTCCATCCCCCTGAGGTCTGACCATTAATTCCCCTTCCTTTCCAGACAGGGCTAAGATTCTCCTTCATGCTGCTCATTGCCACAGATCAGCAGAGCTTATGGTTTCTGTAGCCAGGGACGGGATGTAGGAAAACAAGCGCTTTGGTGGCTGGAATAAATTGGCTGCCAGCATGGGACGGTAATTGAAGCACAAAGCTAGACAAAGCTCACCTTCCTTCTGCCCAGCAGAGAGTCATTTGCAATGCTCTGTGTCACTAGCCCAGGCATGGAAGAAGATGTCAGCCTCACCTTTTTTAATTAGGTGCTGAAGGCTAAAAATACTCTCCTTGTATGCGATAGGAAGACAAGATAAGGTACACATGCTGACTCCCACATGCTGCAAAACTAGTAAGGTTGCATTTGCTGAATGGCAATGGAGTTAATACCGGGGAAATGTAGCTTCAATGCAAGCTTCAGAAGGGAAAGCCGGAAAGAACCCTACATTTCCCTTGCATACAGAAAACTTCACCTCCCACACGCTGAGCTGTAATAGCAGCAGCCTGTCGTGGTCCAAACCTGCAGAATGCACGGGGTCACACAGTTCTCTTGAGCTCTCTCCAACTGCAAACCATTGAGAGAGCTGAATAATGCCACAAAGGAAAGGGAGCTGTAGTTCTGCTAGCAAAGACGTTCTGTCACCTTTTGAAACTGTATCTTCCTGTAGCAACTCAGAGACACTTTAAGCTGGGAAATGGTATATGTGTTTTGGCAGGAATTAAACTTTCTGAAGAGGATGTAGAGCATTACGCAGATAGCAAAATAAAGGATATTTCAGACTTAAATGAAAAGACCAAAATAATTGTGCCATGAAAAGTCCCTTGGCAAAAAGCTGTTAGCACTTTTTATTCTTGCTGAATTTTGTCTAGTTTAAAACCATCTCAGCTACTCTGTAATGAAAAGCACTACCATGCCTGAACTTGAATGTTGTTTTATTTGCATTCTACTCAGAGAGGACCCAAATCAAAAGCAGGGGGAAAAATACTGGACAGAGCAAAACATTTAAAAAAGCAGGCCCCCTTCTCCTCAGATATATTGATTCCTGTGGGAGGCTTAAGTCGGGTTATGAAAAATTAAATGTGTTGATGATGATCTTTTCCCTTTCCCGACACCAGCTGTCTGGTTACATCAGTGTAGCTGCTCTGACAAAAGGGTGCTGAAGTATGTGATCTTTCAGGTCAGCTTCCCAGTAGAGAAGTGATGACATTAGCTTCATAGGGTTCTTATCTTTAATATAATGTTATTTTATTTGCACACAAACATTAGTGCTTGACCAGAGATGGCCCATTATGATGCAAGGCAATAGTTTCCTCTGGTTATCTCAGAGCCACATTATGTTACACAGTCATAGACACTAAAGCTAAGAATAAATTCTGGTTTTGGTATATCACTTCCATGCAGGACAGTGTATAACCCAGCCAAAAACCACCACATGCTTTCCCTCCAAGGGTGAAATCACTTAGCAATCAAGCAAATCAGACTATAGTTAACTTAATCTGATGTCACCTCCTAGATCAAATGTTACATTCCAGTGTCTACTGGTTGCCTTTCTCATGGGGATGGCTGGTATCTTCAATCCCTTATATATTTTCTACATTTAATACTGGGAAAAGAAAAATGGCATGAGAGGAATATGCTGTTCAAATATAGGAGGAAAAGAGTTATATTAAACTGGATTTATGCTGATGACGATCCTGTTGTTGAGTTTGTTTTTAAAGGTTTTTCTTGGACAGGGTGATAGTGTGCAGAGTTGGGTGGATTGGCACAGGAAGGCCCATTCAAAATTTACAGCTGAGCAGGATATAGAAAGTAAATGTAATCAGATGTCAAAGGTGTCAGAGTAGAGGAAAATTCCTCTCTAAGGGTTCAGCTTTGGTTTACTCATGTGAATTGCTGTTTCTGTCTGTTTTCATAAACATCTTCACTGACCTCAAAATCTTTTCCATGTACTTAACTAAAGAGATTGTTTTTCTCCTACACCGTTGCAAGTGAAATCTGTAAGGTACCTGAATCTAGCTATGTTGACAGTTTTGAAGATATTTTAAAACCTTTTCCATTATCGATAATTCTACCCGCTCTACAGAAAGGGAGCAACTTTTTCTTTTTTTCTTTTTTTTTCTTTTTTTTTTTTTTTAACATGTTACTATTATAATTCTCTTTAACAAAGCTGAATGAATATCATCCACAGATATTCAGTCTGCAGGGCAAGAGATCTCCTGAATAAAAGATAGCATTTTGAACCTCTGTATCTTTGGTGGATTTTGTAGTCAAGGATGGTCACCCATATATATGATGGTAAGATCAAGCCCTTCAGAGTGCCCGTACAATGTTTTATGATTGTTTATCACTCTCAGCATCCTTTAGAGTTAAAACCAGTTGCATAGTCAACATTTTTTTTGCTACATCACCTACATGCCCTTCTGTCTGGAGTCCTTCATCCATAATAATCAAATCATTTCCTTTCTAGTGTTCTAAATACTTATTCGCCTTCCACGCTTTGACTTCTTCTTCCACTTCTTTGACTAAGTGATTTTTTTTTTTTTACAGCAAAAATAACAATATGTTTAAAATTTTAAGACAAATCCATAGCTATGAGGAAAATGCAAGGTTTTTGTCAAAAAAATGCCACGTTTTATTCAGAACATTTCTTTCCATACAGATCAATAAAGGTACTTAGGGCTTAAAATGAGTCCTTCAAGAATCAGATAAACCTTAGTTTAAGTCTTCTAAAAAGTAGAAGCAATGTTATCCAAAGGGTTGTTGTCAGTAAAAGGGTAAAGTGAGGATGCACAATACTATCTCATTTATTCAACACAGAGATAAGAATGAGAAAGGTGGTGGAAGGATTTAGAGAAATTTTCAAGATGAATGGTAGATTTTCCAGTAATTTGAGGTACATGGATGATAAAAAATTCATTACTTCATAAGACAATGAATGAAAGATTGTAGTTAATGAAAGGGATGGATAGTATAGGAAAATATTATAAATTTGCAGTTAATATCCAAGGCAAAGCAGGTAAAACAAAAAGGAGCAAGAATGCTCTAATGGAGAGGCTCTCCCTCTCCATCCAGCCCTTTAGGTTGAAAGTTTGGTATATAGGCTCAGTTATTACCCAAGACAGCAAAGAAAGCCCTGGCAAGTTTATCAAGGGAAGTTCAACTTTAATATAAAAATCTGTCTTTTGGAGGCAGACTGCAACACCACCAGATTTTTTTTAAATTTTATTTTATTTTTTAAAAAGGCACTTGAACCTGTGTCTTACAGAGAATTGTTTAGAGTTGTATGGCCAGTGAATAAGTCTAATGATTGGGTTAGTTTCATAAGGAGAATTGTGTGACAGAAAATCTTATAAACTAGTAACGGAGTTAGCAAATTGGGATTTGTGATGAGATGAGAGAGACAATCATGCAAGGATGCCTGGACAAAGAAGAGTACAAGTGCAAATGAAGAGGAGTGAATGAAATTGATCACCCATCACTCAGAAAGATTAGTGATAATTAAACCACTGTGGCGAGATCTGATTTATCACAGCACCAAACCTCAGAGCAGTTATGGTTAGTGATGAAAATAATGGTTTACAAAAGTGATGTTTACCTTTAGGAAATTATTGACATAAATTATTTCACATCTCTATTGCTAGTTGATGGAGCCCTTCACACCCTATATCCCATCATGCCAATGTCTATAAGTTGTGTCTACAGTATTGACTGGTGCAGCATGCAGAAAGAAAGACAACATGTTGATCTGTTGTTTCTGTTACTATTCTAGGAGTATATATCTGTATTTTGTGTTTTCTGGCAATTAATTTGATGCTAGTTGCTAGTCTACATACGATGAACCTGTATCTAACAGACAACATGAAGTATATTTCTGTACAGTCATCCCAGATGACCATCCCCATTGCACGTGCTGTTACTAATAGAAATTCATGCATATGTAGTGAGTACACTGCTGGGTGATCTCTAAGAGGATGTGTTTTCCTCCTGAGGAAGGCACCCTGTGTCCACATAACATGCGAGGGGCACTTTACCCTGGCATATTACTTCAGCCTTGGTTCCACCTGAGGAGAAAGCATTTCAAGTGCATTTCAAGGTGGTGTTGAGTTCATACCACCTGACTTAAATACAGATACAAAGCATTTCTATCACTTTGCAAGGAAAAAAAGATGGTTCCAGTGCACTAAGTGGGTTATGTAGATGCACTATCACTTTCTTTAGCTTTTTGACAGTCCTACCAGATAGATAATTTGGACTTCCTCTGGTTAATTTCTGGCCTAAGAAAGTGTTATGATTGCCTACTGAATGGAAGTTTTCTTATTCTTCTGGCAGGGCAATTCCAAGTTTTACATGGTTTATCTGTAATATGCCATATACTGGGTTTTCTACATTTTACCATAAAAGTCTATTCAGTGAAACATCAACACAAGATGAAGGACAGATTTGTTCTTGGTATGCTAAACCAGATGGTATCTACAGAGATATGTGGATAAGGAGTTGGTTCTCTTTGTCATATACAATATTTATAGTATATATAGCATAGTATGGTATAGCTATGAATGGCAACTTGAGCATATAAGCATCTTATCTGTGATCGCTTCCATCTATGGAATGACATACTTTAAAAAAACACAGTACATTACCAAATATCTATGTGTGTAACTGTCCTCATTCATTGTGTGGATGAAGTCTTTTAAAGTATGTGTGTTTATGGTGTCTGTTCCACATATACCACAATATACATATTTCCAGGGTATAATTCACATTTTGAAAGTTGCGTTGGGCAGAGGGAGAACCTCATAGGCATACACATGTTTAATCTGGGGAGCAAGTTCATTTGTATCAGGTTTATTTTTCCCCAGGGTGTCTATCCACCATCAGTGATTTGTTTAATGAATGCATTTTAGCTATTGCTTCAAATCTCATGGGATTAAAGTTCTTAAATATTTTAATGTCATTAGCTACCACTGGAAATCTCAGCGTAATTCTGAATAAGATAGTTGTACCAAGGTTTTCAGTCTTCTTTTCGGTCATGCGTGTTTTTCCTGAATGTAAATTTTAAAGGGAGTTCTGCTTCTCCTACATACACATTAGAAGTTTGACGGCTTTGTCCTCAACACACAGTAACCTTCCTTAAGACAAAAAACAGTAAATGCTGGTTGAAATTACTCTGTATGGATTATGTTTAATTCATGTGTCCTTCCTATCAGAGGTTTTGTTTTGCTTTGCTATGTGGATTGTTTAGAATTTATTCTTGATCTAATCTGTTACCTTTTTTTAGTGGAGCTTCTCTTTTTTGTATGTAGGCCTTTGCAATATTTTTCTTGAAGAGTACAGCATAACACTGCCCGGGATATTTCCTGATGCTGGTTCCTATATTTGGCAGCACACAGCATCAAAAGATGATTTGTTTCATTGAAGGATTCCAGTCAGTCGCTGATGAAGTCTATGAAGGCGATGTCTTTGATTAGTCACAATTAAGTAGGATCCACACCAAAGAGATGTCTCTGACAGGAAGAGATACTTATGCTGACATCTATGCAGGTTGATACTGTTGATCATCTTCCCAGAGCCATTATTTTCAAATTCTGCTAGGTTTGGAAGGTGTTAGTGGTCTTTCTTCAGATAAGTAGAGTAAGAGGTTGAGAAAGGCTATAGCTGCAAGAAGCAGGAATAATGTTTCTGTTAAGAAATCTTTAACCATGGGGATGATATTCTTTACTTGAGGGGCTGTATATGTGCAGGGGATGATTATGTGAGTTTCACAGATGCCTTGATTGATTGAGAATCATTGGGGGGTTTGTCCTTTTTTTTTTTTGATTATTGATTCAGCAAGGAATTCATGGAAAACTTGGGTTTCTTTCCTTAACCTCTAAATACCAGATAAGTTTACATGGCAAGCTGGGCTCCTTTGACTCAAGACACTCGATATCTTAGTGAAAGTATTCTTAGTGTTCTTCTCATAGTGCAAGTCCTTTAAAGCTGTAAAGAATAGAAAACCCGCTTCTAACTTAAAGCAAATGTTTAAGTTGTGGGAGTTATATTTAATATTCCGAGCTAGTACTGGAAAGAGCTCACCTACAGGTGTGCAGGTGGATGCTTCCTTGTGCACCTGATTCTACCTGTGCCAAAGCACTTGAACTGTATATGAGTGCTGAGTGAGGCTCTAATTCAGGAAGCTTTTTTCACATTGTTGTGCAGCTGTGCTTGGACTTACTGAATTAGTCTGGTGTAAGTATACAGGTTCTATCTCCTTGTTCTGTCCACAAATTTCCTTTAGAACAAATTTTCTGGATAGGGCAGTCTCTTTTATTTTGGTATAGAGGATCATACAGCTCCTGAAAATACGGAAAACCATGATGGGCTGATGCAATTCATGGGAGGAAGTAGAACAGTGAGAAAAAAAAATAAATATAATGCCCAAGCTATGTACAAGTCTGTCAAAAGCATTGGAGGGATGCCTGTCAGCATAGTACTTCACCATATTGTTCTACTCTGCCTTGGTGAGGCCGCANGGACTAGATGATCTCCAGAGTTCCCTTCCAACCCTGTGATTCCATGATTCTATGATTCTATTTTTATTTAAATATATTCATCTGTCTAATTCCAGTTATTATGTACATAGCAAAAGTAAGAGTCATTTTGTATTTTGACTTTTGTGAACATTATTGAATAAAACTGTATACTATACTCAGGGTTGAGTCCTGACAGTGCCTTGTAGACTGTCTTCAATACTTCCTTTATCAGAGCTAGAGCAGGGTTTAATTTCCATTTTTTATGCCCACATTACATTGATTACTTACACTTTACTAATCCATCAAGTTTTTTATCATCTTCTGTTTTTAAATAGGAGGAGTACAAAATAAAAAAATAAGTGACTCCAGATATTCTCAGTCCTTTCTTTTCCAAGTTGGTGTCTATATTTTGGTGAAAAGGGTGTTAGAGAAGGTAACCACCTTCTGCCATCTGTGGAGCTTTTTTGATGGTGCATAATCTAATAAGGTGTAGTTTCTTAAAGTAATATATTTTTATTGCCATAAGGCAAAAGCAAATTAAGAATGCAGAGAAAGTTCTGGGTTTAGTCTTCTGGATTCTAATTTTAAAATCTTAGTTGCAAACTGATATGATATTTGAAACTGATCATGTTGTTGATGATGATCATTCAGCGTCTGGCAAAGTCGATCCACTTGTTTGCACTTAATGTTTCATTTATGGATTCATTTGTTTTATTTAATTAGCTAGGCTCTTGTACTCATTCCCCTGAAATGCTGCAATGTAATGTTTATGGAAGTGCATGTGACCTTGGAGGTATACTTCTAGCCATTCCCTTGTCTTCTGAGAATACAAAATCCATATGGTGCTCTCCAAAAAGGAAAGTGTTTATGCTGCTTTGATGCCAAATTAGTTGTCATTATATTTGAATAAAAGGTGAACAGTTTGAGGCAAAATCTAATTATCATCTATTGCTGCTTATATTCTTTGTGCAAATTGAACATTTACATTTTTTAATAACAGTGCAGAAGATCAAAGTACATCTTTGTCAATTTTGCTTAGTATTACCATCTATGCTGGTGTCATAAAGTCTGTTACTGACAGACTGACTGACAGAATAGCTAGAGAGCTAATTACTTGAAATAGGTTTCATGAAAGCTATTAATGAAATGCTGTTTCAATTATCACATGTGAAAACATGAAGAGTGCTATATTGGAGCACTTTGTTTCTACTGAAGAAACTTGACTGAAACTATTTACAAACTTGTAATGAATTTTTCATTCAAAACAATTCATTAAGAAAGTGGATAGTTTACAGTTAATAAAGGAAAAATTTCAACTTTTCAGCTCAAAAGATTTCATTTCAAAATGCACTTTTAAAAAATGGTCAACATCATTCACAAAAATGTACACCTAAACTAAATTAAGTGTTCAGTTTCTAAGTAATCAAGTTTTGTTTGATAAGAACTGGTTGCTTGAACAAGCACAACCTTTTTCAAATTCAGGTACACAAAAAAAATTCCTCCTCTTTTTAAGCCTTCTAATGAAACCAATTTCACCAGACTAGAATAGTATTTCAAAGGCTAAGGATGTTGGAAGAAATGTTGACATTTAAGAATACATTTCATCAATAATAATAAAACTAATATAAAAATTGATAGGAACAGAAGGCTGTAGGAGACCATTAAGGAGATCTTTATGTTCAGTGCTCTAGAATGGCAGACAGACATGAAGCAATTCCACAATTCATGGTGGTCCACAAAACGCTTGCCCCATACAGAACAGGCCACAAAGCATTTTCCGGTATCTTATGTCAGTTCCAACACTTAAAGGATTGAAGATCAAAAATAAAAATAATGTGCCAGAGAGAGAGCAGAGAGATCAAAGGCGTTGCCTATGTCCTAACTGCCTCTAGTTGCACCTGCAAGAGTACTCTCCTCACTGTGCCATTGGAAGAGACAGTCCCTGACATGACTGAGGCTGAAATTCCATCCTGTCCTGAAATCTGGAGATCAAAGACCCTGATCGTATGATCTATACGTTGACAAGATAACTGTGACAGCTGAAATTGTGTGCTATTTATTTTGTGTATTTGGTTGACTGCCAGTTTCTAGAGTGTTTGATGCAACTGGCCAATTACACAGTCTATGACTTGAAACAAAAAAATCCCAGATTATGAGAATCGTTCCTGGTCATGCTGGTACTGTTTAATATTTGGGAGGAGCAAAAGAACGCAGTGAAGTTCAATGCACTTCCACATTCAAAGAAATATTTATGAAAATATTTTCTGTTCTTGACTGAGCTCTGGCCAAAAGAAAAATATTTTCATTGACATCTGAAATGATGCATTGACATTTCATTGACATCTGAAATGATGCATTCAAAACAGTTCAGGGTCAGATTTCTAAGGGCACAATATCCATTTGGGGTCACAGAACTTTAAAAAGTTAAACTCCTATTTTCAGTTTATCAAAAGCATTTCCCATGGTGACTCTGATGACCAGATTTTTCAGAGGTCAGCAGCTGACATGCTGATTTTCCCGTGAAAATCCTCCCTTGACTGTGGGAGCTGGAAAGTGCTGGTGATGGTGCACTCCCCACAGTACACACCCGCTGAAGCTTCCAAGCAGAATTCAGTTTGAGGGATTTTTGCTTGTATAGCTTTATAACTGGGCTGGGTCAAAAGAAGATTTCTAGAGTGTGTTGTGTTCACAGATGGTTTCATCAACAGCTACATTATTGCTGAGTAGACTTGATATCCTGTTTGGGTGTGCTTTTGCATTAGAACAACATATTTCTTGAGAGGAGTACGGCTGGACCTCTCTGTTCTCAAGTAGCTAAGAGAATTTTCAAGCTGCAGTATTCTGTGTGAATGTCAAATAGTCATCTGCCAAGTAATGACACTTTTGAAATTCCTCAAGCTTGTAACATGTAAATAAGTTTGCAAGTAAAAACAGAATTTTCTTGGTAATATTAGATAAATACTATCTTGCTTGAGCTCCTGAAAGACGCATTAATATCTTTTACGTGTAAAATATGTGATTAGATTTATTCTTAACATCTTAAATGGATATTTTATTGTGTATTAATTTTAATGAATGACTAGGAAGTTTATTGGAGGGAGGTAAAGTGATGTGTCAAGCCTCACTGGCTAATCAAATTGCTATAAACCCCTACCCCTAGATGATTTCTCTTCATCATCATCGAAGATGTTGAAGAACTAACATCTGCAGAGGTTTGCTTTCAGCTCTTGGGAATGGTCCTGAACATTAATCTTAACCCCACAACAAATATATTTCAATAGAAGGTGTAAGTAGTGTGCGGTATGCCAAATCTTTGTTTTGTGTACATTTGGCAATGAAAACTCCTCTTACTTAAACTGGTGTAGACTGGCATTCACGTTCACACTTAGGTATTGGTCATGGAAGGGGAAAAAAGTGTGCGTGTTTGCTCAGGGGCCTGATTTGTGCTTGCTCCGTGCAGTCCATACAGCAAAAAAAAAAAGAGAAACTTTCATACAACTGTCACAGATATTTCATAGGGAATGCAGCAAAAGGTGGGACAATGCAAAAGTGAATCAAAAGTATATGGACTGGGAGACTTCTTTCTGCAACTGGATGTTGCTGGGAATGGCTGTCGGTCCCTCTACATCAGCTCCAAACTCTTTTTTTTCTGCTTTAAAATAGATTAGTACTACAGTGTGGGTTTTCAGCAAAAAACTAGGTAAATGTTTTCCATTTTGCAAGAATGAGTTTAACACCAAGAAGTTGATTCATTTTCCCAAAATGATGAGAAAAAAAAGCCAGTGTTGAAAGCCATCCAGGAGCAGGAATTATTCGATGTTAGGTCCTACACATTTTGAACAACCAATTAACTAATTTCACTCCTAGTTTCTATATTCTATATCTTCAATCAGTCTGACATACTGTAGTCTGTTCTTGTTTAGATTATGCATTTTTCTTATTGTGTTTATGGCAGGCTGTGATTTACATCTACTTTTGGTTATATGTATGCTCGTACTTTCTTGAAAATGTAACTAAGCATATTAAATATATGCACATGTGTATATATACGTGCATGTGTGCATATTCACATTTCTGTGCAAATACAAAAAACTGGGAACTTTGGAAGGATCACAGCAGATTCAAACTAAGTCAAACTAGGTTAAATCTGTTTTATTAGTATGACATTAAGGTATTTGATCTTTGGAGTTCTACTAGTTTAGGCCCAGAGTCACAAAGTTCGCTCTCTTTTCCTAGTCTTTTTTGCTTGTAGTCTCAGCCAAGAAAATGAGGGGGCTACAGAACAGGAATCACCTGTGCTCACTGGAGGTACTAATTTACAATTAGAGATATTTTGTACCAGTGAAAAAATGTGAGATGATTGGCAGCAATAGAGTGTGTAAAGGGTGTTCCGCAGTTTAGACACCGTCTTACTATAAATTGAGGGCTTAGTGGTCCAGACCTAAAGTTAGAAAGCAGAATCTTTGTATTCACACAGTTATATCTGTCTCAATGAGAGAGGAAAGATGCGAACCTCTTTTACAGTAGTTTTTTTGACAACCTTGGGGTTGAAACTTTGAAATGCACAGTTCCCTTTGGTCAATATGGACACTACATTTCCCAAGAAAGATTTCAAGAGTAAGTCTTCCCTGGTGTACCTAGTTAAATGCCTTCCTTCTCATCTTGCTTGCACTGGGCTGCACACCAAGTTGGCTGTATTTCAGCGCTGCCAAATGTGTACAGTTTGATAAGCACGTTGTAGCAAATCTTCAGGACGCAAGGCACTGTATAAACGTCAAGTTATTTACCCATTTTAAAGCATGTTATCCTTCAGATACATAAATCCAGCACCATTTGCTAACATGAAATTAGCTTTTTAATCCTATAGGACCCTCCAATACTACACATATAGCAACGTCCATATCCTTGCTGGTCGAGAGGCCAAAGGTTGGTGTGTCTAAGAAAGTGAAGCTTCAGCAGTTCAAGTGCTTTATTCACACCAGATTTAGAATCACATTAATAGGCCACATCAGGTCTCAGTTCAGTGATTCTGTCACCCTGCCTCCTCCTACGAGCAGTATGGACCAAACATGCTCATGTACATATAGTCATCACTCACAGAAGTTAGCAGGAGCAGTAAGCGTACAAGCAAGGGCAAAATAGGACTCCAAGTTTCTTACTGATAAAGTCATCATAGGAGAGCACATCGTTTCTGTCTATTACTATATTTGCTTCATAGAAGATTTATGACTTCTTTTTTGGCAATTAGTTGTGGTTGCCTGAAAACTTGAAAAAATGGCAGAAAGCCTCCTTGTTTATTTCCAGGCTGGTGATATATTACACACCTTGTGTTTTATCTTTGTTGGTGTTCCATCGTGAATTACTTTTTTTTGTCAGACTATTTCCTTCAGCTTTCTGTTGCCTAGATTTGTCTTACTACTCTCATGTCCTTTTCTTAGAAGAAAGAATCAATAGAAAGTGCTTTTAGCAGTGGCAAAGCACAGCGGTTTACTGCAGTGTAGGTGCTGGGTGGTGCCAACACTGCTGACCTTCTATATATTGTGATTTTGGTAAAGCAGCAGATATTATGTGATGCTTCTTGAATACATATCTTTATGGTGCCTGGGCATGTCTGGAGCTGGCCTTTGTTAATACATTTGCTTTAGATTCTGAAATAAGACCTAAGACAGAATCTTATTTACCATTTTTAAATGCTTCTCAAAGAATATTTGTTTACTTATAAAGCATTTCTATTGACGATATAATACTGAGAAAAGGGAACACAAAAATATCAAGTATGAAAATACATTCTATCTTCACTGGATTTTTACTGTTATTGACAGCGTGGCAGGGCGTTACTGCTTGTTCCTCATTTTAGATCTGTAGATATACTTCATATGTTAAAAAGCTTTGAGAATAAGTTCTGTTTTCCTTTCAAGACTGTATGTGTGAGATTTAAACTCCCGAGACCTAAACTCTAGAGAAAATTTAGTATGAACTCAGAACTACCTACAAGTCATAGTCAAGAAATACTTCCTTGCTTGGCAGTGGCCCCCCAAAGAAGTGCAGTTTGGTAGAGAAGAATGGGAGCCACAGCCACATCCGGTGGAAAATGGAGGTTTCTGTCTCAGATGAAAGACCTCAGCTCTGGGCTTTCTTCAGCTCTCATGGGCTTGAATCCGTAGTGTACCCAATTGCCCCAGGTCTCCCTGTGGGCAGGGGCTGAGCGTGGTCCACCTGTGGCTGGAATCAGGCATGATGCTGCTAGGATTGCAGGATGGAGAGAGCAAGGAATAGAGGAGCGACAGGGAGCCTGGCTTCAGCATTCTGCAATGGGTCTAGCATCAGTGGGATCCTAGACCAGTTCCTGAAGATAGGTGTGCGCTTTGCATAGCACTCACCTTGAATGAAGAAGACGACTACTGTCTCGTCTGCATCTTATTAGTTGCTTCTCCACAGCAAAATTAGTCAGATCCTTGGCTTTCTTAGAGACACCCAAGAGGACTTCAGAGTTAGGAAAAAAAGCCTGAACTAAGGTAACAATACAATGTCCAGTTTTGATCTGGTTTGTTTGATTAGCTCAGACTTAGATCATGTCTTTCATTTCCTGCCTTGGGAAACATTTAGGTGTGTGGGCAGCAGAAGGAAGATGAGGGCAGCCTGTCACAGCACCTGCACAGCTTACACAGGGTGTTTTCCAGGAGCTGTTCAGTGTTGAAACTCAAGGAATCAGACTGGGTTCTCCTGTTCTGGTAGGAATCTCATCTTTCCTCTACTCAGTTAATCCTCTGCTATTATTACTTTTTTCTTTTTTTTTTTTTCCTTTTTTTTTTTTTTCTTTTGTATAATTATAGCAGCTAAATAGCTTTTGTCTTCCTTTGGAATTGTAATGTCTGACTGAAATTAGGAGACGTCAGTCTCCAGATGTTTTGAGATTTTCACAGGTCTAAGTTAAGTTGCAAGAGAGAGAAATTTTTAAAAATATTGTTTTAGAAACACAAACCAGGATGTAGCGTTACTACACCAGATATTTTTTTTTTGTTTTATAAAGAAGATACTTGGTGCTCAGCAATTTTTTCGCCTCAGTCTTCACTGGCAATCTTTTTTCACACACCTCTCAAGTGGATGGACAATAAGGCCGGGACTGCGGAAACCAAGTCCCTTCCACTATGAGAGAAGATCAGGTTTGTGATCACCTGAGGAACCTGAACATACATAAGTCTCTGGGACCTGATCAGGAATTGGCTAAGGGAATTGGCAGATGTAGTTGCCAAGCTACTCTCCATGATACTTGAAGTTCTCCTAGAAGGTATGCTAGGGCACATGGAGGACAGGGAGGTGATTCGAGACAGCCAGCATGGCTTCACCAAGGGCAAGTCCTGCCCGACCGTCCTAGTGACCTTCTACAATAGAGTGGACTACATCAGTGGACAAGGGAAGATCTATGGTTGTTGTCTGTCTGGACTTCTGTAAAGCCTTTGACACAGTCCCCTACATTGCCCACAAATTGGAGATAAATGAATTTGATGGTGGACTGTTTGGTGGATGAGGAACTGGTTAGATGATCGCATTCAGAGGATAGTAGTCAATGGCTCAATGTCCAGATGGAGATCGGGGACAAGTGGTATCGCTCAGGGTTCTGTATTGAGAATAGTACTTTTTAATATCTTCATCAATGACATAGTGGGATTAACTGTACTCTCAGCAAGTTTACAGACAACACCAAGATGAGTGGTGCAGTTGACATGCCTCAAGGATGGGATGCCATCCAGAGGGACCTGGACAAACTTGAGAAGTGGACCCATGTGAACTTTATGATATTCAACAAGGCCAAGTGCAAGGTCCTGCAGCTGGGTCAGAGCAGTCCCCAGTATCAATACAGGCTGGGAGATGAAGGGATTGAGAGCAGTCCTACTGAGAAGGACTTGGTGGATGAAAAGCTCAACATGAGCCAACACTTTGCGCTTGCAGCCCAGGAGGCCAACCATATCCTGGGCTGCATCAAAAGAAGCATGGCCAGCAAGTTGAGGGAGGTGATTCTGCCCCTCTACTCTGCCCTGATGGGACCCCACCTGGAGTACTGCATCCATCCCTGGAGACCTCAGCGCAGGAAAGACATGGACCTGTTGGAGAAGGTCTAGAGGAGGGCCACACAAAAATTGTCAGAACACCTCTTTTATGAATAAAGGCTGAGAGAGTTGGGGTTGTTCAGCCTGGAGAGGAGAAGGCTCTGGGGGGACCTTATTGTGGCCTTTCAGTACTTAAAAAGAAAGATGGGGACAAACTTTTTAGCGTGGCCTGTTGCAATAATTTTTTTAAAATTAAAAGAGGGAAGATTTAGACTAAATATGAGGAAGAAATTTTTTACAATGAGGGTCATGAGACACTGGAACAGGTTGCCTAGAGAGGTAGTAGATGCCCCATCCCTGCAGACATTCAAGGTCAGGTTGGAGAGGGTTCTGAGACATCTGATCTAGTTGAAGATGTCCCTGTTCATTGCAGGAAGGTTGAACTAGATGTCCTTTAAAGGTCCCTTCCAACTCAAGCTATTCTATGACTCTGTGATTCTAAGATGTAGCTTGTCACAAAGCTGTGAGATAAAGCCTCACAAATTCTAGAGCCTTCGTGCTCGATCTTTTTTGTTGCTGAAAATACCTATGATTGATGTCTGCAGAGGCAAAGAGTAGAAAAAAAAGAACCTGAATGAAAACTGGGGGACTTCAGGGAGGTTCCATGATGAAAGCTATAGTCTATTTCTGGAACAAAATAAATTATGGTAATGCAAATAAAAATGACTACCTGAAGCCATCTTTTAAATACCTTTGAGAATCAGTGTAAAGTCATTTGGGAGATTTTTAAAAAAATTACTAAATATTATCTTTTTGCCTTTTTACTTCCTGCCTAATGAAGATAGCTTGGCTTCAGAACCTTTAATAAGTGCATTCTGTACAGATATGTGGGAATACAAAGAATTTGAAGACCTAAGAAAAAGCTACACTAATGAAATGCCTAATATAGATAAACACAGGAAGCCCTGTTTTGCATTTTGCCTGCTTATTTATTGTTCACAGAGACAAGTAAAGGTCATCTTTTGCTAGTAGCATTATAACCTTGGCCTCCTTGGTATCAAAATGTTAAATATTGTAAAGAAATGTTTCTGTGAGAGAAGGATTTTAATTATAATAAATCTTTATGTTTTCATTATAGCACCAGTCCATTTTCTTTCCATACTGAAGTTCTCAGTAATTTATTCATGACCTTTAACTGCTTTTAAGAAATGTAGATTGGGAATTATTGCTCTCTTTGCCATTGGAAGTGCCAAGGCAGGAATGTCTTGAGAAGCTTCAAGGGATTTTATTAATGAGATCCAGTTCTCACATTAGAATAAAACAGCTGGAGCTGCTGGTTTCGCTCGTCCTGGTGTATATGTGGAGGATCAGTGTTTAAAATCACATGAAGATTTTTGATCTAAGATAAACAAGGGGTCAGGCCACATAAGGATATGCATTTTATGATAAATAATCTGGTTTGTTTAGGATTACTTTTCAGCCTTGTGGTTCTGACTTCCCTCTTCCTAAAAGCTGAGGTAGTACAAAAAAACAGCAGTTCAAATGCTCAGTAAGAAATGGAAAAAATTTCTCTGTAGGTATGAATGTTTGAGTAGGAGTATATAGCGTATATACCCATGTATATATAACGCACATTCAGAAACACAGATGTAAAATGTATTTCTTCCCAAAATACCTTCATCACAATGGGCTAACACTGTAGACACAAACTTCAAAGAAAGATTTAGAAAGTAGACACCTAGGAACTGTTAACATTCCTACATAGCTTTCTTTGTCGCTAAGCAAAGCCTGACAACCAGCAGGCTGACAAGGGTGGAAAGCTCAGGAACCCTATCTACTTCATGGGGTTTTTCCCATAATGATCTACTCTGAGTAATTACTCCATCATCTGATCGAAGTAAGTTTGGAAACAAGGAGAAAAAGCGGCAGGGAGAGGAGATTGATGCCAACTGGCTATATGAAGATAGAGGCCATGAGAGGAGGAAGGAAGACGGAGAAGCAGGTATTCAGTTTATGGGCCAAGACTAGGAGGACAAGCAGTCAAATCTTCAGAAATTTGAATTTGTATATGGTAAATTGTTTTGCATTTTCATAGGTGCTAAAAGTACCTTCACCAAGGCCTGCACCAGCTGTGCACTCCCTACCCTTGCAGCTCTCACCACTAGAAGGAGGGCTAGAGACACAGGAACTGAAAAACTGGGATTCGTGTCCCAAAACATTCTCTGCAAGCTTCCAGACAGAGTGACTCAGGAAACAACTTTTGTAAGGTATTAATGGATATACTAGATTGAAGTTAAGACCTTCTTTGAAATAATGAATTTGGATTAAGGAGACTAAGACTGCATCTGCACCTGCAGTGAAATTTGAAAGTGAAATTTGAAATTTCCTGACTGAAATTTGGAAGTGAATGTCCCAGAGAAGGATGCTGGGATTCAAAAGGGAGAAGGAGATCAGGAATGGCTAGGCAAAGTACATGCTATCTCAAACCCTTTATGCTAGCATATAGTTGTGAAATATTGACAAAATGTGCATCTCTCTCAGAGAGAATGACATAAGATGGCAACCTCTTGGTTTACTTGGTTCCAGCAGGACATTCTGTCATGGATCTGTACTGTCTAACCGCTTTGATGGCGTGTACCTCATATTGGCTATTTGAGTTTGTGAACTTAGTATTTTATCTTTGGAGACAAAAGGACTTATTTTAATTGTTACCAGATACAAGTTCAGATCTCTAGTGTTTAACACATTCTAGAACTGGCAATCTTTTTTAGTATACTTAATTTAATAATTAATGCTTTCTGCTGTAGTCTGTTCTGTGCATTAGATTTTGTACAGACAAATTTAGTTAACCTGCCTTTTCAACTTACTTTTTTTTACTCTTATTCTCTACCTACTTACTACACTGAAGTAATATTTTTTCAGAAACCTCTTTTTCAACTCACTTCAAATTTTGTAGAAAAATTTACTTTGGTCACAGATATAATTTACCACTGAAAGAATAATGCTTTTAAGAAGAATTAATATAGACTTATGATAAACTCAGTTGTAACCTTTTTTAGGGGAATGACTCTTACTGGCATGTTTTGTTAGAGGTCATGAGAAGCTCATGTCCTATTTATTTTCTAATGATGAAGTGATATGGTCCTTGCAAGCAGTTGAAGTATTTTTTCCAGTATAATGTCTAGTGGCTAAAGTAGAGTTTTATTATTTTATTGATGTAAGGTGTAATACAGTGGAACTGAAGCTTAAGGTTTTGATCTCATCAGTACAAATTAATAAGTGTACTGTAGAAAGACATTTATTGTGATGTGCTTTATTCCCTAAATATGTGTATGGCTTCTCTCCATTTATGAATGCTTTTCACAACAGAATTACCTGTGCATCTTTGCTATTGACAAGAAATATTTCAGCTTTTCTGAGGATATCCTTAATATTGTAACAAGTTCTTGAACAGCATCAGGCCCATATAATGCATCTTAACACTAAATTTTAGATTCAGTTGCAAAATTTGGCTTGAGCTTCCAGATTGTAATACTTGCCAGGTGTGCTCAAATTCAAATGTAGAACTCTGAATCATTTTTACACAATCATTTTTTACAGTATTATATGCATTACCAGTAAGCATTTACCATTAGATGCATATCATTTAGCATTAGAAGATCTGATGACTAGTTATTTGGCAAACATATCCCATTTAGATTTAAATCTTACATATTAAAGCCTCCCTAAAAGAAAATCTCTTCAGAATTTAATTGTATAAATACCAGTATACCAAGTGAATGGAGAGAGAGAACACAGGGGTCTCTGCAGATGGGAAGGAGGAAACTGGGACAAATGGTAAAAATGGAAATGAAGAAGGGGACTAAGAAATTTCTAGTAGGAAGACAGAGAGCAAATGAAGAAATGAAGAGCACAGAACTGTCAGGGCGGGACTAGTTCTGACAAGGGATGGATCTGAATGTTTTGGATGATGAATTACTAAGGACACCGACTGAATGGTATTTGGGATCAGGAGGGAAAAACAGAGAAAATAAGGATGAGTAAAGTGGGAAGTATTCAGCACAGGTCACAGAAAATAAGGCGAACTTAAATGAGTTAGTGTAGATATTAAAAATAACATTTCTATGGTAAAAGGCTTCTCAGTAGGAAAAAATATCCTCTGCAGAGCACTCAGTATGCTTCCTCTGTTAGGTTGGCCACTTCAACTCTCTCAGTACATTCTGTGGTATAGGCAGCCTAGAATTCAGTGTCTGAAGGAGCATGCTAGGGTTGTTTGAGTAAAGAAACTTGAAACTGAGTTGATAGGCGCAGTACAGGTCCAGTTTAGTCAAATAACACTGAGAAAAGGAGCAAAAATTAGGAAGAAATAAAGTGGGAGAGGAACAGATTGGAAGAAGAAGAGAGGAAAGGTCAGGCCTGTGAAGATCAGGCAGAGGAATTTGTTCCCCACATGGTCAGTGCCTTGGGATGGCCTCCAGGCTTCCTGAACACAGTCCTTCTTCTGCTAGCTGTAAATGTTTCTAAAACCCTCCAGCAGATTCTGGACTGATGTTTACATTGGTGGTGCTTCAACAGTCATTTGCCCACTGCTGCTGCTACTTACTCTGCTACCTCAAGTAGAAGAATTAAGTGGTGGATCTAACAGATCCCCAGATTGCTGGATGTTGCAACACTGATGTGAGTAAAACATCAAATAAGGGGGTTTGGTTTTTTGCTCTGCTTTTAAAACCAAGCTTGACAACTAGGAAATAATTTGCAGAAATAGCTTAAAAGGGCACAACTCAAGTGATGAAAGCAGAGCTTAACGTTTGGAAATGACATTCTTCTGCAATTTCAGCTCCTTTCCCTTCTATCATACTTGCAAGGAGTTTTCTTGTTTACACTTCAAACAAAGAGCAGGATGGGCCTACTCTAGGAATTCATCAATACTAAGTAATGAAAGGAAAGTATTTTTTTTAATCTGACTTCTGCCTCACTTGTTGCAAAAGTTGGAAACCGTACTCTTTAAGTCGGCAAAGGTCTGCAGAAGAAAAGGGATCATTTCAGGATAGAAGTAGTTGCCACTTGCTATGAGAAATTGTATTCTAAGCCTGCTACTGACATCAAGGTCCTATTTTATGGTGATTAAAGCACGCTTTTCCTAGATGTGATTCTATATTCTTCGGTTTTAAGATTCCTAACCTAAGATGCAGATTTGCAGATGTGAAGCTTGCTCTCTTTCTTGGAAAGTGGGCTTCAAAGTATGAATTGTGATCAGAGCCTTGAAAAACAGGTCTTAAATGTCTCATCCTGATCCTCAGGAAATAACGGATGCCTTGACCTTCATCTTTCTGTGCTACAGTGGTAGTAGCCAGTAGTGTAAAGGCTGTTGTGAAAATAAATTAGCAAACTTTTTGTAAAATCATACAAAGCATGGAAAGAAGCACCATCAAAGTAGCTCTGAGAAAATTAATAAGTCTGGGAAGAAATTAATTACTCTGTCTTTAGAGCAGGATGTGAATAGTAAGCTGTAGGTAATGCATGGAGCTGCATGTGGAACAACAAAAAGAAAACAAAATATTGAATTATTCCCTAATTAAGTGGGTACTGTCCCTCAGGAGCCCCGTATAAAGTGGATATTATGCAGAAAAAAACCAGCATGCAAAGACATAATCTTAATGTATATGCAAAAGGGGCTATGTAGAAGTTGCACAGTCAGCCTCTGGAATTGACTTACATTTGAGTACTCAACCTTGCAACCATTTTAATGTTCTTTGATTGGAATTTTGTTTCATAAAAACTTGTATGCACATAAATCTGTGTATGTTTCTGCACAAATGTTTATTTCACAGTTCCTAATTGGATGATTGCATTCTGTTTCTGTAACAAACTAGATTTTTCCTATTCAACCTTTATTTTTAGTAGACCCTAGAGGCTTAATCCAGGATTGAATTTTACTATTCAAGCATGATTATAACAGTCTTTCCACCACAAGTGTTATTACTGTTATAAATTATTTAGGGTTACTGTTTTCTTAGTGTTCTGACTATTAAGGTCTTGTCCTGCAAGTGGAGGTAGTATTGCCTACACCAGATGACTTTTCCTGGACATTTTTGAAGCCTCTAATTTATAGCTTATTATTATCCCTGGCCTGCCCTCAACTTGTACATTTTAAAAAAAATGAGCTGCGAGATGTCAAGGTAACCCTATATTCAGTACTATTACCACATTTGTCTGTGGATTCTGCCAAAAAAAGTGATTCTTGTGAAGTACAGGATGATTCTAAAAGCCCCACTAAAAGCTCACAAAGGATTTGAATATAGATTGGTTTGCAGCAGAACAGCAGCTGCCTTCAGTTTGAAATAGTGTCAAACAAAGGAAACGGAAAGTCGTTCTCGGGGGCGTTAGTCTGTCTTTTACTTTTCTAAATGCAGTACAGATAGGAAGAGCTTGATTTGTGCAGGTGAGGCAGAGGAAAGTCTGGGCACCACTGTTAAAAAAAAGCTATTTAGAACTGGAAAAAAGAAATCTTTACATTGCTGCTGCTGGAGGAAGGCTTAGCTAGAGAAAGACGCATCCTGTCCTTATTTTGAAAACATCGCAATCCTATCTTTTGCCAGCTAGTCATAACTGCCAGCTATTGCACAGCCTGCCAGAAATGCATGAAGGCTTTCCATCTAAGTCAGTGATGGGTTAGCAGTCGGTATTTCCATAGATTTTTATTCCCAATGTAAGAGGACTCCCAACCAATACATCTTACAAAAAGGCATAATAGCAATACAATGTTTTGTTTTTTAGAAACTGACAAAATCCCTTCCAGTGACTGCAATCTCCTCCTGATGCAGATTCGAAAGAACCTGGAAAGCTGCTGTCTAGAATTGTAACAAAGTGGAATTTCTGTTCTGCAGAGTATTCTGCAAAGTCTAAACTGGCAAGCTTCAAAGTCAGAAAATTGAAATTAAAATTTAAAAAACATAATTAACCTTAAAAAATGACATTTTGCTGTAACATAGAAATATGCTTCTGGAACAAGAAGCTTTTTCTCAAATCAAAAATGTGTTCCATTCCCAAAATGAAATTTGATCAAAAAGCGTACACTGCTGTAATAAGTTTCAATATTGACAATGTGCATTTCTGTGTAGTTTTTCTGAAATTGAAGATACTTTCTGATGGAAAATTGTTCTGTCAAAAATTTTCTAATCTGTTGAAGTTGTACCACCCTTTTATCTAAGCCATAAGAATAAATGTATTTCTTTGATATGGAAATTCATTTCTAACTCGGAATAGGAAGTCTCTTTCTGAGCATATAATGCTTTCATTAAAAGTTATGCAAGTTTAGCAGTTGTGCATGTTGATGTACTTGAGCACACTTTTCTCAGTTCTATCAAATTGTATGGCAAGATTATAAGAAAAATATAAATGAAGTCCTGTTTTAATGACAAATGATCAATTTTCTTGTAAAATGAATGGACTATAATGAAGTAGAAATATGCAGAAAGGAGGGGGTTTTTAAGTTAGAGTTCATTCTGATTTGGAGTGAAAGCTGAAAAGAAAAAAAAAAAAAAAAGAGACATGTAAATTCTGAATGCCTGAGAGCAGAAGCACCACTCCCCATTCACAAGACAGGGAGAATCTGAAAGTGGTGGGGTCCACCCAGCCTTGAAGTCTTGAGTTAGTTTGAAAGCATGTACACTGGGGCTTCTGCATTCCCGAAATCTCTTCCTTAGCTTTTTAACCGGACTACAGGATAATTGAGAGCTTTTAAGATGACTCTTGGCATCTCAGCTCTTATCTCCTTTTCCGCCTACTACAGTGTAAGGCCTGGAAGCTTAAGATACTCAGCTGAATACCTGATGCTGGCAGATGGAGTTGGAAAACTTGGGTTCTCCTGTAAATTGACAGAAATTGAATAATCTCCATGAAACACAGTTTCTGTGAACCAGTATTCTCCTACAGAAGAACATAACATCGTAGAACCTCCACTGATATCTTCTGTGGCACAGCTGTTTTGACAGAGCTGTCTGCTGAAGCCCTTTTTGACAGCAGGAGAACTACAACAAGCCAAATGTCTCCATGCTCCAACTTTATCTCCTTGGCTTCATCAGATGTGGCTGACTAGAAAAAATAGGACCATTTTCAGAATGCATGATACTGAAAACCAATGGTGACTGGAAAGGACCTACAGAGTCACGGCAGTGCTGGATGAGGAGCTAGCTCAGTGATTGACAGACGTCATAGTTGACAAGTGAAAGTTAGGGTTCATTGGGAGGCATAATTTGAGCTAACCATACACATTGTCGGGTTCCAACTGAGCAGTAAAGTCCTGATGTTGTCAAGGATTGTTGAATGACTGCAGCAGGAACTGGAAAAGCAAACAGGGTGTTGGGGTGTTTAAGCAGACCGACAGAAAACACATATGTGACTTATGTGACACGTAAGCCAATTATAACCACTCAGCTGGAATGTGACATTCAGTTCTGGTCAAAAAAGATAATTCAGAAAATAGAGTAGGCATATGAAGGGAGGCTGAATAGAAAGACTTCCATATAAAGATTCAACTTGTTATTTTAATTCAGAAAGTATTAAAGAGAAGAAATTATAGAAATGTGTAAGTAGATACACATGGGGAAGATAAAGCATGTTCTCATACTTACCTTTTGTTATTGTATAAGAAAAAATGGATAGGAAATAAAGAACAAAAATGTACTTTTGTAAAATACAAATTTTGTAAGCACAGACTACATGTGAATCTCATTTTCACAGGCAGGATAGAATTGAGGCCAAGATCTTAATACAGTTTTTAAATGAATTAAATACTTGCATGCTTCTTTTGACTTTGTATTATATCAAATAAAGATTTTGTTAGCAATATGCCCTTCAGGCTTAACTCTTAAGAATTGAGACATCCCCAATAGGCAGATTATTCCATAACTGTTCATTACTTTCCCCAAGGCGTCTCGTCATGCTCTCTGTTTGAGACTGGCTACTGGAATAAACCAGTGTTACAACTTGTTAATAAAAGTACACTGTGTGGCATTTTGCATGCAATATTTTAATGACATTAGGCCTGGCTGTATTTAAGCACTTTTCAGACATTGTGACTTAAGCTTCAAGAAACATACTATAAATTCTTGCCATGCCTCCTATCAAAGACAACTTTCTGCTCTAGCTCATTCTCTGTATATCAGTGATACGGATAACAGCGAATACAAACAAGAAGCAATACAGAAAACAAGAAAAAGGTTTATCAGCCAAAGGAAATATAATTCAATATACAGTATGATGACTGGCTTGACTTTATAGTTCTTTATAGTTCTTTCCATCTTGGAATCTTTTCCAACCCAGTATTAAGTTCAACTCTAGCAAAGGGTCTTAAATGATTCCTAAACGAAAAAGTCTTTTTAAAAGGTTGTTGTTTTAGCACTTCTTTTTCTTTAAAATTTGGCTGGAAAAATAAAAGTATTGTTCCCCTGAAACATCAAGGCAACCAAAACATTCAAAAACATCATGAAGCATTTATGATACTTATGATTAATTAGCCAATCTATTAATGAGACACTAAGAAGCAGTTAGAGATATTTGAAGTGTGCTTAATTAATAGGTTTTATGATCCCTTTTTTTTCCAGTGTTGGTTGCCATTTCAGACTGTGACATCAAAGATTTACAAGCTCGTTACGTTTGCACATTGAGTTCTACGGTTGCTCATGTGGACTTCTACAGAACAGCATAAACTCCTGTGGTCCAGGGCCCTCTTTGTTGCATGTCTGTACTCAGGAAAATAAGGTCTCTACCTTGTTCATGCTTCAATACTAGATATAGTAAATAAAATCTGGAATGAAATCTTGCCTGCCTGAAATCAGTTGGGGCACAGTTTAGTGGGATCAAGATGCAGGTACTCTAACGTGCTAGACTCTTGTCTCTAGTGATAACCAACTGTAAGTTGATATAAAGTCAGAATAAGCCTGTTATAACAGCTCTCCAGAATATTATCAGCCACTTAGTTTAAGATGTTTACTTCATATTTACTAGCTGTGATAGTACTTTCTCCTTTAACTTGTCCAGTCTCCCCTTATATTCATCTAAATTTTTAGCATCCTCATACTGCTAAAGAAGTATTTCTGCAGCTCAACTACACATTGCATCAACCTCTCCCTTGGTTTCCTACCTCCTGGATTTCATTTGATACCACCTAGTTCTTGCATGTGAAAAGATGGAGAATGACATAATGCTTTCTACTACAGTACAACATAAACCAAATTAAACATCTCTCTTTTGCTTTTCTCTGGTAAGGACAGACCAACGTGTAGTTCTGAAAGGAAAGATACAATTTGTCCCACTGAATTTTAAGCTGAATTGTCACTGCAATAGATAATTTTGCCCTATTATTAATGATATCACAGGACCTTGTAAATTATTTTTATTAAAAAGGAAAAGGTCTTAAAGCCACCAAAGTACTTGTTTTAATTATAATGCAGAGCTTATCTTTAGAGAGGAATGATAAAATGGAAAGTATATTTATTGAATTGCATTCAGCATGGGAAGAAGTTCTGCTGCACCCAGGCCCTTAGCATTTGTTACTGGTTTGCTCCTCTGTAGCTCCTCTGTCAACATACTGGTTCTTATTGATTGCTTACCTGGAGGCCCTTTATTATCCTTAAGTTTTACAAAGGCCAAAGAGGCAGATAGTACTGTCTTTAACATTTCACGTGGGTGACTAAGAGAACGAATTTAAGTATTGAAACACTTTAGATCACCACCTTTAATAGCAAGGTGGTTGTATTCAGTTGATACCTTGCATTAGCATAAGCAGATCTCCAGCTGTGGGCCCATGGGAGAGGCTGGCAGGACACTGGAGAAGGGAAAGAACAGGCTTAGGACAAAATTGCAGTGCAAGTTCTCCAGTGTGTGAGAAATAGCTAAAGGTACCATGCCATAATATTATGGCAGACCGATACAAACTGGATACAGATATCCACCCAAGCCGAATTCACAAGATGATGTGGGTTTTAGGACTTGAATATTATCACTCAGAATTCAATGGGAGTCCTTCCACTGACTCTAATGCAAATTAAATGAGGGTCCTTTTCAGCAAGGAGGTTAAGAACATGCCTAGTTTTCAGGCACATGAGTAATTGACTTCATAGGGACGTGGTACATCTAAGCACCTCACTGAATTGAGACTATATTGAATGATAGGCTGTTAGGACTAACTAAGATGTGGAAACCAGAAAATCTAATGGAAATTGCAATATGAAAGTAGCAGACTTTAGTCTCATTAAATTTTTTGCTAAATATGCTGCATTTGATTTCTTCATTTCCATTCATGAAAATCTTCCGTAAAACTCTGTCTTCTAGTACTCAAATTTATTCTGAAATGGTTAATATTATTTTGACAGAACTAAATAGGCCATGAAAGGTCAAAAAAGGATGCATGTTCAAAACAAAAACACTTAGGAATGATATAGGACCCAGTCCTTACTAACCCAAAAAGGTGAATGTTTTATGTCAGGTTGGTTTTAATTGGTAAGAAATGCCAGAAAATATATGCTTTATAGAAAGTTAGCATGGGGGGATAAAGTGTTGTTTAGTGCCTGGTTTTATGCTGCTTGAATTAATTTCTGTTGTAACTAAACAATGGAATATAGTATCTGTAATTATTCAAACAGGCACATTTGCAGTTTTAATTCATTCTTTCACATGCAAATGTATTATTTAAAAATGAAAGGGAAGAAACAAGCTCTTTATGGCCTTAGATTAAAAGTACCAGTTAATATGATAGAGTAATTTATAACTGTTAAAAATTAAATGTTATTCTTTTAATTTTGCTGGTTTTAGGTTGATTTAAAGGTATCAGCCAACTACTAGTAACTAAATTTAAGACAGTAAGGGTGATTCTGTTATTCTGTTTGTTTTCATGAAGTATTTTTTAAATTGGAAATACTTATGCTAGTTGATTTAAAATGTTGGGACAAGAGGTCTTTCACTTAACCATGTTCAGCTCTTACTGGCCAGAGGTTTTAGACATTTCATCAAAGCTGGGAAGCCTTCAGCTAGCAGAAGTCAACAATTTCTATTCTATCTCTTTTTCTGTCTGTCAGGGCATGCTGGTGTATTTGCATGCTCTTGTTGTGCTTGTACTTGGTCCCGTATTAGGACCTGTGAAGCTGCCCTAAAATGCACAATGTCATAGTGTTTGTTACAGAAATTCAAATGCTAGAAGCTTAATAGTTTCTAGTTTTACAACAGCATAATTTTATGCAGTGATAGCAGGATAAAACTTGAAGAACAGGATAAAACTTGCAGAACAGGATAAAACTTGCAAGCCTTCCTCATAAATAAGTTTTAAGAAATAGATGCTGAGTAAAGGGGGCTTCATCCATCATTTATTCAGGTTAAAGCAAAAATTTTCATTGCCTTTAACTTTCCATAGGTAGTTATTAACTGTAGGTAGCGTCAATTTTTTAGGGTTATTTTACAAGAAGCTTGGAATTAACATGTTTATTGTTAGGTCCTGTTTAATAACAGTTTTAAATTGTTTACTAACCATCTGGGCATCAGATTAGACACTGTAACAATCATTTGGGTTGAGCTTCTTTACATGTGCTCTTTGCGAGTTATAAAAGATAACGACTTGGAAGTGAAAATACACAGCTCACATGGGTAGCACAAATAATAGTTTTAGCTATCCGTGCCTTTCTTTATATTCTGATGCTTTGTGTTCAGAAGAGGAATAAATCCTCAAAGTGTTGTACTCTACAAAGAACCTGATGTACGGTGTGTGAGGGTTTGCTTGGCTTTGTACATTCTGCATGACCAAATCTGCAAGAGCAAAACAAAGATAAAAGCTTTTTTCTCCTGAGCGTTTTGTTTTCATAGAGACTAATAGCCAATTAAGAAAAAAGGAAATATTTGATAGCTAAAATCCAGTAATATTTTCTGTCCCAAGTCAATTTGACATTTGTTATGTTGCTTCCTCTTCAGTAATTTTACTACAAGGGGCAATTTAAGCATTAAAAAGAGGGAGTGAACTGTTTCTATCTTGCATAGTTGTTTTTTTGTATATAGGTGGTGGTTTATCATTACAACAGTGACATTTATTTATGTACATAGATGCTCCATAAAGAAGATTTATTTGTATAGTAAGGTCTTTATTAAGACTGATAACGACCTTCTGAAGAAATATTATTATTACTTTAAATAATTTAAGGCTATTGAATTGTTGGATTCTTCTTTCCAGAACTATGAGTAAAAAAGGTGGGAAAGCAGTTATACCTGTTTCGTATGTGCATGTTTTGATAGATTAACACAGGTTTATTGAATAGCTTTGTAATTTCAATAAGAATACCTAAGATGTCAGAAACAGTAATGACGTAGACTCATCAACAATCAATAACAACTGAAAGTGTTGAGTTTTAGTTAAATAGGTTTTTTGAATCATTGCAAATCATTGCATGGCCAGTAGTCCTAATAAGTGTTTTTTTTGATGGACCAGTGTGCTGAAAGGGAAAAATAATTGTCAGTAATTGATGCTTTTTTGTAACGGTTAAATAATTACTTTAGGTTTTTCCCAAGATTTATTTTTTAAAGTGTTACATATAAATACGAGTCACTTTTCAAAGCAAAAGCAACCATTGGGTTAGAATTAATATCTGTAGTTGGTGAAAAACAAAACCTGTTCCTTTTGGAGTGTATAAGTCTGCAGGCATCTTCACTTTATCTGATATTACTCTCCATACTATCTTTCATAGCTAATAACTGGCAAAAAGAAGCCATCTTTTTACTGAGTTCCCCTCCCTTTCAACTGGAAAATACATGGTAAATACAAAACTGAGCTGAGCTGTTCATTGTGTACTTTTGCCAGTTGAAAGAGTGAATATACCTATTTAAGTATCTCCATATAACACGTCACTGGCTTTTAAGGCATTCATTAAGTTCTCTTTGGATTTTAAAGGACAGATCCTCATGCATATTTAGCATTACTCGATGGGTTTGTGAGATACAGGATGGCCTGGTACTGGTTCCCCCCATACTAAGGAATATCCGCAGCAGCAATGGAAAGAACACAGGAGAGAACAACGGAGAGAACAACATGCCACAGGAGCAAAGGAAAGAACACATTTGATTCCCTGCTAGAGGACTCTTGCAGGTCCTGGTTAGTATGGTGCAAGGGAAGGAAAGAGTGTTAACAGGGCTGGAGCTATAATGATTAAGTCCTCTGCAGGTATCTGATAATAAGTAGCAGGCCTACTGATAATAAGTAGCGTAAGCCCTACCTGAAAAAAAAACCTCCTCCCAACCACAGTTTTATGCCAAGCCCCCACACCCAGAGGACAGTGATATTTTACAGGCAGACTTGCTTTCATTTCCTCTGAGGTGCTGAATATTTTGCTCTAATTAGGGAACAGATGCTTAACTCAAAACAGCAAAACACTTTCATTTATGTTTGGTTTTATGTATGTTTTGTCAGTATTTGTCGAAAACTTACATTCTGGGTCATGCATAAGCATGCTATTGTACCAGGCAGTATATAAACATGGCATGAAATTATTGCCCTTGCTCAACGAGATTATAAGAGATGGCAGGTTGCAACAGACAAATGGGGAAATGGGTTGAAAAAAGGAGACGGAGCTGCTCAGCTGAAGAGGCAGCATTATCAGGGTACCAGCAACTTAATCACTGTCAGGCAGCAGAAAGTTTCAAGGAGGGATTTAAAGGAGGTTAAAGCGGAGACTCTGTGGATGCTTACGGGGAACTCCTGTTAGGCATTTGAGGCAACTTTGAAGACTTTGTATATTTCGAAATACAGCTAATAGCAGTGCAGGTGTCATAACTTGGTCAGGGACAGAAACCGTGACAAATAAAAAAAAAACAAACAAAACATAGGAAAGGAAAAGTCTATATAGTGTTTTGAAATTTGAGCGAAGACAAGTCAATTTAAGTTTATGCTTAAATGGGCTGCATTGTGGTGATATGGTCAATGCGGTGCTCTGGAAAAGTGGTCCTTGCAAAACCAGTAGATACTTGATGGAGGCAATTGACTTTGTTAAAGCAAGACTTCAGTGCCTTGCTGGGTAGCTCCCTGTTGTTGTGAAAACCATCTCTGCGAAACCATGTGTGAAATGTAGGGAAGAATCTGCATACATTATTTTTTGTTCTTCAAGTGCAGTTCAAGTAATTGTTGTTATTTCTATTTTCTTTGAAATCAAATGTCAGTTGTTCTTCCGTGTTACTTAAAAAGATCAAATTAATGTATTTTGGTTTTTCCCTCATATTTTTACTCCATTATGACTCAAGCTATGACAGAGACTTTCTTATCATTCAGCTATTCCTAAAAGATCAGCATGAATACCTTCATAGAGCTATTTTCCACATTACAGGAGAAGTAGTCTTCTGGCATACCACTTTCCATTGAGGCACGACTCTCTGATTGAGGTAAACAATTTATATTGAATTTAGCTGGTTGTTTTGACTAAAGGGATCTGTAAAAATGAAATCAAAATTAAAAAAACTTTTCCAGATCTCTAGAACAAAGTATTCCCATTTCTCATCTAAAAAGTTTCTGAAGTTAGTCTTAATTTCTCAAGCATTTAAGAAAAAAATGAGTTACAGATTAAATAAAATTAAATATTTTTTTGACCTGAAGCACCTTTTCTGAATATCTTTTTTTTTTTTTAATTCTAGCAATTTTTTGGCCTAGCTTGGCTAATAATGATTTTTCTTATTTTCAAAATTTATTGTAAAATAGAGTATTAATCTGTCAAATATAGTGTGTGATGGTGGCTCAAATTTAGCATGCGTAATTGCTACATATATTGTCTAGATTCCTACCGTATCAAATATCTTCGGATACTACACATTAGGGAAGATGAATATAATAGTTCTCTAATTTTCATATGCTCCTTTAGCTTAAGCTTTCTGTACGTACTGGATTTTGGGTGACCTAGAAGTTGTATAAAGCAATGAAAAACACTTGTGTACCTACTATTTATTTTTATCTTCTTGTCTGTCTGTCAGGAGAACTCTTATGCTACCCCCAACAATAAGAGTGCTTCATAGTTTTAAATCTTTAATTCACCACCATATGGGATATGTATTAGCCAAAACTGTCAGTGGAAAAAGTGTAAATTTATTACAGGACTACTTTTGTAAGCATGAAATGTATTTAAGAAAATCTGTCAAGGATCAAAAAAAATCTATTTTTTTTTAGAATTAAAGGATTTTGTAAGTGGTATGGAAAAATTGAAGCAGTGTAGGCTTGTGTACTTTTTCTCATGTATAGCCCACACACTACTAATAACTATGCAAAAAATGTTTCACTCGTGATGCAAGTCCACCTCCCAGGTCTGCAACAAGAAAATGAGCACTGCTCCCTTTCTTTGTTGTTAAAGCATCCACATTCGTTCCAAATTATTCTCTTGTGCCGAATGCTGAATTGCTGTAAAAGCTCTTTGGAATAGCAGCGTCACCCTCTTTGCTATTTTTTGCTATCTGTGAAGGTGTTCTGCGTCTTCTAAGCAGTGCACATGTGTAGAACTGATGTAGTGGGAATAAGGAATGCCATGTCTGATTCATTAGTTGCAATTACTTATCATTATTCATTATTTATTTTGATTTATAATGGATAAAAAGAACCTACCCAGGGCCATTTTAGCATGAATGATAAATGGAGTCTCATAAAACGATTAAACTGGCAGCTACTGCTTGTCTCTTAAGTGGACAATAATTAATGTAAGATTAAGAAAATTCCAACCAATGCTTGCCTCGGTCTTTTTCATGCAGCTCTAATTACAAAATCTGACCAATCTTCCCCAAAGCTAGGAAGCTTCTGGAAGTTTTTTAGCAAATGATGAAGAAACAAATTAAGACCTCATGTAAAATAAGGCACTTTTCTCATCACAATCAACAAAACTTTATTCTTCAATGTCAGAAGTCAGTTCAGTCCAGAGTCTGCAGGGGACTGCAATCTTGTCACGGAAAGGTTTGAGTGAAAAATGCTTTTGTTCTTGTGCAGGGTATCTGTCAGAAGATCTAGAACCTTTTCTAGAAGCTGGAAATTGTCTTTCATGATACTAATGTAGTACAGCTATACACTGAAAAACTAAAATTCCCCACCAAGAACAGGAAAGGACATAATCTGTAAGAATGTCAGGTCATTGTTAAAAACAGTGATATTGTATACCAATCAGTTCAGTGTTTCCTAAAGCAGTTGTATTGAAAAGTACAATAAATATACACACATTTATATACACGTCTTTTTCAACAACTTACATCAGAATTATACTGGAAAGGGAACGTATGTCCATAGTTGACATACTTTCATGGATTCTATTGCTGTTGAGCACTTGGGTGCTATGGTATTTCAATTTCTGTCTGCCTAGAAATGCTAGTAACTTTGCTATCCTTTGTAAAAGGAAATCTTGGTGCCTAGGAAAGCCTTCCAAATATAAACATAAGGAAACATAATTGGGCTTGCAGTCACCAAGAAAGCAATTCTAAGTATCTTCAAATCAAAGATAAAAAGTTTAATTTACCTATCATTATGCAAGCATTCTTTCTCTCTTGCGGGCAAGAAGAATTTCTTGAAAAGGACTGCCTGCCTGTCCTGTGGCAGGCATATTCTTGTGGTATGCTGAAGGAAATTAGCTGTCTATTGTTGGTTGCAGTGATTTGTGAGCACAGCAGTTCTCTGTATTGTGACTATCAGTACATATAAATGGGAAGCAGGATTTATCCTTGGCAGACAGTGTCTAATGAAGCCAGGCCTCAGTATTTTATGACATTGTAAGAGCTGGAGGTCTTCACATCTGTGCCTTGAGAAGAAACTAAGTGATCAGTCATCTGGGGGACTCTGGACATTCCTTTAGTAAGATCTGCACTGTGGAGTCAGTATAGTTGTAGGTCACAGGAGCATGGGTATTTTTGTTCAGTAAATCTTGCAAGGGACAACATAGCCTCTGGTGCCTCCCTCAGTCTTTCTTTTGCCCAGTGTAGTGTTTAAATGAGAACCGTAGGAGCACCTTTCAGTTCGTGGGAGCATCATTCGTCCTTCTTCTCTGGCAGCCACAGAGCAAAAAATGGTGTCTTGTCAATCAAGATTGTCCGTCAATATGTACACATCACCTGTGCAACAGGCCATTGAAAGGTTCCTACACAGCCACCTAGGAAGGTGGTCTGTCTTAGGCATGCTAGTGAATATATGTAAGTATGGTACTAGTTGTTCTGTCAGCCGTACAGCTAATGATAGTGCCTGGATTCCTACAGACTTTTGTCCTTTAATCTCACAGATCTGTCTTCCATGGCAATAACATCTGTTCCTTCCCGGGTCTGTCTGTGACACCCCTGCAGATAAAGCATTTTGTCATTAGTCTGCAACTAGATATGTGCAGATTGCCTGGCCCAGCTGCCTTCAGATGGGCTGTGTAGCTGTTATTCTGTCTACCTTCCTCTCAGGAAATTGTGTCTCAGGATGTAGCCGTGCCCACAGTTATCTGTTTACCTCCCCTTTTCCTAGTCCCCAGTTTTATCACAGCTTTTAGGAAATCAAATTTTCTTTGAGCCTTCTACCCCTTTGCTAAATCTACCTGAAGTTGGCCCACTGGCTCAGAAGTTATTTGGGGGATGACAGGGAAAGACAAGGAGATAGCATAAACCTGCTGTCTTGAGACATTTTGAAATTAAACTTACTTCTTAGAAGTCTAACTTTAAATGTATATCTGAAATATCTGAAATGTATTTGATAAAATGTGGTAATATTTATTTCTGTAATGGATAAAAGGAAAATATTCTGTATTCAGTACATTCACAAACATGCATAGGATCCCTTGTATACTATTTAGTCTGCAGTCTTTATCATATTAATCCTATAAGTCAATTTATGAAGTTCACTTTCCCAGTAGGAATAGCACAGTATTTGAAATTTTTTTCAGCGGTGTCTTGGATGTTTTTATTACCATTTATTGACCAACAAACAGGTTTTTGATTGACATGTACAATGCCAGGATGTGCACAGAGTTTATGTAAAAGCAAGAGCAAGTGTGGTGACTCGTGTCCTAGAAACATTTTAGATTAGACACTGAGACCTCTGCTTTTTTATAGCTTCTTGCAATGTTTTCACACTTTCTGTGTTCTAGGACTCCTCTGTGCAAAGGCTGATGTTGTAGACTTCTCACTCAGAAATTTTGCTGTATAAAGAGAATAAATTGGAAAGCTGCTGGACTTCTGTTACGCATACCTAAAATCATAGATTGTAGAGGAGGTAAAGAAAACACTAATGCACATGAGAATAATTGGCTTTATTTAATAGTAGATCTATTCCCCCCCCTTCTGAATTAAGAGTTAAATTATGCATAGACAACATAATAGATTACTCCCCTCTGTGCCCTGACACTTCATCACTTAATGGATAGATAGGTGGAACTTCAGAAATAAATTATTACCATTAAAAAAAAATATAATCAAGTGTAAGAACTTGATTACCACTGCAAGACTTGTCCTAATATTAAGTCTGCAGCGTGTGCTGCATATAAATGCCTGGTTTGTGTGGTAAAGAGCGAGATGGACGGCTCTGCTACCATGTGCTTACTAATTAACCAGCATTGAAGATAGCCTTGTCCTGAGAACATAGTCATCTCCAATACAGCTAGGAAGCAAATGATTTTGCTGTTTAAACCAAAAGATGAATACAGAAGAAGGCTGGATGCCACTGGAACAAAAGAAAAGCAGCTCACGGAAGACTATTATGTGCCAAAGGCACTTTTTCACTCTTTATCAAGAGTTTGGGCCCTATAACGTTACTAGACTCACAGGTTTTTTTAGTAGTAGCCCTAAAGTGAATGGACAGTGAAAAAGTGACGCAGAAAGGAAGAGCTTAAGCAGACAGTGCTGCCAAGGTCCATTAGTTTTATTCTATATAATCAATTTTCTGCTATGTTTCCAACATCTTATTTAATGTTTTCAAGACTTGCAATAACTTTTGCCTGTGTCTTCTCTTAAAGTGCATACATTTATATGCAACAGTGAAAATAAGTTAGTGATTTCTTAGAAAATGAATGTTTTATGATCAGTTGTGATAATTTTGTTTTGTTTCATATTATTACAACAGCCTTAGCTGAAAATCGCACAAACGTAATACAGTTTTCCCAGCCAGTCTCATTTCCCAGACAGAAAACACCACATTTGTGTATGAACACCTGTTTTTAATAAATAATTGAAGCTGCTGATCTTATGCTTTTCGAAGGCGTCACACTAAGATAACTGATATGGGAAGTGCACTGTGAAGCAAGCTTTAGATTTTAAGAAGCAAGCTATTATAATAGCTTTTAATAGGAATCACAGCAGTTAAAGGAAATTAGCTATCTATTGTTGGTGGCAGTAATTTGGCAGTGCTGCAGTTCTCTGTGTTATGACTCTCAGTACATATAACTGTATTTCCCACAGTTTCTATCCCAGCCAGCTGGTAAGACTAAGTAATTGAAAACAAAATAATACAGTACATTTCTACTTGTGGGAAATATAAATAATTATTCTGTTTTGAACATCACAAAGTATTAGAAAGGATAATATTTTAATCCTGTGAAGATGCAGATCATAATGATAATTCCCAGTAACTGTGGGTTTTTTTTCTTGCAAAGAGTATGGATCCATCAAGGAAAGAAATGTATATACTTTTATTTCTCTTTTTTTTTCATGAGGGACAAAACAAGTCTTTTCAGACCATGGATGTAATTCAGTTATTGACAGTGTAATGCCTGGGCCACCTGTTCAGAAGCTCACGGCTCCTTATACAGCAGTTATGCCACATGAAGCTCTGCTCATGTCGGGGAAGATCTCCACTGACAACAGAGATGTATTGCCAGGAAACTCTTTCCAGCCTGGTGGGTTTTATTCTGTAGAATTTGTGCACAGTTTTCAATGAACACTTAAAAAGAGTCGTTAGTAAATGTGTAATATTGTGGACTTAAGAGGGAAAGGATAAATGTCCTTTGGCCCAAGAACCTGGTTATTTCTATTTGTGTCGCATAATGGGGAAAAATTTTGACAGTAGGAAAATTACTCACTAACCGTGCCTACAGTATTAAGGAGAGGCATACAGTCTTCCTAAGGACTCTCTCCCTCTGCTGTCACTATTCAATATCACAGTCTTTATTGTTTACAATGGATTTTAGTGCTTCTTATTATTGGTATTTATTCCAGAGCTATTCCTCTGTTTTACCCTTCCTGGCTTTGTACAGCTGGTATAAGAGGTTAGTAAAGCTGTGTGTCCCAGCCAAAGGGTCTATTTACGTGTCCTTCCTGTATGTTGACTTCTGAACAAGGTGGGATCAACATGAGTATAAGCCATGGATTTCCAAAGACAGAAAACTTGTGTTCATGAGCCATAAAGGAGCCACAATGTAGTCTATTGAAATCCCCAGTTCCTACAACTAGGGGGCCAGGACCAAACTATACAACTGCATCTTAGTCTAGATAGAGCCTTGGAGAATTTTGGCTTAACCCTGCTGATGTTATTATTCATTACCTTTTGAAATACTTGTTCTCAGAAAAAAAAAAAAAAAGTGGTAGAATGGTCATAACAATTAATGGTAATCAGTAATCAGTCTCCAGCAATGTTTACAGTGGAAGCACGATCACTTCACTATTATCTTTGGCTAAAGTTTATAAATATTACATGACTTCTAGATAGCTAAACTATAAAATGGCAATGACAAAGAGTTGCAGGTCAGGTTACATGTCATATAAATATTGTTTAACTCCTGAGAAACAGCCAAGAGAAGAAGGGAGAAAAATAATCACCTAAGAGCCCTATCAGTTGAATGAAGAAAAGCTTCCACTCCTGAAGACACACTGTTCAGGTAACAAGAAGAGGTAGTCCAGTGCTTTTTACGTCAGATATCTAACTCACCACTACAAGTATAGAGAGACAATAGTCAGTGTTTGGTGCATGTCTCCTTGACTGTTAGTTTGCATAACTTTCTGTTGTGGATACGCACCTAAGTGTGGGTTGTACCCACACTTACTACTTTTCTACTGCTACTTCTCCTTCACTGTCTGGCAGAGGGAAGCTCCACGTGCAAGGAGTGGCACCTGGGCTCTTGGCTCTCAAGAAAGATCCAACTCATCATCTTGTGTCCTAATCTCTCTTCTGAGTGAGCACGTGGTCCTTCCTCCACGTTAGACTTAGGCCACTGGGAGGCAGAAGCACAGAAGTCCTGATGGAGTTGGACGGAGGCGAGGCATTAGAACAGGCATTACTGGGGTTCCGGATCAGTCCCACAGACAGGAACATATTCTACTTAGGACTGCTTTAGACAAAGAAATAGCACCACAGCAGCGGCCAGGAGCCAGCCCAGTGCCAAACACTTTGCTAGAATTATGTTTCCTCATGCTCCTTCTGGTCTTCTGGCTTGTGACTGCTCCCTGCCTGGCTACCCACAGTCTAGCTGAAACGGGGAAGGTGGAAAACACATTGACCCCAAGTTAGAAAGCAGTCTATATTCGTGTGGACCTAGATGAATCTGAAGTACTTAAACAGCAATTTAGACAGGCAGATCTGGTTTATTAAATAAGCATGGAATGATGACTTCTCTCCCACACCTGGAAGTGCATCTACCTGAACGGGATTACAGCTGCTGCCCACACTCTCTCCCTTCTTTATCAATAATAAGAAACTCTTGAGTCCTTAGCAGATGGTCTAATACCTTATGGATTGCTGAATTAATATTTAACTGAATATTTAATCTGCTTTTCTAACTTCACCAAAGTTTTGTATAATTTCCTGTATTAGCAACCAAGTAAACATATTGGCAGGTTAAGATTAGGTTAGTATAATCCATTATTAGTAAAAGGACTGGCTTATAAAAATAACCAGGAATTTATAGTAGCTGTATGACATGACAGTTTTAGTGTAGGACTCTAAGGAAAAAAGAAAATAATGTTGATATTAAGGAAAGTAGAAAACTCAATAGTCAGGGGATACTTTAATGCAGGGAAATATTTTACATAATTTTTAAATTATCTGTCTATATGAAGTAGCCTTCATATAATGAAACACACATAGCAAATCTTGTAAATGCCACATAAACTTTCATGTATATTCCTCCGCGTTAATGCATTCCAGATAACTGTTGCGAAAGTTTTTGTTTCTTACTCCCTTACACAGAGGCAAGAATAGCATACTAGGAAATCAAACATGTGACTCCATTAGAAATACTAGTGAAGTAAAAAAAAACCCCAAGGACCAGGTTTTTAAGGGTATTTAGGTACTCTTTGCTTTCAATGTGGGCCAGACAACGCCACTGGTAGCTTAAACCTGCATCAGTAAAGTTGCATGTGGTAAAATTGGTAGTAGACTTCCATTATTTTGTTGAAAAAGGGCATCAATTAATCTTTATTGTTGTAGTCATTCCAAACCATTTTTTCTAGAAGTCTGAAAATTGTGTCCCCCCAGTGTATGTCTGATGATTACAACTGAAAGGAAAATTTGGGGGAACTGACAACTGACTCCCAGTGAGCCTGTTTGGGTATTGTAGGTGAAGTTTCGTGCCTATTGAATGAAATTGGTTGGAAATCCATTTGTTGCGTTATCCTGTGTGGTTATCTTGAAAAGAAATACATATGAACAACCTTCCCTTTAAATTGAGGTGGGGTAGTTTTTTTGCAAATTGTCTTAAATTCCTTTACTTTAAGCTTATATGAGAGCTTCAGAAGATAAGCAAAATGTACAGAACAATCTGATGTAACATGTAGGTCAAATTGCTTAGTACACAGCTGTGAGTAAAGGTTCTTACTAATTAAGGTGAAAATGATTACAGAAGAACTATAGAGATTAGTGCAAAATAGAACAGAGGCACCTGACAGGAATGAACACTGTCAGAAATGACAGACTGAGAAAAAGCCACTGTCTTGCATTCTTATGCACAGGTTAGTCAGCTAGTTACAGTAAATATTTTTCATATTTGTCAAACTAAAATGCTGTGGAGTTTATTTTTAGAGTATTCATGGTTTATTTAGAATTAAGACCTATAATTTCCAGCAGCTGTCGTTCTCAGTATAAGGATGCCAGTGCTTGTGCCCAAGTGTCAGTCTCATTAACAAAAGCTCTGCTAATTTGCATATCATCATAAATGTACTATAAATCGCCTTTTGCTGTAGTCTAGATAACGTTTTTAAAAGACCGTTGCTATCTTGGGCAGGGAAGAAAATTCTTAAAGAATGGTCTGTTGGGACCTGTAACCATGGTAACTAGAAAGCCGGCTTGCTATAATTTGTTGTAATTTAAAAAATCTAATACTGATTTACTTTTTACTTCACAAAATATAATGGAATCTCTAATAAAGAATCCATACTAAAAAGTGTTGTACTTCTACTTAGTGTTGAAATTCACTGAAACTGTATTTTGGGAAAATAATGTGGTTTATCAGTAATATTTAAATAATTTTTTGTTTTCAGTTGTGTCAAGAGATTTTATCACGATGATAGTACCTATGAAATTAAATTAGAGTATATAGGTCTTGGTCCCTCCTAGTCCGTATCTAGGAAATACATAGGGCACTTTTAATAGAACTCTAATGAAAATTCTAGCTGTATGTGCCTGCATGTTCTCCTTCCACCATTGACAGTGCCATATCCTTCCATGCTCTTGTTGTAGTTCCACTTTGAGCATTTGTTTTGCACAAGTACCTAAAATCTACATCCAACAATTGCCTTGTTCAAGTAAAAACATTTTTATAATTTGGTAGAAAGTGTAAAAACTAAAAGTGAGCACTCAGAGTAGCCCTGCCTCCCCAAGCGCTGTTCGAGGAGCTGAATGGGAGGGAGAGACTCCCGCAAATCAAGACTCTTATGGAAACAGGGAAAGAAAGGAAACAGAAATGTTGAGTCAACTCTTCCCAGATTGGAAGAAAGAGTCGCTCTCTTTAATTACATTTTAGAATTGGAGAACTTTGTAGTGAAGGATTAGCAACCTTCCTACTTTGGGATTTAAATAAAATAGCTAATTAGCCCCTAAGAGAGAATAGGAGTCCCATGAAGTTGAGCTTTTGGCTTTGTTTTATGTTTCCATGACCTCTGAGGATTATGAAGGTTTTGTTTTGGAAGTAAAGGACCGTTTTGTGGGAAACTGTAACTCGAGGGGATTCCTGCACGAGCTGATTAGAACCTGTGGTGTCTTTGTGCAGAGATTGACCAAGTGCAGATTTCTAAGAATTAAGGCCCAGATACTGAAAGAAAATTACTTGTGTCAAACGTTTTGGCTCTCACTGCTTGCTGAACAAAACATATATTCTCCATATACCTTTCAATTACAGTAATTGCCTTGTTCAAGTAAAGACATTTTTATGTATTCCTCATACTTCCAAGGCAAGGATGACATTTACTGTTAACTCCTGAAGGAAAGACAAATTACAGTCTCTTCTTATGCTCTTCTTTTCTCTGACATTATTTGCAAGATCTCTCTTCTACTGTTGTGAAGTACCAGCCTGTTTCAGTATGTGAAGTTCACACGTGGCTTCAGACAGCATATACACACCCCTTAATCCTAATATTTGCAAGTTTAATAGGAAAAGCTTTTGAATGCGCTGAGTTAAAAAAAGAGTGAACTATTTGTCATGTCCACATCAGTAATTGATGGCAGTTTCAGAAACCGCTATTAACTTAGAATATCACAAATGAAATGGAGAGTTTTCAATATCAATCAAAATTTCAATATAGGAATAGATTAAATAGTTTCTATGTTGAAGTCTATCCATTTGAAGAATCACCCAAAAGGCAAGCTGTCTTTTTATAGAATTTATATGCTTTGAAGCATCTTTCGTTCTATCAAGAGTGAATATATGATATAAACTCAGGAAGATCGGTTTCTATAAAATACATCTAGATTTTATGAAAGAGTCATAATGGAGGAAAACAAAGTGATGCAATTAGTGCAACTCAATCAGCCTGAAGCTAGGAGAACTAAGAATATCTTCTACCCATATTTCTACCGTTCAAAATGTAGCACTTTCTCCAACACAGTTTCATTTGGGATCTCCTTACAAATGAACTTTGAAGTGTAGTTCAGTCTTGTATATGACATTTTGTCAATAAATATCTTTTAAAGTCAGTATGACTGTGAGAGAAAAATATCAGCAGAATTTCTCCTGCAGGTGCATATCTACCATTCTGCTAAGTTCTAGCTCTTCTTGGATTCTTCTTTGAATTGCTGTTTTATTATGTTCCTCTCAGGGAAAAGGCTTTCTTCTATGGTAATTATAATCTTGAGACAGCTCAAAATATTGAACTGGTTTAAAAATAACACTCCCTTAATAAAGAGGGACCTGAGTCAAAGGGTAGTATATCATTATGTAATTAAAAGGTACATAAAAAATTCATATGCACAAGAGATAAGACTTCAAAAGTTCAAATTTAACTTCTGAATCTCTGATTTTTGATGAGGGAAAATTAATTTTGCATGAAAGTAGAATCTTACATGGAACTTAACTTAAAAGGAAAAAAATATCTCCATTGTCCTTTTTACAAAGATGCCTGGAGTTTCAGATTTGGGGGTTTGTTTTGAAACTATCTTACTCTGTTTTTATGCTATTCTTATTTCCTCTTTGGGTGTATGGTTAATTTAAAGTGATTTTTTTCTAATTTAAAGTCAAATTGCCCTCCTCTTCTCTATCATGATAAAGCCTCTCTGTCTCATATAACCTTTCTCCACATGAAAGCTTTTATATTATTGTGTTTCAATAGTGAGTCTGGTTTCATACAAACACATTGTTTGAAACAACAACAACCAGAAGCTTCATAAAAAAATGAAAGTATAGATTTTTCTACAACTAGAGAGGAAAAAACCATATGTTCTATAAATAATATTCAGAGAAATTATTTTTACTGCTGCTCTTAGCTGGAGTATGTCTTGGCGCTGACAATATTGCACCTGAAACAAAATGCACTTGGATAATTTTCTATACCAAGTTTTACCAGAATTATTTTAATGAATGATAACCAATTATCACTTTTCCTCAAAGTCTGGAAGAGTACATCCTGTTGGAAAAAGCCACTAGTGTCTCCTCAGGGTGCTGTCTTTGCTGCTATGTCTTTGGATCAACCCACCATCCTCACTCCCTCACAGTTTTCAGGTGCTAATACCCACTCAAAATCTGTGATGTGTTATCAGTAAGGTAAATATCAGAAACCAGTTCAGGTGAGATAAATGGGGATAGCAGGTTTTATGGCAGCACTGGTTTTTGTAGTTGCGGACAAGGTATATAGGAAAAGAGATATCAGATAGAGTCAGGGAATATGACCTCGTCATGAAGAGGACTGGTGTCAGAAGCTAGAAATATAGATCAGGAGGACAAAAGAAGAAGGCATTAGGCATGAGGTAAAAAAAGCAATCAGCAACAAGAGTGACTGGGTGGCATGAATGCTCCGCTAGGGAGAATAGTTGCTGATGGAGAGAAGGGCTGCCATACAGAGGGACCTCAGCAAATTAGAGAAATAGATTGACAAATTTCATTCAAGTTCAACAGAAACAAATGGTAAGACTTGCTTCTAAGACGGAATAACCCATGGAGCAGCACAGTCTGAGGACTGATTGGATAGGAGCAGCTCTGCAGATAAGGAGGTGGGGTTACTGCTAGGCACCAAATTGACCGTGGTTCAGCAGCGTGACTTTGCAGTAATGAAAGCTAATACTACAGTAGTAGTTCTGTCTAAGCATAGTCTACATTAGCAAAAGTGGGGCCAACAGGTGAAGGAAAGCGATTATTCTTCTTTTTCAACAAAGGACTGAAGAAATTCCATCTAGAGTACTGGTTCTAGGTTTGGGACTCTCAATACAACAAAAGCATTGACGAACTTGAGAGACTCCAGAGTAGTACAGAAAAGGCTGAAGGAGCTGTGCTTTTTTAGCCTGAAGAGGAGAAGAGATGGGGAAGGGGAATATAACCTCAGTCTTTACTCCCAAATGCAGATTGCAGACAGGAACAGACTCTTTGTCACTGCAAAAGAACAGTTGCAGATTGCACCAATAGAAATTAGCATAAGTTACGAGAAAAATGGGTCTTACTGAGAGTGGTTTGACAGCGGAGCAAGTGTTCAGAGAAGCTGTGGAATCTCCACCCTTGGAGATTTTCAGAACTCAGCTGGAGAATACTCTGTGCGACCTCATCTAACTTTGAAGCTAGTCCTGCCTTTAGCAGGAATTTAGACCAGATGACCTTCAGGGATCCCTTACAAATTACTTTATCCTATGTTTCTATGATTCTGTCTTTCTACCTAAAAAA
>VXBO01014196.1:71861-177657 GCA_013400135.1 Rhinoptilus africanus
GAAAAGGAAAAAAGAAGTTTGAGGTTTTCTTAAAGTTTATCAATTGTGATTGCGAGCTGCAACTCCGTACATATAAGAATTCCATATGTCAGTCAAGTCAGGGCTGCAGACTTTAGTGTGCATGCTTCTGTATTTTTGACACGCTACAAAGCAGTAGTTGGAAAACCTGCTTCACAAAAGCTGAAACGCCCCTGCATTTTTGTGACGGTACGTTTTAGTACTCCTTGCCTGAAGTGTTTAGCTATTGTAAGCAAATCTTACTAGGGTATAATAACTACACATAACAGATGTTTTGCTGGCCTAGTATTTGGATGTAGTTGGCAGTCTTGTATTCTGACACAGCTCAGTATCAGCTGCAGAACTGGCACTGCATTTCAGGGAAGTATATCATGGACATATCAAATTTTTGACCTGTTGGAAATTTTCTTTAAAAAATATTACCTTATGTATCTACTTTATAACTGACCACACAAAAGTATTTCTGGAGATGAACTTTTACTAAGTAAAGTATAAATGAGCAGCTGATTGTCAGGTTGGAGTAGGATACTCCATTGTTGTCATTGGCAACTAATCAAGCTGATGTCAGTACGTCTGTGCACACTGTAGACTAATCTGCTGTAAATTGTGACTATAATGAAAGCAAACTAGTTAAAAACTTTGGGTTTAAATACCTGCTACATTGCTATTCATTTAGAACTGTACAAGTACTTCTGACACATTCACATCCTTAGTACATATCATGTATATACTCTTTACCAAATCAAGCCATTATCTGATTTGGGGGGAGGTCATTAGTGGTTAAAAGTATATATTCAAAGGGAAATTAATATGGTTCTTCCAGGGGAAAAATGGTTTTTGTAGTATTGTAGATTAGTTTCTAGAGGAACGCTGTATAATAACTTAGTGGTGTGTTTTGCTTCTGGTGAAATTCTGTTGCTCCAAGCTCCATTTCATGCCCTGACATGCTTGAAAAGTTTTCACTAGTCTTCAGCAGTCTGTTTTCCTAAAATGGTGCCATTCAAATGGGAACTATCAAGTGTTTATTATTCCTGGTCAAGGAGATCCATGGCATGGCTTTGATAACATACACTCTGAGGCATTTAATGATGCAGCAACTTCATACCCTCAATTAGAATTCTGCTTGCATATAGAGAGATTCCCTTAATTGTCATATCCTCAAATCGCATCTCCTCTGTTACGTAAATGAAGTGTAAAAATGGCTTACAGCTCCTGCAAGATGCACTGCTGTACAAAGAGCTGCTCATAAAACTACTGAATAGAATGAATGGATTAAGAACTTTCACGCTGTTACTTTCAGTGGATTAAATCTCCGTGCTTTCTATTTCAAGTTAATCAGCACTTTGTACTGTGGGATGAAAAACCAAAACCCTGTTCACTAAGCCTCAATAGTAGGAATCATTATCATGCCAAAGAACTTTCATTGCCATGAATAAATGCTGAACTTTTAGAGATGCCAAATTGCACTTCCTAAGTATATACTATTTCTGTTCTTTTTAAAGTGAACATAGAAGTTTATTACATGATGTATTCAGAAGTTTAGAGCTTAAAAAGTTTCACCAATAATCTAAGCCATGTTATTCATTCTGTCTAAATTGTAGTACGCACTCTGTATAATACACCTTAATATACTCCCACACGTGATATTAATTTTTGTTGGAGGTGGCTGGATGACATTCTGTGGGGTTTTTTTCAAATTGCAGGTCTTAATAAAGAAAGAGATTTTGGTTTTGACTTACTAAGTACACAAAAATCCCATATCACTTTGTATTTTACTCTAAAACACTTAAGTAAGGAATATTTTTCATAAAGATAGAAGACGCACAAATGTGAGACCATAATAGAAGCCCTTGTGTGACATTAACTCTGACATGCTGCATGAAGTGCCTCTCGTAACTATTATATACATACTGTAACTTTTCAATTGTAATATGTATTTACAAACTGTAGGCAGTCTTTTGAAAAATACATACCTGCTAGTTCTCCCTGGAAGGAAGTATAACATTGACTATGTCCTTATTAAAAAAGCATAATAAACCTCAACTGTTTTCTCTAATAAAGGCTCACACATGGGCCACATCAGTATCAAAACCTGAAGAATGATGTATAAATGATACTAAACAAGTATCATGGGTCTAATACCAGTTGTATCAAAGTTTGCCAGATCTTTTCAGGATATTGCTTATTTTATCAGACTAATTTTAAAAAAAGGGCTGAGGGCTTTTAGGAGTTTTAAGCCAAGGTATATTTATGTGAGCTAAGATTTTCTGGAAATACTATTGGACTTGGCATCATTTCTACTTCAGCCATGTGCTGTAGCCCTTTTCACCTCTCTTTTCTAGAAGTAAATGTTTGCCTTTTCAAACACTTTGAGACTAAATCCCTCTTTGGGCATCCAAACAGGTGATGTTTCTGCTGTGAGTCTCTACCTTAAGCCACAACATGGAAGAAAGCAGTGAAAATCTACACCTGTTTCTCATTACTGTGCCTAAGTAATTAGTTAAAATTACCTTGGGTAAAGTTTTAAGTACATTCAACAACCCTAAAAGTCTCATTCAGCTATTACTATCTGCCTTCCCCAGGTGAGCCCTTGCTCCCTAAAGTGAAATGTTTCTTGCAAGAATGACCAAAGATACTGTCATAGCTTGTGTTCATCTCTATCCATAATTTAAATGCTAGAATTTCAAATGACTGTCAGTCAAACTAAGGGCTACTGTAGTTTCATAATAATCATGTAACTCCTAGCTACATCAGAAGTGTTAACACATGGCCTGACTGGAAACCCCATTCACACACTTGCTGTATCAGGCACTGCATGAAACTGGAAGTTTGAGTTCACATTCAGCAGAGTGGAGAACAGATCTTTGAATTCTCAGTTCAGGTTGGGCGTTTGCTCATGTGACACAACTACCTAGTACTAATGTGGGGCAATGGTGATCATCCCTTTAACCCCAGCTTATCCTGAACAAACCTTCGCACAGAAGTATAAACAACTGCCAGGAAAGATAAGAGGACACATTCTTCTGGCTCACAGCTCAGTGTGCTTCCCCTAGGCTACAGGGAATTTATTTATTGGAAACATGTAGCTGAAGGACACTAATTTTGTCCTGACTAGTCAGACAACAGTGGGATTTGACTGAAGACCTGATACTTCCAAATTGTGAAAGTCTTGATGTACATTTTCTTCATAACCATTAAGTGCCCATGTTGTGTTAAGCACAACTAAGCTCTTTAGATTTTAGTCTTCATCTGTTTGATGTGGTATCCTGCTAAACATTTCTATTTTGAACGGGAAATAAGGATCACAAGTGGGAGGACCTTACATCTATTTCTTTTGTCTTCCTAGGCAGTGGCAACGTTTACTTTTTTCCTCCTTTCTAATTTTATTTTATTCAAATTATTGTTCCTCTAATGTTTTTTTTTTCCCTAGTGCATCTCAAATTTTACAAATATAACAAATATTACAGAGTGGATGTTTATCTACTTGATTTTATCTTGTCTTTCTGAGTTTGTCATGTCTCTGTACAATTGCTGTTAAAAGTCATGACAGATGGGATCCATTAAATTCCCAGGTCTGTGGAAGGTCAAAACTGCTCTGGAATTCTTTATCACCCTATCACAAGTCATAGTGTTGTCCTCATTGAAAGGTTTTAAGTCAGAAAGTCAGTCCTATTTCTCCTGATTTTAGCAGCTGTAACTGGGTGCAGTGTAATTCTTGACCCTTCTCCTTGCCACTTCCCAGAGGCTTGCATGCTTTTAGATCTGCCAGCATATCAACATAGATTTCTATCAAAAGTGAGACAGCATTAACACTTAAGGCTGTATTGAAGCAGGCCATGCTGGCCTATTTAAGAATGACAATTTACACACTTGCTTCCCCAGATCCAGTGGGACCTGTATCCCTTTAACCCAGTTGAGCTCTAGGCAGTGTGTAACATCCCGTCACAGCCTGAATGATCATAGCTTTTGTAACCTTCTCTTTGCGTGTGCACTTAAAAGGTGCCCCTGGATTTATGGTATGGATTACAGTAGGTCAAGCAATACTTAACTGTATCACTTCCGCATCAGTTCTTCAGTCACTGGATAGATCTGATGGTTCTTTACCAAAACACCTAAGCACCTATGTATTTGAGAACAGGAGCTCTGGGACATGATCCAAAAGCCATTAGGTCCTGAAAGGTCCTGTTTACTTCAAGCTTGAATAGGTCCCTAATAGGACATGCCATTTTGGTGCCATGGTGTTGATGAGGCAGGGGAAGAAGCTGAGCTGTTGCAGATTAGTCAGGGCAGCTTATGGTCTTTATGCTTCAAAGCATGTATGTAATTGCCAAACCAACAGAAGAGGTCAACTGGGTTTTTTATTTTTTTGCTAAAGGACAAGCTGCCAGAAACAAAGAGCCGGTGAAATTACAATGTAAGCTAAGTACAGGAAAGTTGTTACCACAGGAAGCTTCTCAAAATCTCTATCCTTCAAAAATATTGCAAATACTTTGTGGAATAAGCTAATGCCCATCTTTCAAAAAAATTTAGTATTCCTAAGAGAACTCTCTTTCGATACTAAACATTCTCAGTAAAACTTTCCTTTTTAGAGCTACTTAGCTAGGAAACTATTTACTCTAATAAACATTGGTTGAATAGCGGCACAAGAAACAACAAGCAGATACCATTTAAACCCCAACCTTGTTTATCTGAGAGTGGCAATACTTTCTTCTTGAGCTGGGACTTTTCCATACTGCTTCTAGCTGCATGGACAATTTATTGAAATTATTTGGACAAAAATACTTCCCAGATAATAAAGAAATGCCATGGAATATATTGTCCTGAACACAATTACTTTGTTTTAAAGTGTTCTTATGCATGCCACCCGAAAGAATTAAGCACCTTGCATCCAGAGCACTTCCCATGCTTTGCTGTTATAGTTGCTTGTGTGGCAAGGACTGATCAACCCATGTGCTCCTTCCCCACTGCTGAACTCAGCAAATGGTCTGTGCAGAACTCCAGCCAACGTGCCTGTTCACTTCTGATGATGCATGTTATCTTACGGACCATTTTATAGCTTGTGCTTGTTCAGTTTGTAACTTAATAGATACACTAATAAATAGACTATCCATGTACTTCAGCTCTTCACTTCAGAAAGGTGAAAGGTGTCATGAAAAATAGATAACTAAAAAGAAGATGAGGACAAATGCCTTGATTTCAGTAAGGCCATGTGAGATTTATGCCTGCTGACATATACCTTTTTTCCACAGCAACCCCAAATAAAGAATGGCATATATTCTTTTAAAAATAAAGAATACTGTTTTATATTCCATTCAAATACTTATCTTGGTATGACTTACCATCCTCAGCTGCAGCCAGATCCCTTTCCTGCCTGTACGGAATTCTATTCTGCCAGCCCTTATCTGGGGAGTCTCTGAGATGTGGATTAATCTCACTGTGACACTAAAATCTTAATAATTTATAAAAACAATTAAATGTTACTAAAAACCACTATGTGTAAGATCTGTTCAGGATTGTATTTAAACTGTAGTCAGCTTGCTTGCTTCTGTGGTCAAATTTAAGTGTACTTTGCAATGAAAGGATTACAATGCTAGGGAAATTTGTACAGTAGATATAAACCAAAGAGATTTGGAAGACAGAAGCAGCTAATAAAGAATAGAACAGGAGTATAAGAGAAAAACATGCAGGCATCAGCTTTAGAGAATCTCACCTCATATATGCCAAGCAAACGACAACAACAAGATTATTCAAATTCGCATGCATCTCTGTCACTCAGAATATTTTAAAGTATTTAAAGCAATTTTCCCCTGTTTGAAAACAGAACAAAACAATGTGAATATGTTCCTGCGCATTCCAAACACTATTGTTTGAAATAATGTCTTCGAGGATACAGAAAAAATGAATTAGCCATCTCTTAATTCAAGAAAACTTTGAGAGAAATTATGTTTTGACTCTGGGTTTTGTGATAGCAGGGCTGTGGGCCAGGATAGAGATTTGGGGGCTTAGTAGTTCTTACTGCTCTCTAGTAGCTACTGTGAGCTCTGATTCATTCTGCTTTGCTAGTAGGGATGTACTTCCATCACTTGGTGTTAAAAAAATAGTCCTATAATTAGCAGCATCAATTGTCTGTGTACTGAGAGGGAGGAATTTTAAATCCATCTCTTCAGGCTAAAAGGATACTCAATGTTTATTCAGTTTTAATGGAGATACAATTACAGGAGCATCTTTTTTATATATATACTTATTTTTTAGGGGTTCAGACTGCATTCCAGGCATGAGATAAAAGCCCACATGTATTCCATCATATATTCTGCTTATGTGGGAAGTTACTGGGACGCTGAGGTAAACACTCTCTAGGTTGCTGTAAGACCTTCATAATATTTGAATCTATACAGGTATGTTTCTTGATTTCATAAAGGGCAATCATTTTGTTCATATTTAACCCCTAGACTCATCTAGTCTGCTGTCTTAAAAGTCCGGGAGTGCAAGGACACAAATAAGGAAAAGCATTGGGTCTTTCAGAAAAGCTCCATCGATACTGCAGGGTTGAGAGAAACAGCATTTATTGTCAAACAGCTTCTTGGGTGCTCCTAGCTGTGCTGCGTGGCTGCAGCAGGAGTAGGAGAGAGGAGCTGGCATCCTTTCCCTTTCTCCCAACTGTCAAAATCCTCCTACATCCTTGTGTTTTCACCAGAACTCTCTACCACGTACTCACCCATCACTCGGCCTCTGCAGCATATGTCCTTCTACGTATTATGGAGGTTTCTTGGCTTACCAAGTCTTTTCATGTCTGAAGCAGAAGTACCAGCTTTTCTACCTTTCTAGAACAATTTGGACAGCTGTAAAATTCTATCGACTGCAAGAATACAAGATATAATCCAACCTGAATCAGTGACAATCCCTGTGTGCATAGAGGGAGAAAAAAATATGCCTGTTTAAATACCAAAATCTTTGGTAAAATGATGTGAAAGGACAGTTTGAAACAAAAAAGTCAAACGCTATAGAGTAAATAACTTTTCAACCTTTAATCCTATAACTGTATCTCTGTATTTCAGTTGACACATGTCAATGTATTGCTATGTAGCGGTGTAACTCAAGAATCAGGTGGCTTATTCAGAAAAGCAATAACTGAGCTTTCATTTCTTTATTTTAATTTTTTATTTTTATACTTTGAAGAAAAATATATAAATTTATAAATATATAAAATATATAACTATAATAATAAGAAAAAAGTTTTAAAATCAAGAAGGTTACCCATTTTATTATTAGAGTTTTTTAAACTCTCATTTTGTATATATTTCTGTATGCCTTCTAAACTCAGAGTTGTATGTAGACGATGTTGAATGGAGTGCATCTACATATATCAGTTATGAAAAAGATTAGTAGTGATTAGGAGACTGTTCATATATAGCGGGTTTTTAAGTCCTTTTTTGACAGGTCAAAAAACTAGGCGTCCTGTTTTCTTCTTTTCCCAGAGTTTGCAACTGGTTTTACGTTGAAACTCTGTATTGGGTGAATAGGGAGGTAAAGATAACAAGAGTAGAAGAAATGTCAGAAATGGTGACTGTTAGATTACTAGAGTTCCTTGTACACCCATGCAGACAGGGATACTTACATTATGCTCATCAGCCCTCTACACCCAATAGCAGGTAAAACATCTTCTTATAATAGCTTATTGACTAAGCTGCAGCATCCCCATAATGGAAAGGGCAGAAATAACCCACAGGCTGATAAGTTGACAGAATGACTCAGAAAATCTTTCCTTTGTTTCACTAGTCCTAGAACTTTATCTCTGTCCCTGAATATGGTCAGTGTTAGTTTAAGTCCATTATTTTCTCTGAATTTGAACTAAGCGTAATGTGAAAGGGTTATGTGGGGTAAGCACTTATCTTCTGGACCCAGTCTTGCTGGTTGTTCTTCTGTGAGTTGCACAAATATGTAAGTTTTCAGGATACTGAATTTTGAAATATCAACTTCAATAAAACATTGAGCTAGCTAAATGCGCCATGCAAACCTTAAGTTTTAATTACCTCATGTTTAATGTGGTAGCTGTATAATCAGTTTTTACAACAATTTTCTAGTGGGATTTGGCCTGTAGATCTTGGATCATAGCAGTCAATGCTATCAAACTTAAAATTAATCACATTTCAGCAGGGTACAGAATTTTTCCATTGTTTCACTTCAAATGCGTACACTCTAAAGGAAGACAGTGCTGTTCACAGAAATGCAGGAAAAAACATTATCAGTGAGAAGGTTCACATGGCAAGGATAAAGTTGTTCTTGCTGCCAAATTATCTACAGAAGATTTCACTGTTTATCAGTTTGTGAGGGATTCCAAATTCAACTCATCTGTTCTGGAGTTATATTTTGCTGCCAATCATTCTGACACTTGTTATGTGCTACAGAATATCAGCCTGCAGATCACTTATGAGGTCTTCTCCTGTGAAGAGTGCCTCCAGTATTTGCTATTTTCAGTCTATGATTAGCATGCTAAGTCATATGATAATTTTCTGTGATTTAAATTTATATAAAAGCTAAAGCTTGGACACAGTGTCTCTTCCCTGGAAAAATATATATCAATGCTTCCTATTGGCTTGGATAGGCATAAAATTAGGTTGATTAACTACTGGCTGTACCACTGAAAAAATATAATGACAATAAACTCATTTGGGAAAGGCTCTTCCATGCTTTTATCTGTAGTACAATAGAGAATTACTGTGCAGATGCCTAATATTACATCAGGATGAATGGAACTCTTAGGATTTCTATTTTGTTGTCTAGTTTTGCTGGGTTTATACATTTATTGGTTTTAGTATTTGTAGAAGACCCAGTCATGGCTTAGGATTCTCTGTGTGAACTGCAAACAAAATCCTGGTTCGCAGCCTGAAGTCTGACTGTGTGTCAGGAGACTGCCCCATCAGAGATGAAAGAAGAGGCAGGACTGATGAGTATGATGGGCTGCACGTTAACATGCTAACTGTTACCAAATTTTGTCATGTCTTCAGAACAAAGAAAAACTTTATGGAAGGACAAGAAGGAGAATAATAAAGTAGTTCTGTATGTGTTTACAAAGGAAATATTCCAAAATCTGAAAAACAAAAATAGGAGAAAAGAAACAGGTGTTTTCAAATGTAGCAAATGGATGAAGGCTTGGATCATGAGCTTATCAGTGGCAGAAGTCAGTTTCTGTGACTGATGAGAGAGAAACGGTTTTGTTATTTGAGGCTGATATTTGAGTTGGCGGTGAAGGAAGGGCAACAAGTGGGTTGGAGTGAAACGGATGCCCCTGAGCAACGCACTGGAAGCAAAGATCCTTGTAACAGTGTTATGAACAGAGATAACAGAGCAAGATTCCATGCATCCAGGTCAGAAAAAAGAGTGGCACTGTGATTGAGACTTCAGATAACAGAGACCTTTATAATTTTTATAGGTGAAAAGGCAAAAAATACCTAGTATGTTACGCAGTCAGAATATGAAAGGTTAAAGCTAAGTAAGTACTTGGGTATTTGAGAGGATATTCTCTGATTTAATATCTTAGTTAATGATTTCAAAGAACTAAATGACATGTTAATGCAATTCATAGATAACAAAAGTTGACAGGAGATGCAAACATATTTAGGAGAGAGAAGGTATCCAAAGACTGGAAAAACTGGTTACTTGAGAAAATACCTAAATGCAAATGTAGTAAAGCAGGATTGTTTACCAGGTGTTGGGGTATTAGAAAAAAAAAAGCCCGCGATCATTAAAAATTTAATATCTTTAGGTCAAGATCTGTGACAGAAGTGTGGAAAAGATTCAAAGGTCTCATTTGAGACTTTGTTATAGATTGCCAGTGTTAGGTTATACAAAGTTTGGAGTAATGTTAGTATTACAGGAATAAATGTCCCTTGGGCCATTTGAAGTTGCCTGATTAAAGAGAAACTGCTGTAAATTATAATAGGTTTTACATGTTTTTACACCACATAACCAATCTAGCAAAAAAAGAGTATTTGATACTGTACGTTGGGAAGTCATTGTATAAGACCTGTTGCTTAAAAACAACCCTGCATGTGCATGTTCCTAAAATGGATCAATTTGATGGATTGCATAAAGAATACATAAAATCTATATAATTTTCTTAATTTTAGAAAAGAAAATGTGAATAAGATAATTATGTGGACTATCCAGTGAAACTAAGTGGACTAAAGAGTTCCAGAATTTAAAAATCATGAATGTAAAAAATACTTGAGCTAAAAGAAGATATTTCATAAGGAACAGCTCAAGTTTGCAACGGACAAATAAATAGGGTTTTTGTTGTTTTTTTTTAAAGGAATTGAGGGTCAGCAGATAACTTTTTCTTTTCTTAACTAGCCAATATGAAAACTACATATTAGAATTCAGCACATACACTAGGAGTGTGAGAATTGCCAAATATTAATCCAAGCTACATCATACAAAAAGTAATCAAAACAGGAGGTTTTTAACCATGCAGAATTAAGCATAAAAACATGAAGAAGAGAGCTCTCTATTCTAGGAACAGACAGATGTTAAAAATGGCTTCTTTGCCCCTAATTCTAAATGAAAATCTTGTCAAAACTTTTAGTAAAGACAATGATAACTGATAAATTATGAAAATGAGGACATGAAAATGTTATCTACTGCTTCACAGGAGAAAAAATAAGCTTAAAAATTTCTCTGTGATCCAGACGGGGGAGATTAGATATTCTTCATTCCATTAATTTTGAAAGAAACATATTTGAAACCACAGGTCTATTTGATCAACCTTTCCCTAGTCAACTCTTCCCAGCTGATACCATATCATAGAATCATGGAATCATATACCCAGAGAGCAATAGTCTGCACTTAAAATTTAGAGGGAGATGTTAAGTGGTTTGGGATAATGGGTTCATCTGGCCTTAATAGCATGTAAAGCTTTAGAAGAAATTTCAATTGAACTTATAATGAAATGTATGAAGGCAATTAGAAATGGGACAAAACACAACATGTTTTTAACTCTCATTTTTCTTTGATAAATAATTTTCTAGGCAAATGACATACAGTAAAGCTCATCTATTTGGACTTCACTTACATATTTGATACAGTGCCAAAGAGTAAATTAAAAGTTGGATTACTACAAGAATTTTAATGTGCTGTGAGGAGATGACTAAAGGGGAGAAAACCATGTGTGATATTGAAAAGGGTAAGATACACTGCCGGGGAAAGACATTATTGCCTGAGATTTTTAGCATAAGTTTATAAGGGTTCTCGTTTCATATTTTGGTTAATGACCTTAGTCTAAAAGATAGGAGGATGTCAGTGTTACTTGTCTGTGATACAGACTTAGAAGGATTTTGTCAATTCAAAGAAAAACTACCACAGGAAGAGGAAAGAATTAGAAAAAAAATTGAAGACTAAGAACAGGAACATGGAATTAAATTCACCAGTGCAGCAGATAGTCATAGATTTAGGGACTGCTATGAATTTGCACAATAAACTGGGAGACATTCAGTAGGGGAAGAGGAAAAAGAGTTGGGTGTATTAGGTGACTGAATCATCAAAATCATTCAGACCTGAAGAAAGCAAACTCAGTTGAGGGGTTGGCTCTGAAAATGAAAAAATGCTAATGTTGTTGTGTAAGGAAGTAATAAAGCCTCCTATAAAAAATCTTTGTAAAACTGAGGTTACTAAGTCTAAGAAAAAATGAATTCACTGTGTAACTGGTGAATGAGAGCATTCCAAAAGGATCAAGCAGGGGAAAAACCTAAGTAGAAGATACCAAGAAGCTGAAAAAAACTAAAGCTGAGAGCAGATATGATTGTTTCCTGGAAGTCAACCAGAAGGATAAATACAGAAAGGAAGGAAATCACAAAGTTAGAAAGTACTTATACCAACAGAATTAATTGGTTATAAATTGTCAGTTAATTATTTTAAGCTAGAAGGTAGAAGATTTTAACCATGACAGCTTTGTGTTTAAAGCTTTACATCAGAAGCAGAAAAATAAGGAACTAACTGCTTTTAGGATACATATTTACTTCACAAAATAAATCACATGGAGTAGCAGTATGTTAAAGTCAGTGAGCTGTAAATTTTTTTTCAACCCAATGTTCTGTTCATAACCAAAGGGAAACATGATACAAGTATCTGAAAGATATGTCATTTTTCCTTTCCATTATTGTTTTTGATGCAGTGCATAGTGATAACATTACTGTAAGACTACTGGAATATAATATCAAAAAGGATAAAATTCTTCTGTTCCTTTTGGCTGTGAAATAGCTCTTTAAGAAAAGCGATGGTAGCTTCATCTCCTGGGACATTTAAAACCAGATTCAACAAGCTACTGAAGAAAAATACTGTAGGGAACAAACTGACAGTGAAATGAAGAGGCTTAATAAGCAGCTTTTCCCCTCCCTGCATCCTGGAGTGCCAGCCCTTCTGCTGTTCTTTGCTCTGGTGTGGCATCTCCAGGTCTGCACACAGCGCTGCTGCCCTTCTGAATGCAGAGATTAGCAAAGTAGCTAGCGCAAATGTTCAGGAGCTATTTTCAGATTTAAGTAATTTTCTATTTCACTTTTTTTTCTTTTAATTACAACAACCGCTCGCCCGTAAATTGTGCGTACCCTTTGACTGTTAATGGGAGATTTAATTTTCTGGTTGAATATTCTGTTGAATATTCATTCTGATTGAATATTTGACTCAAAGAAAATAGCAGTTTCTGGAAACTAATAGCATATATCCAAGAACTATTGAGAAAAATATAGAACTACGGAAGTCTTATCTTTTCTTTCTTTTTTTTTTTTTTTTTTTTACTATAAAACCGAAATACCAAACTTGTCCATAAAAAATAAGCACATTCAGTTTCCTGTGAGAAACTTCACTTGCAAGTAAAAGCAAAGCGTTTCCTAAAACTTTTCTGAATCTAATCATTGTTGCTTTGGGAGTAAAGCAGAAAAATCCCAAGACTGTCACATCAGAAATACCTGCTTTTACTCTCACAGAGAAAACAGTGTTTTAGCGTCAAAATATGCTACGACTGTAGACTTCTGGAGTCATCGTCTTTTAGACAAAGCTAAAGAAGGTAGAACCTGCAAGCAGACCATTCAACACTCACAGCGTCTCTTAGACTTAATGGTGTTCCACTGGAAGCCAAGCAGTCCGTATGTACGTTTTATCTTTCAGAAACATTTATACTGGGGAAGTGATTCTGTACTGGGATGGAAAGGGAAGAAAACTGTAATCTAACAGTATTTCTTATCACCAGCCCCTTTTGCCAAATTCATCCTTTATCCCATTGGCTCAAGGTTTTACAATACATTTTTTTCATACTTGAAGACATTAACCAAGTTAACAATTTACACTAGGATGATTGAATTCTCACTTTGAAGGTCCAATTTTGAATGACAAAATAAAAACTATGAACTTCTGTTAACACTGGTGGGAGGAAGAAGAAAATTTGGCCTCCTGGGTCCAGCACTGAACCACTGAAATTGCCCAGTTGAATTCTTTAGATGTCTTTGTGAATTACCAATCTGCCATAAAACAAAAGCAAAATTTAACTCTTGCTTTTACTGCACTTGTTATGAAGGGAATATTCCTTCTAATCTTGAAGAAATGTTACAATTTTAAGAAAGCACTTCCTCTGTTCTTGTTTTTAAAGTCTGTGTTTTTCTTTAGAGATATGTAATATCACAGTGCTATTTTTTACATTCTTTATAGAGCACTGAAGAGTTCATTGAGGTCAACGGGAAATAGTAGAGTTTCTGTTATTTCATGGCACCATTTGCAGTAAGACCAAGTTGCTAGGCAAAGTATTGTTCGATGTACTATAAATTTAATAATAACATATTATTACATGTGTAAATGGCCTAGAAATACTCCATTTAATAAGTACATCTTGTTAGTTGACACACAATTATGTTAATGCAATAGAATTGGAGAGTAATTTAAATGTAATTATCATTTTAGGGCTTAAAAGATAAATCATACAGAACATGGAACTAGTTCTCATAGAGTATGTCTGAAATACCATTTTGCCTCCGAAATGTATTTTGTTCAAGTGGAATAGAGTAAGAGTGATTTGTAAGTCAAAATAGAATTGTGCTGCTCAGTGCCTCAGTTCGGTTCCCAGTTTAGACTTGCACAATTAAGACTATCAGAAAACATATCCATAACTGTGGTTCACAATAATCATATGTGCATCGTGGCTTCTGTTTTTCTGTTTTACTAATGCATAATCTGATAATAAATAATAAATAATTTTTCTGCATTTGTAACTCTACATTAAATTTCTTATCAAGCTTACTTCAGTATCTATCTTGTCTGTCTGCCTCTCTATCTATATATGTTCATGTTTTTAATTTTTATAGAGATAACTTAAGATTCATTTGCTGCCATTAATTGTGATAATGCAACTTTTGGAAAAAATATATTATAATAATTGTGGATTATTTATTGATTTCACTAGGTCCTTATTGTTTAATGTTGATATTCAGAAATTGAAATGTGTTATGGATTTAATTATTATAAGATATATATTTTTTTTTTTACATTTCATGTCTTGTTTTGTATTTAAAACTCCTCTATTCCCTTTTAGAATATCTTAATAGTCTTTTTTTTTCTCAACATGCGTTTTTCTCACATAGAGCATGGCTTAATTTAAGGTGCTGAAATCCTTAGTATTATGATTATTTTGATGAATGAGTGCATACATTCTCAACCTTAACACCATATGATTATTAGTTCTTTTATCACAGAAATAGATAATTAGTCAGTCTTCAAGGACCACTTTTATTTGCTTTGGTCTTCTTGCTTATAGTTCTCCAGTGAATAGTTTCACTTCTAGTTGTTGAACATGTACAGTGTTTTTTCATGCTTGTGTTGCTTGAGGAATCCATTTCTTTTCCAAAGTAGGATTGTTATTGGGAATACAATCTTTAATACTCTGCTTCAATTTTCCCTTTCATACCCACAGGTTGTTACTCCTCCTTCCTATGTTCTTACGTCCTTTTTCTTGTACTGTTAGCTTGAATGTATTTATAGACTGCAATCATGATTTTTTTTTTTTTTTGTGGACTATAAATTTAAGGTTTCCACCATTGGCTCAGTTCCCACCCTAAGCATTTTTCCTGGAAATTCTTTAAACATCTGTGAATCCACAGATTTTACTTTTTCCTACTACACACTGACAAAGTGAAAAAACAATGCAAAGGCCCATGCCACACTTTTGAGACAGCTGCATTGGTTCCTACGGTCTTCAGACAACTGACTATAAACACGGTGAAAGAGTACCAATTTTATTGTTCTGAAATCCTTAGAATACAAAGCAAGGTCTTCTTAATTCAAAAAAAAAAAATTACAATTGTGTGAAGCTGTACTATGACGAATGTTTCAAAAATCTAGAAAATTTGTGAAAAATACTCAGCCTGATGTTAAGGCTGCTCTGATCTATTTTGGTTTTAAAAGTTGTTTGCAACATATCTTGTACAGCAAATGGAAATTTTGTCTTGTGTGTGACATTCTTGTACACTTTTTTAAGCAGCAGGGATCAGGCTGTCAGAATGGGCTATAGGCATAAGTGTTTTTCACTAAGGGCGCTGGCATTATCCCAGCCATCTGTTCTAGAATAAATTTCATCCAGTAGGCCTTTTTAAAATTGGTATGCTTTTTGCTGTTTTGGTTATGTTTGACTGAATATTTAATTTGAAAACTGTCCACCATTAAGTATTGGCCAATCAGCACAAGCTGCCATTCTCCTCAGGAAAGCCTGGTGTAATTCACGTTTCACGTTGGGGTAGATGTAAAAATGAACTTTAATAATGAACTTTTACAGGATCAGAACTGTCTTCAGAATGTATTGTTGTGGAGGAGGTAAGAAGAGGGAAACTGCAAGACAAGCAATCCAAACCTGATTCAATAATCCCAATGGCTTAGTACAAGCTCATTCAAATGACAAAGCGTCTTTTAAGGGATATAAATTAACATACATGAAATTTTGAATTCTGTCTGATGTGCAAACACTGTCTTGATCTACTAAGTATAGCTTTCTGAAGCATAAAGCTGTCTCCATAAAGTATCCTTGAACAGTCACTCAGAAAAATATACCATCTTAAAACCAGAACATAAAGAAAAAAAAGAAGAAAGAAAACAAAGAACTTCTCAATGGAAACTAAGTCTGATGGACGGAAACTGGTTTGGCATAGGGGTAGTTTATATAGAGTGGCAAGGGAAGGAGGAATGAAATTGGAGTCATATAGTTTGGCAAGAGCCTGTCCCTCCAGGACTCTGAATAAGAGGTATTTGCTTCTAGATGACAGGTTTAGAAAACCTGCTGACGCTCTGTAATATTTTTTAAAGCATTATCATCCCCCTTGCACAACAGTTACAATCTCAAAAACAGAAGAAAACTTGCGTGTAGGGTCCTTTCAGTTCTCTGATGGAACTTCTATAAAAAGCTTATATTTATACAATGTAGTGGGTTTGGTCAATGCTACGTAAAACTGACATTTACTTCATACATGCATTTCCTATATTTCTTAATTGCTTCATAGAATCATAGAATGTTTCAGGTTGGAAGGGACCTTAAAGATTATTTAGTTCTAACCCCGCTGCCCTGGGCAGGGACACCTCCCACTAAACCAGGCTGCTCAAAGCCCCATCTAATGTGACCTTGAACATTTCCAGGGATGGGGCATCCACAGCTTCCCTGGGCAGCCTGTTCCAGTGTCTCACCATCCTGACAGTAAAGAATTTCTTCCTAATATCTAATTAAATTAAATCTAAATTCTTGCAGTTTAAAAGTTACCCCTCCTCCTGTCACTGCACTCCCTGATAAAGAGTTCCTCTCCATCTTTCCTTTAGGCCACTTTTAAGTACTGGAAAGCTACTATAATGTCTCCCCGGAGCCTTCTCTTCTCCAGGCTGAACAACCCCAACTCTCTCAGCCTGTCCTCATAGGAGAGGGGCTCCAGCATTCTTGATCATCTTCGTGGCCCTCCTCTGGACTTGCTCCAAGAGGTCCATGTCCTTCTTATGGTAAGAGAGCTGGACGCAGCACTCCAGAGGGCTTCTTAAGAGAGCAAAGTAGAGGGGTATAATCACCTCCCTTGCCCACTGGCCACACTTCTTTTGAAGCCCAGTATATGGATGGCTTTCTGGGCTGCAAGGGCACATTGCAGGCTCATGTTGAGCTTCTCATCCATCAACAACACCAAGTCCTTCTCCTCAGGGCTGCTCTCAAGCCATTCTCCGCCCAGCCTGTGTTTGTGCTTAGGATTGCCCCAACCCATGTGCAGGACTTCACCTTGGGCCTTGTTGAACTTGATGAGGTTCGTACAGGCCCACCTCTCAAGCCTGTACAGGTCTCTCTGGATGGCACCCCTTCCATCCAGCTTGTTGACCACTCCACAGAGCTTGGTGTCATCAGCAAGCTTGCTGAGGGTGCACTCCATCCCAACATCCATGTCATTGACAAAGATGTTGAACAACATCGGTCCTCATACAGACTCCAGAAGAACACCACTTGTCACTGCTCGCCACTTGTACCCCTGAGGAATGCCACTCGTCACTGGCTTCCACTTGGACATCAAGCCATTGACCACAATTCTTTGAGTACGACCATCCAGCCAATTCCTTATCCACTCAGTGGTCCATCTGTCAAAGATGTGTCTCTTATATTTATAGACAAATACGTCATGCAGGACAGTGACAAATGCTTTGCACAAGTCCAGGTAGATGGCGTCAGTTGCTCTTCCCTTATCCACCAACACTGTAACACCATCGTAGAAGGTCACCAATTTTGTCAGACACAATTTGCCTTTAACGAAGCCATGTAAGCTGTCATTGATCACCTCCTTATTTTCCATGTGCCTTAGCATAGCTTCCAGGAGGATTTGCTTCATGATCTTGCTGACCCACCTGTAGTTCCTCAGGTCTTCCTTTTTCCCCTTTTTAAAAATGGAGGTTATGTTTCCCCTTTTCCAGTCAGCAGGAACTTCATTGGACTGCCGTGACTTCTGAAATGTGATGGATCGTGGATTGGAAAATTCATCTGCCAGTTCCCTCAGGACCCATGGATGCAACTCATCAGGTCACATTTATTTGTGCACCTTCAGGTTCCTCAGGTGGGTTTGAACCTGATCTTCTCCAATACTGGGCAGTTCCTCATTCTCCCAGTCCCTGCCTTTGCCTTCTGTAACTTGGTTGTTGTAGCTAGAGCCCCTGACGGTGAACACCGAGGCAAAAGAGTTGTTGAGTACCTGAACCTTCCCCATGTTCTGGGTGACCAGGTATTTCTTTTTCTTCTTGAGTGGGCCCACGTTTTCCCTGGTCTTCCTTTTATCCCTGACATACCTGTGGAAGGTTTTCTTCTTGCCCTTGATATCCCTGGCCTACCTGGGCTTTCGCTTTTCTAACCAGATCCCTGGCAATTTTTCTGTATTCCTCCCAGGCTACCTTTTCTTGCTTCCAACTCTGTTGGCTTCTTTTTTTCTGCTTGAGCTTGTCCAGCAGCTCCTTGTTCATCCATGCAGACCTCCTGGTTTTTTTGCCTGACTCCCTCTTTGTTGGGGTGCATCGCTCCTGAGCTTGGAGGAGGAATTAACCAGCTTTCTTGGGCCCTTCTTCCCTCCAGGGCTTTATCCTATGGTACTCTGCCAAGCAGGTTCCGGAAGAAGCCAGTCTTCTCTTCTGAAATCCAGGGTAGTGAGCTTGCTGTGTGCCCTCCTCACTGCCCTAAGGATCTTGAACTTGACCATTTTGTGGTCACTGCAGCCAAAGCTGCCCTTGAGCTTTACATTCCCCACCAACCCCTCCTTGTTGGTGAGAACAAGGTCCAGCTTACATTATTTTTCCTAACACATTATTTTCCCTAAGATAATATTGTTAGTTTTGTTGTAAGTGATACCTTGTAAATGATGGCTAGGCAAAGAGGAAAGACACTGAATTAGTGGTATTATTGAGAGCAAGTCTTCAAGACTGCAAGGGAATTTAATAGCTGTTGGGGTTTTTTTTCTGATGTCCTTAATGGGCAGAGTATGCATGCACCCCTTAGTGCATATGTGAATCAGAACTGCCACAGCTTAAACTTGTCTTTTCCTCAGGTCATTGCTGGGAGTCCTGGGGAGGAGACGTACAACCTATATGAAGATTGAGGGTTATCATTATTATCTGGACATATTGCTGGACAATGAGAAGGTCATAAAGGACTGGACAAGGAGCAAGGCTATTATGGCAGTGGTAGGCTAAGGATGGTGGTTTAGATGACCTGCCCATTGCTACAATTGGTCAGATTTAATGTCTATGTGTCAATCCTTTTGCAGCAGGTCAGAGAAGTCATATTGAAATGCCTGGGTTTCACTGGGGCTGTAGTGTGTCACAAAGAAACCCGGGCTGTAAGCATCAATGCAGCAAGGGGCTCAAGGGTACATCAATTCATCTTCTGTTCTTGCTAAAGCAGTGAGTTAAGCCTGCTTTAGAAAACTCCAAGATAGGGATGTTTTGGCTACCCTTTTTCAAACCTATGCTGTAAAACAAAGTAGATTTTATGGATTAGGAGACTATTTTTTTAAATGTTTCACCGAGGGCTTACAAAAGATTCATTGACACGAAAGTATGATTACACAGAGACCTTTTTTCAACAAAGATTATTAAAAAGTTAAAATTTTTATTTTATGCAAAGTGTATCACAGAGGGGTAAACATAAGCCTTCCTTTTTTTTTTTTTTTTCCTGAGTCTTATATCTGTTGATCACAAAAAGAATTCAGAATTAAAAAATGTTTTCATCGTGTGTCATTCCAAACCATTAATCCTTTTTTATCACTGTGAGGTATTTTCTTCATCAGTGAAGGGAAAAAAAAAAATAAAAAAACAGCAGGCTTTCTTCTGTTCCCTTTTCAGATGTTAGGTTAATTTTGTTGCTCCATTTTCAGGAAGAGCAGAGAAAACATCCCCAGTATGAGAATTAAATTTATCCTCATTCTTGCAGTTCTGTAAGTTGTTAGAGTGAGCTGTATCCAGAGAAATAAACTATAAAACCTATTCAGAAATTCTTTTTCCAAAAGGAGCTATTACAAATCCAGAAACTTCAGTCTGTAAAGAAAAGCACCACAAAATTATCTAATTGTTATGCCAGGGATTTCCTTTTATCTCAGCTCTTTCATCAGTTTGTGAGTTTGCTTTTGTTTTGTTTTGTTTTGTAACAGTACCATTTTCAATCTCTTCTAGTCTTTTCTCCTTGAAGAGTAATACTCATCCACAGTTTGACCTTTTGCCAAAGAGCTTTGTAGTCTATAAACCCTTTTCTCTCCCTCCTACTTTCTCCAGAGTGATAGCTCTCTGGGAAATGTATTGCTTCCTTCTCAGGCTATCAGGACTAATCCAGTCAGGGACCCCCTCACCTTAGCGAGACATATGGAAGGTGCTGCAGGCATTTAAACTGGAATGTGCTTCACCCTATTGACAGTTTCTTGGTTTGGCATGTGGGAATGATCATCGATTTATCTCATTCAATGTTCTGCCTCTGGCAGTGGCTTATTACACACGATGCCAAAAAGGAGATCATACATATGGCACCTGAAAGAACTGGGTTATTCTGAGTGAAGTAGGATGAATTGATTCTTTCAACGTGAATGTGAATATTTTTCTCAATTATTTTCTTAACTAGTGTGTCTATGGCTGCAGCATGCCTGAGAGTCCCTTGGCTGGAGTTCCTTTGAAAGAGAAAAGATGAAGAGATGGCCAGATGTGGTGATATAGGGTATTCCAGAGAAAGACAGACACGAGGTACAGGGTGAGATTCAAACAGAGCCCGTCCTCCATACAAGGCACAGAAAATGGAGCATCTTTGTCAAAGTCCTTCATGATCACAGCATTGCTATGAAAAGCACTTTTTGCCAATTAGATCAGAAAGATCACCAGTGCCTAGTATCTTGTTGAAATTCATTGCAGGTAGGAGAGATTAAAGAAAGGGCGCATCCAGATCTTTCTTTCTTTGGGATATGTTTAACGATACAAGGCTTTATCTGTAATAAAAAATATGACCAGAACAAAAATGCTGTTAGCTGCTAGCATGTCTGTATTTGAAAACATTTCATTATTTCATACAGCTGCACTTAAGAAGATATCCAAAACCAGACTAATAATTTGTGAGCATTGCACACAGTAATCACATATATTTTTTTCTGATTGCAAATTGAAGGTTGTTTTATGTTTACATACAAGTCAGATTTTGATTTTGGCTTTTTTTCTATTATTTAATCTTGTCATTTGGGGCCTTTAGTAGATAACATGGCATCATGTTTTTCAAATGTCAGAGCCAGAGGTATTTTTTTTAGCTGGAGATTTTTTTTCTGGGACAGGGAGAGACGGGTTTAGGACATGACTAATTAAAAGTGATTTGTTTTCATGATCTGGATGAAGTGTTTTTGCCAGATGCCTAAGATACCTCTGAGATTCAGGCAGAATTTTGTCACATCATCCAGGAAATCCTTATCAAAACACAGCTTGGATCTCTGGCGGCACTGGGTGTATGGTTTGATAAGCGAGTCCTATTTTCTTGTCCACACACCAGTCCTTTGTAGCAGAGGGCATTTATTAAGGAAACAGATGGGGAAACATCAGTTATCTTTTGTGCCTTCTGTTTTCTATAAAGGCCAGCAAGACAAGGCAAGCTCAACCAAAATAATTGAAGGCTTCGTAGAATAAGTCAGGTAAGTCAGGGGAAAGTAGATTCACTACAGCTCCAGTAGCAGTATAGTTCCTGATAAAACAAAGTGTTTTTCATGTAGATAAGTAAAACAGCTCAAGTTTTGAAAAGCCAGAGACCTTATTTTTCACTTTTTCAAAGAAATTTTAATCAATTAAATTACATTATATGGATACAGGATGTTGTGTTAAGTATACACGTAACTGGTATAAACCAATTCTGAACAAATGTTATTTAAAAATTGAAGGCCTCAGGTGGTGAGCCGCCACCTGCAATTTTTATGAACTTCTGCAGAAATGATCAATATTTATAAAAATCCTAAGAAGGTTATCTTTAATTAGAAACAGAATCATTAAGAGTAATATTTTTGGTCCAATAAATAGCTTTTGTAGTAGTATGTCAGGTCTAATGGTTTTATGTTTCTCTTAGTTTTGTGGTGGGTTGACCTTGGCCAGCTGCCAGACGCTCACCCCGCTGTTCTCACTAGCCTTCGTCAACTGGACAAGGACAGAAAATAAGATTAGAAAAGGCCGAGGGTCAAGATAAAGGCAGGCAGATCAGTCACCGATTACTGTCATGGAGAAAAAAGACTCGGCTTGGGGAAAAATTAACTTATTTTATTGCCAGTTAAAATGGATTTGGATAGTGAGAAACAAAAACTAAGCATTCCCTGTCTGCTTGCCTTTTTCCCAGGCTCAACTTCACTCTTTCATTCCCAACTCCTCTGCCTCCCCTCCTCGAGTGGCACAGGGAGACGGGGAATGGGGGCTTGGGATCACTCCGTAACAGCTCCTCTCCTCCACTCCTTCCTCCACATGCTGTTCCCCTGCTCCATCCCAGCCTCTCCAGGGACTGCAAGAGAACCTCTCCTCAGGCACACGGAGCTGGTCCTCCTCCCCTCCTTCTGGTATCACCCTGGGGCTCGCAGGGCTGTTTTTCACACTTTCCTCCCTCACTCATTGCTCCCGGGCAGTGTCTTACCCTTCCATACGCAGGCATTCCCTGAGGCGCCGCCATCTCGTCTGTGGGGCTGAGCCGTGCCCTGCAGTGGGTGGGTTGGAACCGGCTGGAGCCGGCTGTGTCCGGCTCGGGGCAGCCCCGGCCGCTCCTCACAGGGGAGCCTGGGCACTGGCACCAGCACAGGTTTACAAATAAAATGTGAGTTAATTAACAGTACTGGAATGGAAATGATATGACTTAGGAGACGATTTCTTTCAGCCGAGCTTTGCTCATGTTTGGCCTTCATATTTCTAATAACAAGGAGGTTTATACTTTTGTTCACTAATGATAAATTTCTTAATTTATAGAGTTGAATGAAATAAAAAGGTAATCACAAAAAAAATCTGAGGTGGTTTCTCATAAAAGTCCTCCGGAGAAAAATGCCAAGGAAAGTGAATAGTACAGGTTGCTATGACTTCTCTCTATTCTTTGAGACAGTCTCTGCTTTATACTTGCACAGAATTACAATGGTTTAGTTGAATTAAGTAATCAAATGCTGCTCTAGCAAGTACTGCACAATGACACAAACTTGTGTTGGGCCATAGCCCTTTAAACAGGCTCTGGAAGGACAACATGGGCTTCCTCAGCGGTACATCCTGCCACTAGGGAAGGATGGAATGAGGAGCACAGTAACGTGGAGAAATGATCCAAGTTAAGAAAAACAATTACAGTGAATAATATCATGCTAACGTACACGATAACACCATAGCTCTTTCTTTTTAACAATTTCTTAACACTATCACAAATGTTTATGAAAAAAATGTAATACTTTTCTACAGTGTGTGTATATTGGTTCATATTATTTTGACTACATTGAGATAGCTGATGATGCTATCCCTCAGACAATATCGCTAGGTTTCCTGCTACAGTAGTCATGATATCTACATACAAGTAGAATTATTTTTCACATTGCTTACATTAATGACAAAAATGGTTGAAAACCACAGAGATAAGAAGCTCAGATTTCTGAGTAACCTTTTCTACAAGTACTGTCTACCTAGTTCAGCTAATATCCACGTTTACTGGCTTTAAATAACAGGAAAAGAAAGGTAATTCCTTACCTTATTACTTTCTATGTCCAGATCTCTGTCTTTTTTAATCATTGCCTGTTTTCCATTGGTATCACTGTTGCTTTCCAAGGCAATGAAGTTGTCGTATCGTAGCTACAATAATGCAGTTTATCTACAGAATTCTGATACCAGCTGGCTGCACACTGCTTGCGTTTTCTGTTATCTCTAGTCATTCCCCTTTGTGGATTCACGAGAAGAAGAAAGTGCTGTAATTGTGGCTGGAAGACTCTTAAAAAGAATATTTTTCATTTTTATTTTTTATTTTCTTGTAAGAAGATATATCTTCTGTAACATAATGTAGTTGTAGAAGATAAAGGAGCCTAGAACTCATAGCTAGCTGCATCACAAGGAAACTGCAGAGTCCTAGCTAGGTGATACAGGGAGGAAACTCCCTTATCCAACCTGTTTGCCATCATCATTGGCATAAAAATAAATGGCTCATTCACGTTCTGTGGCCCACAGCAAATAGGTTACTAGTTTAGGTATGGAAAGCTCCAAAGTGGAGATTAGGCATGTAAGAAGAGTTAGAAGGCAAGTTAGCAACAGAGTCTTGTGTGCCTTGCCCATCACTCATGATTTCAGTTACCTCTGCTCTTTTTTAAAAAAGAAATCAAATTTTTCATGCTTTGTATAAGCTATACATTGTTACCTGAAATTGCTGCACTTTACCTCTAGTGCCAACTTCACCTTCCATTTTATAACTTAAAATGGTGTAGCTTTTTGCCGGCCACCATTCAGTGGCTGGCAGGTGGCTGATGAAGAACTCAGTGAAGTTTTCCATCTGCTGTTCCATTCTTCCTGTCCAGGCTTCATAGGGCGTGTATTTTCTCTTCAAACATTACACTTTAAGGTTGCAAAGGACTTTTTCTGTGCTGTGCTCCAGCTTGCATGATGTTGCGCTAACCTGCCATATCTGAGTGATATTTTTTCTTTTGAAAGTACCCTAGGTGATTTGTTCTTGTTGCAGTGGCAGTTTTGGATGGGAGTGTATCCTGTAGCAGTGTGTCACCTCTTGATGCCATGCCAGCTAGTGTTCATCCATTAAGCGGCCAATTTAAATAAGGAAGTTTTCATATTTTGGATGCTTTTAAAGCGTCAGGAACACCATCACCTTATTATTAATATACCTCACAGTCTTACATTTTTTCATGGCATAAATTATTAGAGACAGGTTATAATAAGGTAACAGATGTTTATTAGAAACAGATAGATGGCTCTCTTCTGGGTTTTGATAATGAAAGGAAAGTGCCACCTAACAGTTATCTTCAGTGCAAGCAGAGGGTCTCTACTTCACTAGTTAGGGCTCTCAGCAGGACTGAGGACTTGTCAGCTATTCTCCATGCTGGGATATTCAGCTGTAGTTTGTGTGAATTTTGGTAGGTCTCAATCGTTCTTATTCTTCAGGTCCTTTTTTTAAAAAAAATTCATGTAGTGGTATTTCATGTCCTTTTGCAAGAATTTTTGTATAAAAGGCACAGAAACAGACTTCCAGTTTTATTTATTTATTTAGGCAGGCTTGCTAATCACCACAGAGAATCAGAACAATTGAAGAGGAATCAGAATCACAGAATGGTTTGGGTTGGAAGGGACCTTAAAGATCATCTAGTTCCAACCCCCCTGCCATGGGCAGGGACACCTCCCACTAGACCAGGCTGCTCAAAGCCCCATCCAGCCTGGCCTTGAACACCTCCAGGGATGGGGCATCCACAGCTTCCCTGGGCAATCTGTTCTAGTGCCTCGCCACCCTCAGAGTGAAAAATTTCTTCCTAATATCTAATCTAAATCTCTCCTCTTTCAGCACATCAATACTTATCCCAGGATAGACAAAAGTTACCCATCCCAAAGGATGGATAAATCCAAACTGGGCCCGAGTTTTCCTGTAGTCTCATTTTATCCACAAATACTTGACTTGTGCCTTAGTTTTGCACACCTTCTTCCCCCCCTTTATCTTTACATGTAAGTAAGTGGAGCCTTTTACAGTAATTTTCAAAATTTTTGAACTAGTGTTGTTCAACATTAAGCTTATGTAACATGCATGAGATTAAAATGGAAACAAGGGCATAAGGAGTTGTAAATAATGGAAGTGATTTTATTTTGTATTCTCCTAATTTTTTGCCTTTCCCATTAGCCACTAGAAAACAGCTTTTTACAGGATGTGAAAAGATTTTACGGTCCTGCAGCGTTACTGAAATTTAAAGGAGGGTTGTCTCTGAAATGAACATGTTCAAAAGTCATTTTATAAATAAGTTTAGGCAATATGATTTTAGATCATGTTGTTTTGGTTCCTGACCCAATTTACATCTAAACACTTTTAAAAGTCTGAAGGCATAATAGTCTGTGACTTAAGTATAAGTATACATATTCCTGTATGCCGTCAGTGGGCATACTTTTAATACAATTTGTGATTTTGCAGTAATGTCATTGCAATATAAATTGAAGGAAAAAAAAAGCTGTTAGCTGCTTCAAATAGAAGATAAAAAAAAACATATTAGAGGAGAACAAAAGATCACCTAAACACAGAAACGTGCCTCGGGTGGCAGCCAGCAGCAGTTGCCTAGAGAACAGTGCAGGACCCTGCAGAGCCTAGCCATTCCTTCAATTCACCCTCTCAGGTTTCAGCAATCAGTAATTATGAGACTTCTTAAACCAAATGCTGTGGCCAGACCATCGTTTTTAACTGTTAGCAATGGAGTAATTTTCTATAAAATTCTCTATTTTTTTTCTGTCTAAAACACAGAAGTCTGTGGTAATATTTTTCTGGGTTTCATTACTCAGCCTGTGGAACAATATTTCCTTTTTATTTTTTTATTTTTTTCAGTTCTTTTCATATCATAGCAGTTGGCCATCTCTATTGCTAGTGCTAGGAGAACTAATAAAACTTGTTCCCAACTTATTTACTTTGCATTATCCCTGATTTTAAAGACTTTTTTGTATCCCCCTACAGCTCCCTCTGTACTGACTTCAAGAGTCCTAATAGTCGGTCTTCCGTAGAAATCCTCCACCCTTGTGATCATCCCTGTTACATTCCTTTGTACTTTTGCAGTTTTACTATGTCTACTACTGCAAGCGTGCTGCTCTCTCCGATAGTGCAGTCCTGTTTCATTGCCCACTCTTTCCTAATGATTTCTAAAGTTTTGGGTTTGTTTATCATCAAGCTGACATTTTATGCTAACTATCTGGAATAATTTTATAATTTCCTCAGTAGCAGTAATTAATTTAGAAGCATTCACTGTGTATGTTAAATATTCTTTCCCAGGGAGGTACATAATTTTGCATTTATCCAGAGTTTATTTGTTTTGTCATTTTGATGCCTAGTCATTCAGTGCTGTGATATCCTTTGCAACAATTTGCTGTCAATTTTAATATTGTCTACCTTGCATATTTGGATAGTCAGAAAAATTCAGCACTTTCATACATAACCTCTTCTTACAACATGCTTTCTTCAAGTGTTCAGTATTGCCTAAGTTTTATGAAGGAACAGGTATGCTGAGAAGGTTCGGTCACTAATTCTTAACATCCTTCAGCAAAAGTAGTGTTGATTCTGACACAACAAATTATATTCATCAAAATATTTTCCCAGTCTAACCTAATTGTAGTCTGCAGTACAGGAAGAGAAGAAACTAGTTGAATAGCATTTGACCAAAGTTATACTCCATCACTCTGACTGTTGATAGGACATAAGCTGGTGTCACCACTGGTTCCTGATCTCCTTTTAGGAGGGTGGAACATAAATTCCAGTGTATAATAATGCTGAAAACTAATATTTACCTTTTCACCTTACAGATTAAACTGATACACAGAATGAAATATTCAGAAACATTTAAATAAGATAGAAACTTAATAATTAGAGAAAGTCAATGAAGTCTACAGTTCCAAGGGACATTGTCTTGAAATCAGGATTTAAATACAGCCTGAGTGTGTTACCCTGAGATTAAAAGATTTTGTCTGAATCCCATGGGGAATCTGTGACAGTCCCTGGAACAGCATACAGCATGACAGTTTATTCATGGACTATCATCTGTATCAATTAATTTAGTAGTAATTATAACTTTTTCAGATTAAATGGATGGATCAAATTCTGTTTTTCTCACTTGGGTACCTGCATTTAGCCATACCAGATGTCCCTCTGGAGGCCTTCAGAAACACATTCATTGAGTATATCAGAAATTTGGTGGAGGTTCAATACCTAAAACATAGACAAAAGTTAGGGTCCTAAATTAGGTAGATTGGACCTCGCCTCTGCTTCCTAAATAGAAGTTATGACTGTGATGGGCCATTGTCTTCTTTCCTAGGAAAGTAGCGTCATTACACGGGGAAGGTTTATTTGCTCACCTGTAAGGGTTTTACATCCACGTATGTAGTGAAACCTGCTTCCGGGCAGGGAATGAAGAGAGAGACTTGATCGCAGTTTAGCAGCATTCAGCCCAGCAGGGAACGCAATTTCACCTAGAGGAGGGCAGCTATGCAGGAAGCAGTATTTCCTGTCTGAGCTTATCACAAACTGTGAAGATGAACTTCAAAAATATCATTGGCATTGGCAAATTGTCAGCTTTGGGCAGAAATCTGCTAGCATCTTGGTTAGTTGCCCACAATACAAAGGTCTTTATCCTGGAGTTTTACTTTTTGGCTTTTTACTTTTCTTTGTATAATGAGATACAAGAAAACTTGATGACTCCTGGTTTTAGTTCATATTTTCCCAGATGTGCACAAGCGTTGTCTATTCCTTCTTCTGTCCAACGTTGAACTACCTGTCAATAGCAGGGCATTTGGAATCGGCATCGATCCTTTCTTTCCTTGGCCGCAGTAAAAAAGCAGCAGGGGTGAAAGAGGTTGACTCTGCTTTGGTTATTTTTTACTGCTCAGAAAGAAGTCAGTTCTCATTAACTTAAGCTCCTTTTCCACCTAACTGTAATGTTTGCCAAGGAGGTCAGTTGCCTGCATCTTCATTGTAAATGGAGTTATAATCAGTATGTCATCAGGCTAGAGATAAACCACAGGATAAACCATTACCCCACTCAAAACAGTGCCATGCAACACAAAACAGGAAGCAGCAGGTGCAGTGTTCATTGCATAAAGGTATGCTATTCCTTCAGCAGAGAAGCAGCACACACAATATTATCAGAGTATCTTTTCTTGAGTTAAAAATACCCTCTCTAGAGAGGTCACCTATACCACTAAGGAATACGGAGAAATTTGGTGTTATGTAGGTGTTATTTTTTCCTATTATTTCATTAATAATGGGAGTCCACTTTGAAAAAGACATTGTAATTACCTTCAAATAATTGTATTAAAAGCTGCTGTCTAGCAAGGGTTAGAAAGTCAGTAGGTGTGCATCACTGGTGATACGATTGTAGGAAAAAAGCTCCACTGTTTGGTATTTTACAATCTTATGTAATAGAGCATACATTATGAAAATAAATTGAACAGTATTATCCTTCCTCTTCTAGTCTAATCCACACTAAATTGGTCAAAAACAATTATAAACACCTCTTTTTTGACATGTCATGATTGGGTAGATGATTGGGGTTTGTATAATTTGAGGAGGTAATTTACTAACAACCCAGAGCATGTAAAATGGCTACATTTAAGCAGCTAACCTAACATTGTCAGCTCTTCTTCTTTTTTTTTTTTTTTTTTTTTTTTTTTTTTCTTGCGAGGCACTGTAGAAGAGTCTGGCTCAAGCAATTTAATTTGCCTTTCATAGTCTATCACAAGGCTCATGATTATTTCTTGCAACAAAAAATTCAGTGCAACAAATTAGTAGATTCTGCTATGTTGGTTGGGCTGCATTCCAATTCCTGCCTTAGTGATGCCGGCTGCCTTCAGCACTGCCAGCACAATAATTATTGCTGAGTTTTCTAGACCTCATCAAACCAGCAAGGTGATCACCCCCTTGGAACAGCTGGGGATATGAGGTATGGAAAAGTGGAAAGAAATTGCTGCGACTTTGTGCTATCATGCCAGCAAGTGCCACTTGAATGATAGCAGCTATTGGCGGGGGTAGAGCTCTGCTGGAGGAGAGCTTGCAGCAGTTCTAGATTATAGCTTTTGCTGCTTCCAAGGAGAATTGCTGGGAGCACTGAATTAAAGAAAGCAAATTGGAAGGTGAGGAAAATGGAGATTTTGTAGGCAAATGTAGAAGGGAAAATGATGATTTGTGACAATGAAGCAATTTTTGTTTTACTGTATGTGATTGGCTCTTTTATGACACAAAAAACTTCCACAAACACCCTAATGTCAGCTATTCAGGTTTGTTAGGCAGCCCTCTCTAGTCTTCGTCACATAATAAAGGTACCAACCAGTGTCAGCAAATTGATGTCATTCTTGTTATAATACAGAGAAGTATACTACTATTTATCAGTATTTTACCATATGAAGTACAGAAGCAAAGTAAAAAAATAATCTTATTGTCATCATCAAAAATACTTGCTGAGAGACTGCTACTGTGCTTGAGTGCATATTTTGGATAAACAAATGAGTTTCATCCAGGACACTTGACACCTTGCACAAAATTAACACCCAGCAAAAAAGAGAGTTTAGCCTCAAATTAGTTGATGTGAATTATCTCCGTGTAAATCAGAGAAGTGTTATTGGCTGCAATAAACATTTATGCAAATAAGAAGACCCGTTATATCCCTTTTTAGTATCTCTGGTTTTTCCTCTTTCTCCCTTTTGTTTGAACATTTTAGTTTTGATCCGACTGCTTTTTATTTTCTGGGCAGTCTACTCACATGTAAGTGTAATATTTTGACACCATTCTCATTTCTGGGATACAGTGGCACCAATTAGCAGTTCACTATGGAACACAGCAGGCATTCATCATGTGTTGCCATTCATCATGTGTTTCATGCATTGGCACAAAGTCTTTTGTTAGAGCTCTACGTCTATACTATTCCTTGTCCCTCCCATTTTTAACTTTTCAGTCTTAACAGACTGGTAGTAGAGCTTTCTGATTCACTATCTCTTAAGCCAGAACTTTATTATAGTACTCTGTTTTTCTCTGTTTGTTACCTTGTGGGTTGATAAGGCTTGGCTGCAAGCAGATAATATTTCAGAAACAATGTACTTAAGAGAAGGATGTATTTGTATGCGTGTGTGAATTGGCATACTAAAAAGAGGTCAGCATACAGTATTAGTACATTAGTCATTACAGACTAGCTTTTTATTCATTACATTTGTCATCAGGGATAGACAAAAGGAACTGCCAGTCTGCCTTTTAATTTTATTGTAGCTTTAATGTTGGAAGAGGCAAGGGAATGAGACCGTGTTCTGTACTGCTTACTTATGTTACAGAGGCTGTGCTTTCCAGGGGCAGAGGATGGGGTTTGTGTTCCTTTAAAACAGAAAACCTATGGTCCAATTCATTTAAACATATTGTTTCATAAAACCAGCAGAAACTTCCTGTTCATCTTGACATATTTAATGGGATCTTTTTGAGGGCAGTGTCTGACTGACTCACCCTATCTGTCCACAGGGCTTGGAAAGGGAACCCCAACCCCAATTGCCCAATCACCTAGGGTTTTCCTGTAATGGCTGTGACAGCATGTAGTGTTATGTATGCTGCTTTTTTTCTTATAATCATGTTCCAGAGCAGATTGAATACAAATGGTGAAATATTGAAAAGTGCTGCAAATTGGCTGGCTCTAATCAATGATTCTTGAGTTGAATCAAGAATCTTGAATGAGCCTATAAGAATCCTCCATTTTCTTTACAAAAAAAAGGCTTCACCCTTAGGATAGAAATTTCTGTTTGTGGAACTGGGTTGTAGACAGCAATCGGTATTCCCCAGCTGTGGTTGAATTTAAAGGTGCTGGACCTGGGTCACTGCACATCTGGAAGATGAGATCTGAGACCCTGTGCTTGTCCCTGGGACTCTGGTGCAGAGAGCAGATGACAAGTCTGACTCTTAAGGCAGCCATGTTGCAGAGAAGATGCATTGCTGCCGTCGGCACTACTCGGAGTTCCCTAAGGACTAATAGCTTTATACACAGGTAATAGGCAAAGTTCAACAGCTAGAAACTTTTCCGACTATAACTGATGTCAATTATCCCACTTCCATAAAGTGGTCTGCATAGTTTAAATGTCAGTTTTCAGGTTGTGCCAAGGCATGAAAATGTAGCAGGTGCTTCACATATTCTATATAAGAATAATGAATATTCCAACAGGAGCACCTTAAGAGAGATTTCTGTAAGGTCAAAGTCAGCATCCTGCTTATCCAGGTTTAGTTGTGGAATGAGTGACTATGAAGCAAGGAGTGCTTCACGGAGACTCTGTGCCTTATAGTTCTGACATGGATTAGTTGTCATTCTCTCTCTTGCTCTGTGGACACTCTTAAATGCCTGAATACAAGTAAAACCACCATAGTGAATCTAGATTGGCTATTTTCACCTGATACAGTCCTCTGATACCAGATGCCCGGTTCTTATTATCACATCACTCAGTCCTGATGAGATAGTGGGTGGTCCCTGCCAATGCCACTCAAAATTATTTGTCTAATGACGTTTCTTACGAGTGTGCTTTTCCTGCTGAAAAGGAGAGGCAACTAATTTTTTGGTGTTGTTAAAAGGCAATTTTTTTCAGGTATTAGGCCACATTCTGGTTTTGGCTGAAAAAACATACACAGAAGATAGTTTCACTACCTCAAGTTAAGATACCCTAGATACATCCTCTTGTCAGCTCCAAAACAGCATTATCACATCTTTGTTGAGTTTGCAAATGTAATATACTGTGATTTGGATCACTGTCTAAAAACTAGTTGAATCTTTGGGAATGAAAGCAAGGCCTGTTTTATTGTCAAATAGTTATGTCAAGACAGAAACAATTTGAAAGTATTAGATAAAGCTAATCTTTCTGAATGCTCTCTGAATGCTTGATTTTGCCTTCAGGCTCTACTGCAGGCAAATTCAGATTGTGCAATTATAAAATACTATTAAAGCTTAATTCAAAAGTATTTTTATGTTCAGAACTGGCTCAGGGCTTCTCAGCAGCATCAGTAAAACTGAATTTTGCTACCTTAAAGATAAGGTGTGGGAGCCAGGGCTTTAGTGCTCTTGCTAGAAGAAGGTTGCAAAGGAGAGAGAGAAATAGGACTAGAGCAGAGAGGTGGAAGGGAACCCCTGAGACATCAGTCTTGGTTTTCCCATTGTCAGTGTGAGAGCAGGAGAAGATGGGGTTGAGCATGTTGGCAGTGTTTAACCCTATTCTTTCCTATTGCTTAGTGGTCACTAAGCAATATATCATGGTCCCTTCTATGGACACACTCACAGCTAGCCTGTTATAACATTAACTTGGCTTTAAGGTAAAAATGGGCCTCATAACTTGACACAATTTATCAGGTTGAATTTGAACTACTTTTGTGCGCATTCAGACCTTATCTTCCCGGTTTTGGTGGAGTCCAAATGTGTCTTATTAAAATAAGGCACAATTTGTTATTACAAATGATCATGAACAAGGAATAAAATATAGGGATTAAAACTCTTATCACCTCTAAGTTATTATTACTTAAGTTCATCCTGTAGCTGAAATACTAACTTAATGATATTTAGTCTCATGGCTAGAACAGTTTACGTGAGACTGATTTTTCAAATTTTCTTTCAGACATGCAAAAGGATGTGGTTGTGATACAAGTCTAAATCTTGTTACTATTGGCCAGACAGAAATAAGAAACTCTCTAGTCTTAAAACATACACACATGCACACACACACACAAAATTTGCTGTAATATGATGTTAAGATTTGTGATCTGAATTGTAGCATGAACATAAGACCCCGACCTATTTAAGCTAGTCATTGGGATCAAGTCCGCAGTTGTATTTAAAACTTTGCTCTGAAGACAAATGGATGCACTGAAATACTCTTCTGGTTTCAACAGTATTAAAATCTACTATACCTCACAAATTCTGAATTTTTGTTTTAAGTTATTAGCAAAGGTGGATTTGGTCTTGTACAGTAAAAAATCCCTATCGACATCTAAGACACAATTATCCTATAGCTCTGCTCAGCTCTATAAAATGTTGCCATGAATTCAAGTATTTGCTCCAGAGTTCAAAATTTAACATGCCTTAAATGCAACATTATTTAATTAGGTTGCTATTGTAATTCTAGCAAGCTGGTTCATATAAGGTCATTCTTAAAGTAATTTGGGGAAGCAGTATTAAAAATACCAAATCATTCAGTGTGAAATTAGAGACTTCCCCCTTTTTTCCCTTTTCATTTATCTCTTTCATGGATATTGGTATTTCATAACTTTTGCAGAGAAAGATTTTGCAAGAGTAGAACTTGTTGATCAAGCATTTTGACATCAATTTCCTCTTTTTTTCTGCCTGCTCACACAGGAGGTGACTCTTTCAGGGAAGTACTTGGAAGACAGGGTTTTGATTTTGTTATTGTTTGAGTCGCTGGGTCTCCATTTATGTATGGTGGAGTCTAAATGTTTATAAATTGTGAATATAATACCCTGAAGATGTGTTCAGGGCACAGTAAATCATTTTTATTTAAACCAGCTGTCAGCTTCACCAGCTCAGCTTTAGTTAGAATCTTTCTTATTTTCATGTCATGAGTAATAATAACGGAAGTGTTATTTAGATAACAGTTCTGCTTCTCATTACTACATAACAGCAAACCTACTGTAGAAAGCTTGTATTTACCAGTTTTTTATTACTACTGTGTTCAGTTCGAGAAGGCAGCAGCTGAGACTTTGAATACACTCTGTACCCATGGAGAGCCCTGTTGTCCTCCGTAAGTCACAGCAGAAATCCACTTGTAGACAATAAGATGCAGGGATGTGGTCTTACACAGGATTTTTAAAAACTATGATTACCTTCTTATCAAGTGTGGTGAAGGCCTGTTCCTTCTCTCAGCAGCATAAAGAGGATTAAGGACAGGGGCTTAGTATTATGTATGTGATTCCTTTAAGGAACCAATGGACAAGTGGAAACTAATTCCTTCTTGATTTTAACTTGAATTACCTGTGCTTGTGATGATTTTTATTAGATGTGCAGAGAACACCATTGTGTCGACAGCTCTTCACAGAACTTCATTTTCTTTTTCCCTTCCTTCTTAAGGAAAAATTAAAATCTTTTTCCTTTCCCTGCTGTCTTGCAGTAAAGAACTTGACTCACATGCACACGTACGCTTGCAGATGTATAGGTATATTTTGTATGGATTTGACTTTCAAAATATTATTCTGTTTTTCTGCGGCATAACTGTGGAGAATTCATTGGATAACTGGGCCATCTATCTCAGGATACCATCTGAAATTTTGATGAAAAATTAAATGAACCTCTCTTAGGAATGGCACAAATATATGCATGCTGCCTCAAAATGATGGAAGTTCTGGGAAAGGGTTAGCTGAGGATGTTGTACGTGATGCAGGTAGGATTTAGCATTAGAATTCTTTCATAAGCCACAGGCCCAAAATACTTGCATTCATTGGAGTCTTTTTAACTTTCCATGCCATAGCACCCAGAACTGAAAGTCGTTAAAAAACTGTATGTCTAACTTAAAAACACAAGCAAATGATTAGAAACTGTGGGCACCTGATGCAACACAACTGAGCTTAGGGGACTTAATGAGTTGCTGATTAGAGCTTAATTTCTGTAGCTCATTCTTAGGCTGCACCAGTCATGATATAAACCACGGCTGCTTAATTCTCCTTCACTGCGATTTAAGCAAATACTCTTTTCTTCCTTTGGAGTGAACTGAGAGCCTGTTACCGTGACTCAGCTGGTGAGTCCATCAGTGGAGGGTGACCCTGTCGCAGGCCCCGGCGAACTGGGTGCCTCTGTGCTGTGTGTGATGTCCAAGGGCCGTGGCTGGTGGCAGCCGTACATACCGTGCGCTTTAGTTTATAGCCATGCAAAGTTTTGATTCTGTGTTATTGCGAAGGAGTCGTGGTTGAGTTTCTTCTCAAGGAGCTTGCTGAGGAAACGCACTTTGTCATTTTCCATTTTGGAGTTTGTGTTATAAATCATCTTTTGACTGGTTTCTCCTTTGTGGTTCCTGTCTGAAATTTTAGTCCAATCATATACTTTAAAAATCATCTCAAAATGGTTTTCTTTATCCTCTTGAAATTCAATTCTTAGATCCCTCAAGGTCAGTAATGCTGTTAACCTATTAACAACCAGCCTCTGACAAGAATCTGGAAATAGCTTCAGCTATTCCAACTTGACAGTATACAGGCTGATTTTATTTTGTATTTATTTTTAAAACAGTTCACAGAAGTATGGGAAAAAATAATTTATTATCAAAAAAATGGTTCACTGTAATTACACTTAACTCTTCTATAATTTTATCAGTAATTACGTAACGTAATCTGTCTATGATATTTTATTTATTTGAAAGCCTTAGAAGACAATGTGGTGGATGTTCATTTTCTAATGTTACAAACTGACTCTCCATAACCCTACATTTTGGGTTCACTGAATTGTTAAAATGGAGTTAAATTAAAACTTATTTTTCTTTTCTTACCATAATGTACATTTTGACCCAAAGGATCCATTTTTCCTCATTCCCATTCTCATTTCAAACTGTTTTTTCCAGAAGAAGAAGAAAGAAAATGGACAATTCTTAATCTATTCCTAGATTTTAAAGATGATTATTTCTTTGTCCCACCTTTTCTTTGCTGTCTGTAATATCCTTGACACATCATTAAACATTTGAAGCTCATGTATTTGATTTGGAGAAAGAAGTGCAGTTGCTTAACCAAAAATTTTAAGCTTTTAAAGTAAGGGGGAAAAAATCATTCAAAATCAGGTCTAAATTTTCTCTAGCTATGTAAGGAAATCCCTTATGATTCTGGCATCTGTGGAAGAGGAGGAAGCTACATAATACTGTTTTTAATAGATTTTGTCAGTACTTTGTCCTACTTTTCACTTTTCCCCCTTTTAGAGACATGGACCCAATGAGATTTTTTTTTTTTTTGAGTAACTGCATGTAGTAAGTCCGTATTATTATTCTGTTTGTTGTTGTTTCTATTTCCTCTCCACCTTCATCCCTTCAGGAAGTGGGAATGAAGTTCTAGTTCTATCCTGTATTTTCCATTTGATAAATCTGCAGTGCATCTTGCTGCGGCAGTCTGATTTTCTAAGGAACAGCAGCTGCATTTCTGCAGCATTTTGTATCTGCACAGTGTACCAGAACGCTACCATTTCACACGTCCAGCAGTACCACACACAACTGATTCCTTGGAGTGACAGATAAGGTCTAATAGCAAGTCTGCCTATGGCAAACATGAGGTAGATACATAGTGAGGGAGGTGGTGCGGACTTGTCTCCTTGTTCTGCACAGCCAGTATTTACTCACTGCCTTGTGTGCCATGTTTGGGGGTAGGTCCCCCCTATCTGAAGTTTCAACATGGCCACAAAATCTGAGGGAGTGGATGCTTGGTGCTGAGGAAATTGCAGTACGTAGGCATGTGGGAAGTGACGATTTGCATAGAATAACCATTTATCCAACACAGCCCCATAAAAATGTTTTGGTGGAACTGTTGTGCCTTTCACCAAAAGAAAAAAAATAAAACAAACCAAAATATATTTGATGCATGATAGTGCAGTTTCCCTTTAAACTACAGCTGCAGCAGGAGTATTGGGTTTTCTACTTTTTTATATAATTAACTACTGTGCTGCAGTTTTGCTCTATAATCGGCATACTTAACTGTATGATTTCCTACTGGTTGAATGATTTGCATCATCCCTTGTGTTTTTTGCTTGCTGAGTGCCTACTGCTACTATACTAGAAGCTTGTACAGTCTAGACTGGTTTTGCTACTGCTTTAATATTGACATTTACTCTGTGTTCAGCTGATGAAAATAAGAGCTGTGTGCTCAGAGTGAGCATTTTCCCTTTGTTACCTGTTTAACAACACTTAAGATCTTTTGCTGATACCCCTAATGGACTTCACACAGACCTACATAACACTGCTTTATGCCATGTGTTGGTCTTTTTTATAAAAATTACTATGTCAGTAGTCAAGGAAATATTTCTTAATGATAAACTTAGAAGTACAGGGAGTCTGAGATTTGATGAAATTCCTAATACAGCTGCTTGGCCTTCTTTTTCTTTCCTAATCACGTTGTCACGACTAGAGTATTACATCTTGGGATTCTGGGAACTCCTCTGTGATGTTGCTTTGCTAGGGGGAGTTGTAGGATAGCACAAATCAGTTCATTAAGATCTTGGATGATGTAGGACAAAAATACTAAGGCTGGCTATAAGGTGGATGCATTGTGTGGAAGGAAATCTTTGTTGTAGAGAGGAATTCACTGCTTGTCATGAAACCCTGAACTTTCACATTCAAAATGATACGGCAGACAAGCTTGCCCAGGTTTATTTTGAGAATCCCTACAGCTGGATGCCAGGTGCTTACCAAAGCTGCTCTGTCATTCCTCCTCCTTAGCTGGACAGGAGAGAGAAAAGATAACAAAAGGCTCATGGGTCAACATGAGCATAGGGAGAGATCATTCAGCAATTAATGTCACAAGCAACTCACAGACTCAACTTGGGGAAATCAGTTTATTGACAAATCAGAGTAGGGTAATGAAAAATAAAACCAAAATCTTAAAAACACCTTCCCCCCATACCTCCCTTCTTCCCAGGCTTAACTTCCTTTTCAAATTCTCTACCTTGTCCCCCTGAGCAGTGCGGGGGGATGCGAATGGAGTTGGGCTCAGTTCATCGTATGTCTCTGCTGCTCCTTCCCCCGTAGGGGGAGGACTCCTCACACTCTTCCTGTGCTCCAACATGGGAGACAGTCCTCCATGAACTTCTCCAACGTGAGTCCTTCCCACAGGCTGCAGTTCTTCATCGACTGCTCCAGTGTGGGTCCCTTCCACGGGGTGCAGTCCTTCAAGAAGAGACGGCTCCGGTGTGGGTCCCCCATGGGGTCACAAGTCCTGCCAGCAAACCTGCTCCAGCCTGGGCTCCTCTCTCTGTGGGGCCACAGGTCCTGCCAGGAGCCTGCTCCAGCACAAGCTTCTGGTGGGGTCATAACCTCCTTTGGGCACCCATCTGATCCTGAGTGGAGTCCTTCACAGGCTGCAGTTGGATATCTGCTCCACCATTAACCTCCATGGGCTGCAGGCAGGGGAATCTCTGCTTTGGCACCTGGAGCACCTCCTCCTCCTTCTTCACTGACTTTGGTGTCTGCAGAGTTGTTCCTCTGACGTATTCTCTCTCCAGCTGCAGTTGCTGTTGTGCAGCACTTTCCCCCCTTCTTAACTATGTTATCCCAGAGGCGCTACCACTGTCACTGATGGGCTTGGGCTTGGCCTTGGCCAGTGGTGGGTCTGTCTTGGAGCCAGATGGCATTGGCTTTATTGGACATAGGGGAAGTTTCTAGCAGCTTCTCACAGAAGCTACCCATGTAGCCTCCCCCATCCCCCTGCTAGCAAAACCTTGCCATGCAAACCCAATACACCCGATCTTAAAGTTCAGCAAGTACTGTATAATTAACACTCTTTTGCATGTGCAAGTGTAAGTGTAGGCTGTCTTTTTGCTGGCAAGTTTTCCTGCTTAGTTTCAAAATTGTTGTGGCAGTGGACTGCAATGTGACAACTGAAAAAAATCTCCCATAGCTATATCATGCAAGAACAGTAGTGAACAGTAGTTAATTATTCATTTAGTGTTTGATCTCAAAAGGTGTTATTTTTTAAATGAATGGAGTGTGTGGCAGATACACTTAATTCAATTAATCCACAGTGTAATATAAACTGAGTAAATAGTCACCTGTCATTTAATGAAACTTTATAAAGAAACAGCCTGCATTTTCTTTTTTTCTTTTGCGTGTGTGGTGTTGGCATTGTTGTTGTTGTCGTTATTTTTTTATTTTTTTATTTTTTTTAAGTTTTGTTATTCACATTTTCATGAAAATCATCTATTCACCGTTCCAGTTAGTGAAAACATTGGAATGGTGTCTAAGAAACTCCTTACCTGTCTAAATTCAATTCACCATCATGTTGCCTTCTAATACTTCCATCAGTATTATTTTTATCAAAACATGCCATTCTGCCTGTGGGTTGGGGTGCAGTACTGTATTTTGATATAATATCTGAATACTAGTTAAGGGACGCCTACTATTTGAATTCTGAAATTATTTCTACTGATACTGTTAGAAATTCTACTTTCTGATTTATCTGCTTGGAATGGTATTGCCTGAAAACAGTCATCAACAGCCCAAGATTGTCCTTTAAGTCACTTTTTAACATTAAGTATCTAGAGTCTTGAGTAACAGCTTATACTTCAGCTGACATTTGTGACGGTGGGAGGAGGTAAACTGAAGTCATTATCAGCAGAATCAAGTCAAAAATTGCATGCATTTGGTTACGGGTTAAAGCCTGCTGACAGGATAGCTAGGGACATAGGGAAGAGAAAAGATCAACAGGCAGGGAAATAGTGGAAGTAAAGAGGCAGGACTAGGCTGAAGAATGGTGTTTGGAATGGAAGCAGAGTAGCTGAGAAGATGTCATAAGTCTGCCACTTATTTTCAGCACCACTACCTTAGAACATTATACCATTTACTGGTATATATAACAAAATGATTTGTGTTTCTCCTCTTGCAAGCGTACCATCCTAGTGAACAGTTTAGTATCTTGGTAGAATTGCCCACATGAATATTTTAGCTAGCTGAATGTAACTCAGTAAATTGTTGGTGAGAAATGCAACTTTCATTAAAACAAGAATGCGAAACATTTCAAACTTGCTTCATTTTACTGCCGACTGACTTATTTCTTTAATCCAGACTTATCCTGGGTATGGGAAGGGTAAATTCCCTAATAGATGTCTTCTGCTCTGTTCTAATCTATTTGTGCTTTTGTTTTTTAATCACAGGTTTCTGTGCTCGAGAGGCAGATATTTGACTTCCTTGGTTATCAGTGGGCACCCATCCTGGCTAATTTTATACATATTATTATAGTCATACTTGGCTTATTTGGAACCATTCAGTATAGACCTCGCTACATAACAGGAGTAAGTATTTAATTTTATTTATTTATTCTGATGTGCGTGTAAAAAAAAAAAAAAAAAAGGTATTCCAAACTCCATCAATCAAATCGAAATCTTATCTTGGTTTAACTTTCTTCTGTAATATTATATATTTACTTACTATGCTTTTGAGACACCTGCAATAGTTAAGTGGTAACAACCTGCAAAAGTTGAAAGTCAATATGGTGACAAACTACATGACAGCATGAACTTTCAAGAGGTAAAATCAGTTTAAAGAATTACAGCATCCTCAGAATTACAGGGATTTAAAGCTAGAACAAATGCTAGCCATAACTTTCCTAGATATGCTGGACCTTCCCAACAGATCCATGATTTATTATAGTTACTCATTATTGTTATTAACAATTGTTGCTGAAGTGCCTGTTACATATATTGCTGCGAGAAATTATAGTCCAGGTTGAAAATGAAGAATGAGAATATGGTAAGAAATGCAGTTGATGGTTATGGATTGAGGGCACCAGAATAAAAGTAAGGATTTGGATCCTTATATTTTTAATTGATTTCTTTTCCTTATTCAGCTGTGTCTCATACACAGACTCAATATTGCTGTACTCTGCTACAATACAGTATGAATGAAATCCTCATTTCATACACTATGTTCATCTTTTTCCCCATTTGTAGGTCTATAAAAGCAGAACGACAAATCGGAAAGCTGTTGTTCAGAACACCTTTTGTTAGAAATAGATTAGCATAAGAATATTTCTATCAAAATTGACTGCTAATTCAGTTAAAGCTGGTATAAATTTCAGAGACAGAGAGCAGTCAAAAAGATTTGCTTGTACACAATCATATTTTCACGTCAAATGTCAGTAACTTCACTGAATCTGTACCCACTTCTGCAAAGTTTCTTTCTTCTTATGCTGTTGCTTCATATACCAGTGATCACTTAGGAGATAGAAATGTTTTGCTTATACCCCTGTGCTGCCAGTCATAGTGCAGTAGCGTGATACTAAGAGTTTTACATTAACATTTCTGCCTCTGTGATTTCCTGTATGCAGAAAATGTGTGTCCACATGCATAATGTCTTTATGCTTGCACACAATTGAATATAATCCAAAACGTATACTATTGACATTGAAAAGTACAATGCAAGCCATAAATATTTAGAGTGTTTCCTTCGAGTCACAACTCTGGGATTCACGTGAATGTGAACTGGAGTTTTCTTCTTCCATTTCTAGTGCTTTGAACAGTGAAAAAGGCTTGAAAATAATAATTAAAAAAAAAAGAATTCAAGCAAGTGTCATTTAAATAAAAAGACTAGAAAGGTCCATCCCAGGACTATTCCAAGTAATAAAAATGAGCATAAGCATAAAATGCTTATCTGAGGTAAACAAAAAAAGATAAACTTAAATAGGCTTTTCAGTAGGAGTACAGAAAATTACCTGCTACAATGATGAGTGCATTATGAATGGGGAGGAATACCAGCCTTATAAATAGGTACCATTCACATGAGTTTCTGGATGATACTGTTTGTGCCACATCATCCCACTAATTTTCACACATCTCTTTTCTTAGATCTCTCCCTCACCCTTGCTGTGTAGCCCATCTGGCTTTGTGAGTTTGCCTCCCTGCATCCTCTCATTGAATTGGATAGAACCAATCTAAGGTCAAATTGTTTGTCTTGCTCAGATTTTATAATAAACACCTGAATATGCCACCTATCACAGGCTGCTTAGATGAGGAAACAATGACAAAACTTTCATCCTTCATTTAGTTGGATCAACTGAGGAGGGCTGTGATTTTTTTAATTTCTGCTGATGCTCTTTTTGGAGAGTATCTAAAGTCAGGATGGGGGAAATGGTACTGGTCACTGGAGGGAGAGACAAGAGAACTGCATCCTTTTCTTCAGTTCTGCTGAGTCCAGAATAGGCACCTTGTTGAAGCTAGGCAAATCTCAGTGGTGTCATATGATGCCAGGAGTAAAGTTATGAGCTCAAGGGCGAGAAGAAAGACAACAGCCTATAACCCTGTAAGTGTGCAGCTATGAGGTTTTCAGGTGGGTGGATGGAAAAACTCAGACTTCAAAAGATTCTACAAGGGTCATTCTATCTTGAGTGGACCTTATAAGATCCTTAATCCACAGTATAGCTTGCTTCAACAAGACTATGATAAATTTTCTTTTTACGGTGCACGCTTCATAAAGGATATCACAAAAATGTTTTGCAGAGGTTGTGAATCATAGGTTGAAGAGAGCAGGGAGGTTTTAAGGTGAGATTTAAAGAAATGATTCAGTGGCTTAGGGAGACGAGGAAATAAGTTTTAGAAAGATGGGGCACCACAGGTGACAGTGTCCTTGAACTTGCAAGAGCCACAGGGAAGTTTAGAAGTGGGTGAGGGGAATAGGTGACTATATGGTTTCAGGCCTTGGAAAATAGTTCAGATTACACGGGATGCAGGAGTTGTGGTGGACAACAAGGACAGGAAATTGAAGTTTAATATCACCAGAGTGCTTAATCGTAATACAGGTTCAGTAGGAACACATTCATTTTTGCTTGTAAACCTAAGCCATTAACCAGTAAATGAGCAATTGATGCAGGAGGTGAAACATCTGTTCTCGGGGTAGGAATGAGTGTCTATTCAAAGATATCTTTTCAAAAGATAATAATTAAGCCATTTTTTGTGAAAACAATAATGATAAAAGGACTGCTTAACAGCACAATGCTGAAACAGAGAATAAGGATTTCAGTAGGATCAAAGGTTAGCCAGCATAATGACTGAAATGTAAATGTAGTTTTTAGCAGTGCTATCATAGGTTCCATCAATGCAAATGCCTGAGAGGTAATAGCAATGCAAATTACAAAGGGTTCTGGAAAGAAGCAATGCACTTCACCTGCCTAGAGTTCTGCCTGGAGGCTCGGTTTCTCCCTGTTCGGTCTATAGAGGAATTACAGCTGTGCTCTACTATGGATAATTAGTCACCTGACTAATCTAGTGACCTTCTACAATGGAGGAACTACATAAGTAGATGAGAAAAGAGCTATGGATGTAATCTGTCTAGACTTCCATACGGCCTTTGGTATGATCCCCCACAGCATTCTGGCCGCTAAATTGGAGAGATATGAGTGTGACAGATGGACTGTTAGATGGATAAGGAGCAGCTGGATGGCTGCATACAAAGAGCTATACTCAATGGCTCAATGTCCAAGTGGAAACCAATAACAAGTGGTGTCCCTTAAGGGTACATACTGGGACCAGTGTTATTAAATATCTTCATTAACAACATGATAGTTGGATTGAGTGCAACCTCAGCAAGTTTGCCGACAACATCAAGCTGAGTGGTGCGGTTGATTTGCTGGAGGGAAGGGATGCCATCCAGAGGGACCTTGACATCCTTGAGGACTGGGCCCATGTGAACATCATGAAGTTCAAAGAGGCCAAGGGCAAGGTCCTACACCTGGGTTGGGGCAGTCCCCAAAGTCAATACAGTCTAGGGGACAAAGCGATTGAGAGCAGCCCTGCTGAGAAGAACTTGGGGTACTGATGGATGAAAAATTGGACATGAGCCAGCAATGTGCACTCACAGCCCAGGTGGCCAGACATATCCTGGGCTGCATGAAAAGAAGCATAGCCAGCAGGTCAAGGGAGGTGATTCTGCCCCCCTACTCTAGTCTCTTGAGACCCAACCTGGAGTACTGTGTCCAGCTCTGGGGCCCACAGCACAAGACAGACTTGGATTGGTTAGAGAAGGTCCAGAGGAGAGCCACAAAAGCAATCAGAGGGCTGGAACACCTCTCCTGTGAAAACAGGCTGAGAGAGTTGGGGTTGTTCAGCCTGGAGAAGTGAAGGGTCCAGGGAGACCTTATTGTGGCCTTCCAGTACTTAAAGGGGGCTTGTAAGAAAGGTGGAGAAAAAGCTTTTACTAAAACCTTTAGTAACAGGACAAGGGGCAATAGGTTTGAACTGAAAGAGGGTAGGTTTAGAATGAACATAAGGAAAAAAATGTTTACAATGAGGATGGCGAGACAGTGGAAGAGGTTGCCAGAGAAGTTGTGGATGCTTGATCCTTGGAAGTGTTCAAGGTCAGGTTGGAAAGGTCTTTGAGAATCCTAATCTAGTGAAAGATATCCCTGTCCATGACAGGGTGGCTGGACTAGATGATCTTTAAATGTCCCTTCGACCAAACGGTTCTGTGATTCTATGATTCTATGGAAGAAAAAGAGTAAGGAATGCCATTGAATTAACTGATGTTTTCTGGTTCCTGCATTATGGAAAATCTTTGCAATGTCATTCTGTTGTTCTCTTAACATTTCTAGAAAGCATTCTCAGAATATATAAGAAGGACAAGACGTTCCATTTGTACTGAATGTCATTCTGTTGTCCAAACAGAGTAATCCACCTGACAGGTGAAGCCCACCTTATGGCTAACTTAAAATTAAGTATTTGTTTCTTCACTGCCATGGGAAGAAAATAAAGGAATGTCTAGTGGTGCTTGCCAGTGACATAAACAAATAGAGAAAAACTTTGAAGTGAATTATGAAATACAAGAATTTGACAAAAATTAGGTCTGGGAAGTAGACGCCACTGTAATATCCACTGCTTATTTGTACCTTCTAGAGCCGTTATATTTTCTTCTTCTAGAATTAGTTCCAAGAAAGTGAGAATTTTTGTACAGTTCTGTAGGTTTTACTGAGCAGTCTTACAGACAAAGCAAGAGGGATAAGAAAGTGAAAAGGCATTTGCACTGAAGAATTAATTCTCCTGCCTTGAGCATAAAGTGAAGATCCAATACCAATAAGAGAGAAAAAATTTAATCCAGAAGGAATTACCTTGTTTCAAACCTGTGATAGTAGGAGATTGTACAAATTGTTTTTTCATAATGACCTATTCATTGCACAGTTCAAGTGGACTTTGGTTGTGTGTCAAGAAAAATTATCACAGACTCACAGAATGGTTCGGGTTGGAAGAGACCTTAAAGATCATCCAGTTCCAGCCCCCCTGCCATGGGCAGGGACACCTCCCACTAGACCAGGCTGCTCAAAGCCCCATCCAGCCTGGCCTTGAACACCTCCAGGGATGGGGCATCCACAGCTTTCCTGGGCAACCTGTTCCAGTGTCTCACCACCCTTACAGTAAAGAATTTTTTCCTGATATCCAACCTAAATCTACCCTCTCTCAACTTGAGGCCATTACCCTGTATCCTATCATAACACTCCCTGATAAAGAGTCCCTCCTCATCCTTCCAGTAGGCCCCATTTAGGTACTGAAAGGCTGCTATAAGGTCTCCCCAGAGCCTTCTCCAGGCTGAACAACCTCAACTCTCTCAGCCTGTCCTCATAGCATAGGTGCTCCAGCCCTCTGATCATCTTCGTGTCCCTCCTCTGGACTTGCTCCAACAGGTCCATGTCCTTCTTGTGGTAAGGACTCCAGAGCTGGATACAGTACTCCAGGTGGGGTCTCACCAGAGCACAATAGAGGGGCAGAATCACCTCCTTCGACCTGCTGGCCACGCTTCTTTTAATGCAGCCCAGGATGCGGTTGGCTTTCTCAGCTGCAAGTGCCCATTGCCTGCTCATGTTGAGCTTCTCGTCCACCAGAACCCCCAAGTCCTTCTCCTTAGTGCCGCTCTCAAGCCATTCTCTGCCCAACCTGTATTTGTGCCTGGGATTGCCATGACCCAGGTGCAGAACCTTGCACTTTGCCTGGTTGAACTTCATGAGGTTCACACAGGCCCTCCTCGCAAGCCTGTCCAGGTCCCTCTGGATGGCATCCCTTCCCTCCAGCGTGTCAACTGTGCCACACAGCTTAGTGTTGTCGGCAAACTTTCTAAGCGTGCACTCGATCTCACTGTCATTATGTAGTGGACAACAATGTTATTAACATTTTCCCAGGGACTAATTTATTCTGTTCTAGAATTTCCTCCTTTTAAATATTATAGTAACACCCCTAAAAATAGTGAGCATAGCAGGGACTCGTACAGACCACAATAGACTAGCAGAAGAGAACAAGGATCTCAGTTTGACACATAGCAAATTTGCAACCTTTAAGAGCAAAAAGAATCTTGTACAGGATAATACCTGGTCACATTAAGTCTGGGAGGAAAGGATAGATTATTACTGGTACATTACTTAACACGTAATTGCTGATATATATTAAAAAAGAGAAAGAGGCAATTACCTTATGTCTGAGCTTCTTGCAGCATCATCAGTCTGCCAAACCATTAGGCCCTAGAGAGTATAAGTGAGTTAATCTATGTCTTTTTAAAGACTAGACATTGTCAATGGCTTCAACACCCCTAGTGGGATCTACTTAATGCCTTGTAAGACAGCTAGCCCTGAGTCTACCGGATGGGTTTTGGAATATTTCAGTTGTATATTGCAATTTAGTATCTTCCATGTTTTTAAAACATTTAAAGTAATACGTGAAAGTGTGCGGCAGTTCATCTCTCATATGTACATACTATCAGACATCACTAACCATGCCATAGAAAAATGTAAAGCCAAGAACAGCAGGAATTCTGCAGTTCTGGAAACATGCTTGCTGAGCTACTTTTTTTTTTTGAATTTTAAAGCCAGGCTCCATATAATTAATGATTTGGCCAGAATTTTTGACGAAAAAACATTTCAGGAGATGGTTTTACTAAATCTTCTAAGAGAACCAGTTTTCAGTTCTTTTTCCTGATGAAACAGTTATTTATAGTAAAAAAAAAAAGAGAATTCTTATGCTTAAGATTTTTTAATAACTGAGTTCTTCTGAGATTAATTTACCTTATTGGCCTAATCCGATTTATTTTCCAGATACTTTTTTTGCTTAAAATAAGAAAATGTGTGTAGTCAATCTCAGTACAGGAATTATTAAAAAATGTATTTTACTTCTGCTTTCTTTATAGCTGTTGGGAAAAAAATGTATATAAACCCATTTAATAAAGAGGAGGATGAAGTTAAATGGAATTATCATTGTACATTCAGGTCAGACTGCAAGGCACAAAGTTCTTGAAGTCTATGAAGTCAGACTCCTACCTGAGACTGATCTCTCTAAAGGGGTTTCTCAAAAAGTACTTTTGTCTCCGTTCTGAAACAAATCATTCAATTGTTCACTTTAATTGCACTTAAGTGATGATTTACTGTGTTGCAACTAAAAGGGTAGACAAGGTACTTAGGGACATGGTTTAGAAGGGTTTTTTGTCTGGGTAGGTTAATGGTTGGACTTGATGATCTTAAAGTTCCCTTCCAACCTCACCGATTCTATGATTCTATAAAATGTAGACAGTTATTTATAGAAGGACACACATAGTCACGAAAACTCCTTCTATGCTTTACACAACTTTTCAGAGCAAATGATAATTTGAAGACATAAGCAATAATCTTCTGCATAATCATTTTGAGCTAATGCCCAATAATACTATAAGTACAATTAAGTAAATAAAGACCTTGAACATCTTAGTAGCAGCTTTGTTTGTTGGCTGTCACAGGAGACTGTGAATCAGGATACTGATTCTGTTTCAAAACGTGCCATTGGCAAGATGTTTTGTTTGCTAACATGTCGTTCAAGCGCACATAATGATATTCCTCAGTTTGTTCCTTGATTCAGTAGTTTGCCATGGATAATACTGAATGTGAACGTTTATTCTGTAGTCTGTATCTATGCTCTTTCAATGTATTCAGTTGCTGAATACAATATTGCTAATACTCAACATAGATTTCTGGTAATTTTAATTGTAAATTAATCAACAAAATAGTTTCCTATATGAACAAATAGATATTATATCTACTTATGTTTTGAAGAAGACCAGCCTCTTAAACTCGCATTTCTGGCACAAATGTTTTTGAAAAGACAAATATCTGCAAATATGACTAACACCAGCAACAGAATGATTAGAAATGTTATTTTTTTCGGATATTCTGTCACTGTATTTACTAAAATCCTTGCTGTATATGAACCCGAAAGCTGGCTGAGCAAGACTGAAGTAAATCCACTTAAAACTGGAAATGGTACTTGTATGAAACATTTTTTTGCTATCCATCATGTTCTCAGTGAAAAATTTCCAGGATTTATTGGTTTCAATCATATTGAAAATATCATGATGTAAGTTGATTTGTATTTCAGTACTTACAGGCCAGATCAAAACCAGGAAGTGTGTAAGCACAGAAGTTATATTTCCATGTTAGTAGAAATATCTGTGTCAGTAAAAACTTAAATAATAGCTAAAAAAGTCAGAAGTAATCCAAATGTATATATACCCGCTGGAATAGTTTAAACAGAACTGAAAAGAGAGGTGTCTCAATGACAGTCAATAAAAGAGAATATTGGCAGAATAGTAATTTCCCCAAATAGTAGAATTCCAAAAATTAAGCACTATATAATGACTGTGTACCTTAAACAGGGAGGAAAGAATAGCTAATTTATTTGGGAAGTGCATGTGTATAAATAACTTCTTACCCTTGGGAAAAGAATAAGTGGAGGTACTCATCCAGTAGTTTCAAGTCACAGTATTAATAAGCACACTACCATTATATTTTCAATTGGAAAGATTAAAAAAATTAAATTAAATACAAACTGCACAAAATGAAGATGATAGCATCCCACAAAGTAGTCATTGTGGAAATCTCTGTCCAAAGTTAAATAGAACGAATTCTCAGTCAGGCCAAACAAAGTAGTTCCTTTAGGCTTAGTCCTTTGGTTTTGGGGCTGTTGAATAAAAATTAGTCACATAGAAAGTGTGCCTTAATTTGAAAGTAAATCAGATTAGTTTGGTCATCAAATAATAGTGACTACAATATTAGTGGTGCCTGTGCCTCAGGGAATATCAAGAAGCAAACATTTTTTACTGATCCTCATCTTGGTGAAAAATGTGGAATAAAATCTCGATCATAGTTTAGGATCCCCAGAGACTCACAAATTTAAAAGGAGACAAAGGAAAGGAGAAACAGCACACTCATATGGCTACTTAGTAAAGATAGTTAACTAAAATAAACTTCTCTGTGAGAGTTTGTGTCTGATGAAGTAAATTAAAGAAAATTACAAAAATTATAATACAGCATAGGAATGTATAGAAGAAAGAAAAGCCTTTGAAGAGCAAAATGAGTGACCAAGAATATGAGGATAAACAGAAAGTATAGAATAAAAATAGAAAACTTGAAAGAGCACTAGTAAACCTTCAAAATGAATATTGCAGAACCATTTTTGGGACACGTTGGTAAAGCTCCAAATCCTAACATGAATTAAGACTATTACAGTGCTGGACAATCCACCTCGACCCTGAATTAACCCCAAGTTTCATTCATGGTTTCATTTTCATTATGCCAGATAAATGAATGCTAAATGATGCACTGGTATTTTATGGTATACTAATTACTGCGTAGGGACATTTTCATGAAATACTTTCCGTGCCATGAATAGCAACATGAATTCTCCTTAGCACTTTCCACGATAAGGATTCGATATGATTAACATTCTTTTAATTACAGAATTTATACTGAATAGTTAGGTTGAGGGATGTTTGCTCTTTGTCAAAGCTCACATTCCTAAAAAGATCCTCTGTCCTGGTCACCTTTTCAGTAATCCTCGGTCAGATCTCATCAGTGTTTTCTGAAATAGCTCCATGTTCGGAAGTACCTGGAGCAAAAGCATGTTATTTCAACTTTTTCTCTTAAAAATTCTTATAAAACATTACTGATGACAGTTTGGATGTCACAGAAGAGTGACTGGGATTCTTTTTATAGTCTGTCTTTTCCCTACTGGGTGCTACCTCCATAAGAATGACCTTTGTAAACTTTGCCAACTGCTATTTTATTGGAGAGTTTTGCTCACTTCTGGCAGATGCTGCGAAAAATCAGTAGGGATGTAAGAAGACGACTGCCCTTTGGATTTTAAACAACATTTGCTGAAAGGGATTTCAGTTCATGGGGAGGTGTGCTGTTTAATAGAGTGCTTTTGCTGCTGTTGTGTTAAAAGATTTGATTTTAGTATGTTGTGGATTTAAATGTGCTTTCATTTATATTTAAAAGAACAAGCTCAGCAGTTTATTTTTGAAATGGAATCTAGCCTACCTCATGGTAGGGGTGGGAAGATGAAGGGAGTTGAAGTTAGTGAATAGCTAACTGGTCAGAGTCATAGCTGTAGGGGTTTGACTAATCTAAAATTTACTTCTGATGCCTTGCACACATACAGAACTTGAACAAAGATAAGCTTAAGTATTCCAGTGGTCAAAAAGTCGTTCTTTCCTTATGCTTAGTGGTTAGTTTATCGATGGAGTATTAAGAATTAGTTCAAAAGAGGTGGTCTGCTTTTTTACATGATAATCAGTCCAGAAAGCTAGTCTAGGCTTTGATTACACTGGACTTTTGATTTTGGCTTCTCCTTTTAGAAATATTTTGATAACTTGCAAGAGATCTCAACAGATCCCAAATTCTCCAGACCTTGAGATTCAGCTAAGTCTTGAGTAAATATGTTGGAGAATCACTTCCAGTATAGTATCATAGAGTGTATCTGTCTTGATTGTATGGAAGAAGATTAAATAAGGTTGCCTACAGTAAATTTATGTGTCATTTCCTGCCTTTTTCGGCTCTTAACTTTAAAATTTTCATACTGTTTAGAAAAAAGGACCACACAAAGTGTTGGGGTTTTTTCGTAGAAATTGTCTAAGTTTGACTACTTTCATCTGCTCTCTTCACTGGAACGTATTTAGGTGTGAGGCATTGACGTACAAAAGGATTAATCTAAAGGAAATTATGAAAAGGAATTTTCTGTTTTTAGAAAACCTACCCAACTTCTTCTTAAGAAAGTGTAAATATTCTTTCGAGTTTATGCAGTACCCAGACAGTTAGTTGGCCAGCTCTGGGGAAGGGCAATGTGAAAAAGAACCCACCCTATTGTTCAGAGAAGTAGTCAAGAGATAAAAAGGAAATGATCCCAGTTAAGAGATTATAAGTATCTGATTCCTCTGAGCTTTGTACTGGACATTACTTTTTCAGAAGTCTCCTACTGCCTGAAAACAGAGTTCTAAAGAGACAAAGTGTACCAGCCCTCTGGATTTTCATTGTACGTAATTGAATGAGAAGCTGTCAGACTCCAAGAGGCCTTTTAAATAGTAAACATTTGGAAAACACAATAAACTCTTCTCACTTATTTGAGCATGAAATCTATTAGGTTCTTAGAGCCCCTGAATCTTGAAAATGAATTTGGGACGTTTTCAGAAAACATGGTGAAAGACACTCTGGGCAAGCCTCCAGGACAGAGTTTATTCAACAGCAGTTCTGCTTGAAGTTTTTGTTTTATTTTAGATTGAGATGGATTTTCATTAATTTTCAGAGTGTTTTTTAAGTTTACCATTATAACAAATCCTTTTAAAGATACTTAGTTAATACTATTTTTTTAAGTGATATATATGTTGAGTATTAGAAGATGGAAGATTATAATTTGCATCATATAATGAAGTACAGCATTGATTTCCAGGAAATTTTATGCAGAATCTGTTCAGTGTGTGAAGCTTACTGAAATTTTTAATTTAAATCCTTAATTATTAGTTTCATAGCAGGTTTAACTGGTGTAGAATTAAGCTACATTCATTCTTCCCTAATGCTTTTATCCTCTTTCAATGAATCGTATGCACATTTAAAAAGTAGCCATTCAAAATGTCTCCCCCTCATCCATTCCACAGCAAAGGAAGACGGTTTTCCAGGGAGGCTCCACTGAGGATTATGCTTATGTGTAGAACTGCTAATAACATATGACGAGTATGGTGTTTTCTTTTCATTCAAACCATAGCTCTCCCTAACAGAATCCCTGGAAAGGTGCCAAAACATGAAATTTCTCTACATTCCATTTTCTCTTTCTTTAGAATAGATCCTCTGGCTTGTCACTATAATGATGAGTGGGTTTTGTTCTGAAGGTTTTTTTTGTTTTGGTTTGATTTTTGGTTTGATTTTTTTAAGAACAAGCAACCTTTCTGTTAAAATAATGTCTAATTGGCACTTTGTAGTTTGAAATCTTTGAAAAAGCATGGAGAATCAACGACTTAGCTGGTGATGTCTTTAACATATACTCAAAGGAAGAGATTAGAGAGAAAATCCATGGGTTTTGCTACCACTACCTAAACTGCAGTTGAAAGCATTAAAATTCTCTCAAATACCCAATAGCTCTGGCCAGCTAGAGATAATTAAAAATCAAGCAAGGCTAAGGTAATGTTTCCACTGCTCTGAGATGACCTCTGTAGTTCAGTGCCAAATATTTCTTTTTATCTAGTATAAATAGATTTCTTTGCATTTCCTACAGTTTCTTCTATACCTGTTACTATGGATTTCCACATTGTTTATTTGGTATTTTTTCTGGCTAACATATATCGATTACTGCTGACATTCGCTTATCTAAGAGGATATAGCTCTGTCTTTTTATCTTGTGCATGTTTATGGCATGCATTCGGGGAGTATCTGTCCACCTCCGAGCTTTTAATGTCTCTGTCCTTGTGTCACACTACTGCAGAAGGGAAGCACTTCCCCCACTGCTTTACAAAGCGGGAACACTACAAGACTGGGACGTTTTCTCAGTATGAGAGGAAAGGCTGTGACAGATAAACACATGAATCCATTTTTCACAAGTTACAAGCCAGTGCTTTATCCACTGCATCCTGCAAACTACCAACTCTCTGTAAAATCTAGGAATAAAGATCGGGAGCACAGCTACTTAACAGTGTGGAATGCTTCTCCAAGAAAAAAGAATAATAAAACAGTCTTTGGACAGTTTCTCTCTCACTAAGGGAAAAGTCTGCTGATGCCTCAAGCTGTCTTTGTGATAACTCTTTTGTCAGACTCAGTGGCTGTTACGATGACGGCTGGGACCCATAGTTCCACTCCTTCTAGGAAGAGAATAATATATTTTAATTAACAGTTTATAACACAATGAGATAAGCATTAGAAGAGAACAGGAAACATTGCCTCTGGTCCAAACTACCTATCCAAGTCTCACATTTCTCTGCTTTGCTGCCTCTCCTTGCAACAGGCTGCGGGTTCAGAGCTTCTTCTGGAATACAGTTGCATAACAACAGCTCTGCTGCCGCTCCTCTTTCTCTTCCAGCTCCTTCTGTACTCGTCACTTTGACTCAGCCACTGATCTCTACACGTATATTTAAAATGTCATTTAGCATGTAGATAAAACGAAGCTGTCCATTTTAAATGAAATGAAATCTGAACAACAGTACTTAGCAATACGTTGCACTGAAACCCAGTTCTTGTTTTGACAGTCTTGGTCATTCAAGTGAAGCCGACTTTAGGCATAGTTAGTTTATATCGCTACACAGGATGACCTGCCAGCACCTGAAGTCCAGCCTTGTCTTTTCTTCCAAGAGTTTCTTCTAGGCAATGTGGGTGTTTCTCTTTCTTTGTGACTTTCATTGTCATCCTGACGTTCTGCTTCAGGAAAGGTGCATTGAGAATCACACAGAGCTATACTATCCTATCCATTTACAAATCACCATTTCCAATTTTGAGAGATGATGGAGATTATTTTCTTCAGTCATATTCAAAATGTGACCTTTTTTTGCCTTCCAAACAAGAATCTACATAAAAATCTTTCTGTAAATCTCCTTGTCACAAATCTCCATTTCAGAACTTCGGAGGTGTTTCTTACTTCACATCTGTACTTATCTTTTTCATTTTTTAATGTTTTCATTATGATTTTCAACTCCTGAAGCTCCGCAAGAAAAAGGGCACACTCCTTTTTTCAAGCTTTACCTGTTGCTATAAGTACCATTACCAATGAACATATGTTTTCTGAATGGCACTGAAAGGCAAGATAAACAATGAGTAGAGCTGTAAAATGCACGTTCCAAAAGTTCCATTGCTCCCTGTTTCTATAATGTAGCTGTCAAAGGCACTATTTATTTACAGGGTTTTTTAATGGGTTATTGTGTATATAGATGTTAATTCCCCATACATTCATATTGGATAAACTTAAGTATAAATAATAAATACATTTACAATACTAAAGATCATAGTGACTCAGCGTTTTATGTGCTGTGAACTCAGCAGATATGATTTGAATTATAAATGCCTCTAAGGATGGAATTTTTTGTATCAATATAAATTTTACTTCTAAACAAGTCTATTACAGCAACACTGTAGTTTTACAAATAAAGGCTGTGATTCCCTCTATGCCAGTCTGAGCTACCAATGATGCTGCTGCTCGGTTTGTTTCCTATCTGCAGTTTCCTTGCTGTTTCCAATCATACTGTTCCTTAGATTTATTTATTTATTTTACGAAGCTCTACAGCTGTGTTCATTGATTTCAGTATCAATTTTGGGTAAGTGCAGACATAACCAGTTTTGGTTTCCATGCTGCTTTATTCAGCCAATAAACTACTTAAAGATTCTGTGGTGCTTCTGCTCTGAGACCAAGGGGTGTTTTGTTTGCTTTTCTTTATGGGTCAAAAAAAATTAACATTTAGCTGTGGTGGGTTGACTGTCCAACCCAAAAAAATACAGCACTTATTAGAAATAGCTACAGAGGTTTCCATCTTAGTTAAATCAGCAGCTTTGGGAATAGCCTAGGTATTGGTCCTTGGATAAAAACTTTAGTTAAAGGATAGCATTCTGTAACTATTGCATAAACAAGCACAATTACTTCAGCTATGTTTCCTTTATTAAATGTTATGAATCAGTGATAAATATGAAAATAAAATCATTAATTTTAAGGTGGCATCATTTATTTGAACTGTTTGCTGTTAAGTGGTTTGGCATTTCTAGTCTAGATCTAAAGTAATATTCTTCAAAACTTTACTATCACGTGTAAAACCAAAAAAGTTACTCATAGCCTGTGACACTGGGCACTCTGCATATTTTAGTTTAATTATGCATCTGCATGAAGAACAGGTTCCTGTTTGAAATTTAATGAGTTAACTTTTTTACAAGTAGCTGGTGTAGTTCTGTTTTGGATTTGGGATGAGAAATACTTTCGGTAGCAGACTGATGTTGGTGAATTTTTTTGTGATATAAAGGGTACAAAGCTTCTGTGTTCTTACTGTACTAGTCTTTCACTTACTGTACTAGTTAAGCCAATTTGGCATTTTGTCTTGATTGCTGTATTCTCTAAAAAAATTAGATTCAATTTCTGTCTTGAGAGACTTACCCTTGTAATAAATTTAATTACTAGCAATATTAGTGGTTTTGCCTGCATGTCTTAAATTGATTGACAGCGCTTTGCCCTCATAAAGATGTCATTGTTAAATTCACAGAGGTATAGACACAGTGTGAATAAGCAGCCTTTTGTGATACATGTCTGTTTCTAAGATACGTTGCTCTTTCGGTGTCAGAAGTCTCTTAGAGATGACTTTATTGACACTGACTTTTTACCATTCGATAATTGAATTTTAGTGTAACTGATTCTAAAAGATACACAGTTTAATTTATGGCCACAAAAAATCTGAAAATGGGCATTGGTCAACACTTGACATTCAGCTCAGATACAGAGAAGACCACAAATAAACAGAACTGCATATATTTTTTGGAACCCTAAAATTGATATTTAGGTTTATTCAAGGTAGTGCACAGGAGTTACATTTACCACAGAAATTCAGGAATCAATATTTTAGTTTAGTAGGTGCAATCCCTAATCAAAGGGCAAAAATGTATCATGACAAACAAAATGCCAGATGGAAACAAAATCCAGTCCACTCTGAACTTACAGAAAGTCACAGGATAAAAAAAACCAATCCACTTGTTGACTAAAAAACCTCAAAAGGACTGACCTAAGAAAAGGCATACACAGTACACAACTGTATATAAACAATTCCACTCTGGAGAATTTACCCATAAAAATGCAGTAGCCACACTACTGAGTAAGAAAAAATGTCAATATATGAACATTAAATGCATATATTTAATTATTGTGTCTTAAGCCTGGTGTGAAAAGTAATAATTTATGTAAGCTGGAAGTTATAATAAGTTAAATAATATGACTGCAATGTCTAATGCACAGACACTGACATCCTTTTTGGTGTTGCGGATAAAGTCTGTATGTTAGATGACATAAATACTAGCAAAATAGTCACAATGTGAGGTAAAGAAGTCTTAATCCTTATATGCTGTTATGTGGACACACCATTGCACTTTAAAAGATGTGTCTGCATAGCAGGAGATTCCCGTACAAACCGTGTCACTGAGAGTCTGCAGGAACTACAGAGATCTGACTAAGTCAGGGTAGTATTGCGTATGTTCATGCATGACAATGACTAGAGATTTTAAATACAGTGTTGCCTTCCCCATAAGACGAGTCTTCATTCCACTGGTGGGAGAGAAGATGGGACAGTTGTGTTTATCTCTTTCTACCATCTGGGAGACGGAGGTGCCAAGTGCGAGCTGGCAACATTGAAATCAATGAGAATTTTTTTATTGTCTTCAGAGAAGTTGGATTTTTCTCTGTGTGTCACCAGAGCTCCAGCTGGCACTAACACCCGTACTCTGCTGGTGCCAGGTATCCACAATCTCCTGGCCATTGCTCAGAGGCTGCGTAGGCCTGCTGGCAATCCAGTCGCTGCTCTGCATGCTCAGACAAGGGTACCCAGAATCTCACCCTTCAAAAGAAGGAAAATCCTTTTGTGAAGCACGTAGGCATTCAGGGAAGAAGCATACTTAAGGACAATACAAACTTGCTGTGGAGTTACTCAAGGAGAACCTGGATTTTTCTTAAAATTTGCAGTTGCACTAGCATGCATTGTAAAAATGTCATATGGACAGGGTATTATTTCAGTTCTCTGAACTGTTGAATGAACTTGTATAGATAAGTCAACCAACCTGACAAGGGTAGTTTGAAACACTAGAAATGTCCGGTCTTCAAAATTATTCATTTTCAAAAGTTACCCACTGGAAAAACATTTATCTATTTGTTTTAAAAAGTCATTCTTATCCTACTTAATCTGTTTACACTGAGTGCTTGTGGCTCTCTTCAAAGAGATCAGTTGGTTCAAATACTCAATATAATGGGGTTTACCACTATTCCCACTTCATCTGGGTACAGAGAGATGGCTATTCCATACCTGATTTAATCATCTATAAAAAAGGTGAGGTAAAATGTTGCAGTAACTCAAAGCACAAACTAACCAACTGAAAATGGTTTTGGGATCAGGGAACAGTTCCTAAGTTCTTAAAAAGTGTTCAAATGAAAAAGAAGCTAAAGTCATGTAAGATACTTACACTGTAGGCAAATTAAAATGGTAAAAAATATTGGTAGGGCTAACATTGATTTCGCAACAGATTTTACATTTAAGCAGTACCTTATCAAGGAGGATAGAAAAGAATAAGATCATAAAGAGCAAATTAAAAAAATTCTTGGTAGAGAGTACAAGCTCAGCAAGCTGTATATGTTATTTTCTGTAAAGTATATGAATATTTTCTGAAATCATTTAATGCTATCAGCAGTTATTTCTTTCTCTGTAGGAAGTCTATCCAACCTTGTGCCTCATCATTTCAAAAGAGGTACTGTTCCTAAAAGAAAGGGAGACTTACTGAAATGTTAGAGTAAAATTTTCTTGTCTTCAAAGCAAAAAGAGTATTTAGATTTAATCACACTGTATTATTTTTGGCCTTTCTTATCTATAGAAAACCTTCATTAAGTAGTTACCTTGGTGAACCTTGGTGAATGCTCTTTCCTCGCCATTTATATGACTTAGGTCCCTGTATTAGATCTTGTATTCTTTAACACGTGCTGTGTCTGGGTGATAATTAGACACTCTGCCATCTCTGGGCTCCTGGGCTTAGCTGTGGTGCAAATTGTCTACTGATCTCCCCTTCTCAAAAATGGAGTCTGCAGAGTTATGCTGCTTATGGCCTCATGCTCTCGTTAACCCATCTGTAAAAACTATCCTCCCGAGGTTCAACTCCCTGAGAGCTTTTTGTGTCTTCAGTTTTTCTCAGTTCTTTTTAATCCTCTTATCAGCCTTTATGTCTCTGTCTGTCTGTCTTTCTGGATTTACGACACAAAACAAGTCCCTGGTGTAAAGGAAAGCAATTTTTCAGCATCTTTCCCCATCTTATCTTGCTATATTTTTGAAATTCACGTTTTTATTCCTATCACTAAAAAAAAAAAAAGGGATAGCCAGTTTATGTTTTTATTTATTTTGTTTTATCTTTGTTGTCTCCTTGAAATAATTACCACTTCCTAAGGCTAGGTTATTTCCTACTAATTTACTTCGAGCCCTGTTTAGATATGGTGGTGAACTTGACTGATTCCAGTTCCACATCTGAATATAGTCATATATATTCCAGACAAAGCACTAGCTTCCCTATGTTTCACATATACGTATTCCTCAGACCATTAAAACTATGCTGATGAGAAGGGCTGCAAAATATTGGCTTAGTGACAAGTGATCTGGAGTGCTCCAGTCACAGACTCCCAGGGAGTTAAGAGTACATGAAAGAACGGTATGTTGGACTGACACTGTTTTTGAATGAGTTGCCTAATAGTACCTAAGTTTTTTCCCATTATTTGAATGACAAAATATTTCAGTATGTTTCTGTGTTTGCACAATATTAACTCGGGTGTCCCAATATCAACTTTAATATCTAGCAACTATCCAGGGTTAGCTCAATGAATTTGGCAATTTCCTTTCACAACCAGCACTGTGAATTTTCAGAGAAACTGTCATTTATTAATTTTAGTGATTAGCATCTGCTTAAATTAGCCTCTTTGTGAAATCCAAGTAGAGATATGAACGCGGTTGACTTTACCAAGTGAGCCATGAGTTTACCTCATGATAAAACCAAAGTAGCTCATATTCACTAGCATTTTTCAACTGTTTTATTACTATTACTAGAAGCCTAATTTTATTACAATTTAAAATTGACATGGAAATATATTTGGTTTTACAATTAATTTATTTCTACCAAGATTTTTCAAGTGTTACTATGTAGGGAGGGTGGTAGGTGAAAGTAGAATAACTCAATACATTAGTGACTGCTTATCTGATGTGTGAGAGAATAAGATTTAAAGTTCTGTAGGCTCAGAATTGCTCCTACCCATCCTGTTCTGGTGCTGTATTATAAGGGCATTGTCTGTTCTCAGCAACTTATGTTTAGGTCTTAACTTTTTAAGTGTTTTGGTTTGGTTTTTTTCTTCAATAGACTTTGAAAACAAATCTGAAATGTCAGATCTCATTTTGTGTAATGGGAAAAATTTTTCTGGGCATCTTTGTTAAGTATTCTGTGGGGGATTTTTTGCTCTTTTGGGTTTGTTTTCTTTCTTTTTCAGTGAGGTCTTAGATTAGGTAACTATAACATTTGATGCTTCCCATCTCATTTAAAAGAATGAAAGTGCTATACTGCAGTGAAAAATGATTTCCACCCTGAATGTGCTACACTGCAGTGAAAAACTGATTTCCACCGTTGTAAGGCTTTCCTGCTGTAAAACTTCTGTGAGGAGTAGCGTGGTAGAAGAATGGAGAATGATATTGTTAACAGTTTAACTATTTGAAGTTTTCCTGAGTTATAGATTAAATATTTATGTCTACCAGAGGGAGAAATGCTATTAATCCATTCCTCATGAAAGGCTCCTAGTCAGTAGTTGTGTGCATGCTGTGGTTGTCACCAGTGAAAATGGAAAGCTTTTAATATGCATAACAGATAAGAGTTGTAGTTGAAATTCTCTTTCTTTCCTTTCACTAATCCAGGGAATAAACTGTATCTTAAACAATAAATAGCTGCCTTTTAGCTAGCTACTTATTTTAAAATGCTTCTCCAATTTTAAGTTTTCTTTAGACATTTATGTAATTCTGTATGTCCTTCTGCAATAAACACTTATCCAAAAATTTGCCTTGGTTTTTACCAATTTAGGAGGGTTTTGTTATACTTAAATTATATATGACCTCCATTTGATTCTAATAAAAATTGCAGCCCACAAAATGCAATGTATAACTGAAAATTCAGGGCTAACTTTTTCTTTAGAAGTTTAAGGATCCTTTTGAAAGCAAAAAAGAGTTCAGAGTATCATGATTTCATTACTTTGTATAGTCTTTAGTAAGTATTGCAAACATTGTGAATAAGAATGTTAAGGGTAGAAAAAGGGTAATGTTGATGCTAACACAAGATCTAATTAGAAGGTTTTTGTTAGAAGTTTTTCATTTCACTCATTCATTAAAGTAGTTGAACTATCTATTCTTTGATTTTCTGTGAATAGGCAGCTGTGTGGAGACACGAGAGGCTTGCTGAAGTGAAGAAAGGTATTCAGACAACTAAGGAACCAATCCTACATACCCCTATATGAATGTTTTAACTTTTCGCCTATCAGTAGAACGCTGAACTCAGCAGGACTACTTAGGCATAAGGAGAAGTATTAACACATTTGGGGAATTGTGGCTACAAATTCGGATCCACAATATGATTGACTGAAAAGAGGCTTTCCCCTGGAATTTGATACAGAGCTAGAACAAGACAGCAAAAGCAACTTCTCTTTTTAAATTAAATAAAATTTAAATGCAAATCGACAACGTGAAAGGATTTTTGCCTACTGAGCTTTCTACCCATCATAAACAGAATTATGACTTTGCATTTCAGATCTATGGAGAATGTGCACTTGCACAGGAATTCTGAAGACATCTTACCAAATAAATATATCTGATCAACTTTGCAAAAACACTTTGGAAAATACATATGCAATGTATCAAATTAATTTACATTGCTCCCCATGTCTTCTCTTCCTGGCAGCATTCTCATAAATGACCTTCAGAAGCATGAAACTTCAGGGCTGAGGGACAAGAAACCCCTATGATTGTAATCATGTACATTTGAGTATTGGTTGAAGTTGCATGCAAATCCTACATTCGCATATAATATTCTTAGTTCACTGTATTGATTATTCAGGTAAGTAAAGCAGCATTGCACACATAATTTCAGATGATTCATGAAACGTCTAAACAAGAGAAAGACATACTATCTTTAACAAAATTAAACAGAAGACCAAAGTGTTACTGTTAAGCATTAGTAGCTAATGCATCAAGAAGTTGTCTTGTATGGTGTTGGAGTCAAACTTTTGAGTAATAAAGTATTTACATAAATATCTTTTGATTAACTGTGAAGTAAAAAGGTCCAGTTTATAAAATTTTATTTCTATGCATTTGCAATTTTGAAAATGCATTTATGAGCATTATCACCTTCTTATGCAAGTAATAAATTATACGTTCTCTGGAAAATTGCAGCCTAATTTCACACCTTTTAGTTTACTAAGCTTCCTTGGCAGAATGCTGGGATTTGAATTATCACCCAGTAAAATGCATGGTCTGAAAGGTTGCTCTGTTAATATCATTATTAATCACTTTTGTTACAGTAATTTCTAAGAGCCAACTAAGAATGTGCTCTGTTGTGCTAACCAGTGTACCAATACAGCAATGGCGGGATAAGATAGTAACTTGGAGAGAAAAGTTAAAAAGGAGAAGAAAATGTAGCAATCGCAGTGACAAAGGCAAGAGCGAAGCTGAACTGAGGAGACGCTTCTTGTGTTTTACGGCAAGGACATACACCAGCCTCCCGTTTTGAAAGGGATCCCCCATTTTAGATCCTAGTACATAATGACCGTGCACTATGTCAGACGGGACTTTTGTTATGGTTTCCTGGGGGTGTCAAACTCCTTGGAGGGGCTGTGAATGCTGGAGCATCACCCCATGCACACCCTCAGCGTGCTGAAAGACACTGCTGGACCAGAAGAGAAAAGCATGACTTTGGGGAGGCTCAGCACAGGGAAGTCCCGTCATAACTGCAGAAAGGTCTCAGAGGCTGATGCTCCCTGTCTGGCTTCTGATTGTTAAGGCAGGAGAGTCCCCCTGAAGTTTTACCTCATTTGCCTGGGGAGCAGAGAAGGATCACTGCAGCTCTGTTTGTCCATAGCCTGGTGTCTGCTGTTTGAATGCTGCCAGGATACAATTATTATGGAAGAGTTTATTGATTATCTTAAAATAAGAGCTTACGGATAAGTGTCTTCTCAGCTTTGTCTCCTTTTCTAACAAGATGACACATTAGATGCCATACAAGTTATTAAATGTCTGGCCTGTATCAGATAGAGGGTGTCACAAAAAGATCACACAGTTATCACAGGCCAGCAGACATGAGGATTTAAAATCCTTGTCTGGATTATAGCCCTGGTGTAAATATGTGGGAAGCTATTGCTTTCAGTGGAACTTTACTGAATGTACCATCTAAGAATTTGATGTTAAGTGCTGAAAGTAGCACTAAAAGAATGCTTTTTTCCCCTGTGGTAAATGAAAAGAAATACCCACCACCACAACAACAAATCAGCAGCATAACTGTAAGAGTAATTTTATTAGAGCCTGAAAACAACATCTGTTTTGTCAACACCTTCCCCGCTTTCAAAAATGTCATGGTATTGCAGATGCAGAACTTAGTTGAGGTCTTGCTTTTTGTCTTTATTACATGGAATTCTCATGGAAAGAGGCAACTTGATAGCACTAGGAAATTAAGCCATGCTTTTTTATCCACCAAACAGAAACAAGCATACTGTAGTCAACATCTCTGTTAGCATCTGCATTATAACCTGCCGTGTACCTCATCCTAGGCGGATAGGTGAAATAGTAGTTTCATGCCAATGTTAATGTATGTAAATTTTCCATGACCAAATATTTCAATCTTTGGCCTATCTGCCACACATAATCTAATCAAAATAGGTATTTTTACAACATTCAGTACTGTGGTTTCTGAGTGCCTTACAAATATTTTACATTATTAGCATTTTAAAACTGAGAAAATTAGGTCATATTTCTATAAAAAAATATATAAATATAAAGATAACATCTTCTAGCATAATCTGTTGCTTTAGGAAGTTTTTTAACCTCTTTATTTCATTTTTTTTCCTTTTTTCTTCTTCTTAGTTTAATGTTCTTATAGAGGGGATTTTGTAACATCATTGCTAAGGGAATTCAGTTCTGATGTGTACTGTCGGTTAGATACCCACTACATTTAACAAAACCAAAACCCAAAGTTCATTCTTCAATAGGATTACATTTAACATTGCATTTTGTTCCGCCAGGTTTCTCATGCTTAGCAAGTACTTAAGTTCTATTTACCACGATGGACTTTGTTGGAAGTTAACCATACGTATTTACATATATTTTTGAACAGGGATTTAATTAATCATGCTAGATTAGAGCATTAGTTGTCCAAGACTATAGAAGATTTCTGCCCGTACAATAGATATTACCTGATGACAACCCCAGGATTCTTTCATTTATTGCTGTTAGTTGGTTGATCCTGTCCCAGAAGAGAAATGGTTCAGAAATGTTGGATTTGTCCTCCTGAAATCTTCATAGGTTTGGACCTGGTTTTAGAATCCAGTGTGAAATTCCTGAGTGTGCTGGGTAAATGTTTGCGGCGCTAGCTTAATGTTTTTCCACTTTAGTTATCACATAGCAAATGTACTGTCAAATTTTGCACTGCGTGGAGCTTGCTAAAGGGGAAACACAAATGGACATGCGGGAGTAATGTATGGCATGCACACAGAGAGAGTGTAAACATCAGTAAACAGGTTCTGCAGCAACCCCAGTGCAGGTCATTAAGAAATGAGAACTTTGCGGTGAAGTCATAATAAATTGTACCATTGTGTCTCTAATTTTTAGCCCTTGAAACCAGCCAACTGTGAGTCAGGTTTAATTATTAACACATTTGGGTGGCAAAGGGGAAAATACTGAGGGATAAGAAATTAAACAAAACAAGTGACTGCTTGTGTGGGTGGTGAGAAACAGCAATGTTTCTGTTATGAAGGTAGAAACAGTCATCATAGATACAGAGAGAGATGGTTCCGGCGCCAGTTAAAATGTCCATGGAAGGTCAGCCAATATGTGACAATATTGCTGAAAGTGAAAGGAGAAGGATAAATGTGGGGGAAAAAACCTAGTATGGTGAAGTTCACAGTCTACAGCTATCCAGTTTTACTTTCAAGTATAAATATAGCAGAATTATTGCCTCTCTGATTCCCAACGATTCATGAACTCATGATTTTGGTTAGAGCTGTGTACTCTAGCAACAGATTAGACACCATGAACTGAAGTTTTTGGGCCCTGAGCTAACAGTAGAGGGACAAGTGTTGCAGTTGAAATAACTGCAAACATTTTAATACCATTCCAAAATTCTTTCAGATCAATAACCTTTGTTGGCTTTAGAAAAGATTTTAAAAATTTCTGCCAGGAAGTGTGATAAGATGATGCTGAGTTTGTTGTTAGGGTTTTTTTAATATGTTGAATCTGTTGGAAAATATGGTAACATTTTTTCTGATTCTTGTGCTTGCTAATGCATCAATAAAGCCATTGAAGCTTCTCAGACGCTTGGCCACAAAGCAATAGGAGTATAAATAGAAGACTATAGATTTTTTAGTGAGGAAGTTACAAGAAGAAAATATGGAGATATCTGGGGGGAAGTGTGGGGGGGAAGTAGTTACTGTGCCAGGCAAAACATTGAGGACTGCTTACCTGATCTTTCCTAAGACAGAAACACAAGTCAGGAAATCTCATACTACTGGGAAATCTCTAAATATGCCAGAAGCAACTGACAAGTGTAAAGCTATTCTTGGAGTACAGCAAAGCTACAAACAATCTAAAAAAGTATTTCAACAGTATGTCTGACAACAGAATAAAAAAATTAAAGACATGAGTTCAGTTGTAAAGTCAACCTTGGACGGAAATGGTGTTAGGCTGATATTTGAATTTTACTGCCTGCTCAGGTGATGTTTGGATTACTTGCTGGGTATATTTGCACAGTTTTGATTGCATCATTCAAAATGAAGCTGATCTAAAACAAAAGTATCCTTGTAAATAACATTGGAATAGGAACTTTGTAGTGGTATCTATAATTCTTTTTTTTTTTTTAATCACATTAACTGAAAAGGAGGATAACATAGTAATGAAATAGCATTTATACTGATGATCTAACAGCAATCATAGAATCATAGAATCATAGAATCATAGGGTTGGAAGGGNGTAAATGTAATTAGATATATTTTCCCCTTCCAGTCTCAAACATTTCCATTAAGAACAAAAATGAACTCTTATTTGAACAGTGGAGCTAAAATACTTCTTTGTTATTAATAGAAAGACAGAATTCTGTTTTTCTGCCTTTATTCTTGCAGTGCTGTATGCACATTTAGAATTTATTAATGTTTTGAAGTTTGTTCTTTTGGGGAGAAAATGCTGAACGCAGCTTAAAATGTCATCATAGGAGGGTTCTTTGAGTAAAACAGCATCCCTTTTTCTCCGGAGGCATCTAAATTGGTTGTGCGTCTCTCCCACTTGGGGATAATATGTAACAAACAGGAATTAAAATGCACTTTTTTACACTGGGATCAAGTCTCCAACATGTTCTTTTGTGTTATTCATTACTTTTCTATCTGCAACACATTTTTGTCTTCGTTTTACCTCAGACTTTTAAGCCCTGATTTGAAGTCTTCAGAATTTCAGGGGTTACTGCATAAGACTCTTGTCCATCCATAAATCGCCTTCCTTAGCATTTGACCTGTGATAAAAATGATCTTATCCAGATAGAATGTACTTAACTTTAAACAAGTGCATTTTAAACACTTAGACAACTTTTACACACATTTTTCACAGCTGATCTTCAGTTCAAGAATCAGAAAGAAGTGTTATTTATATCACATAATAGGTTCCTGTTAGGTATCTGTTACTGAAAGGGTTAGAACAGGTCTACTCTGCATTGTTTGGGAAAGTTTTACCCTGAACGATCTTCTTGATAAACTACCATTTAGAAGTACAATGGATGTCATAGCTATTTCCAAATCAGGACTGGTCTTCATGGAAATGTTCAGTAAATGTTTGTTTGTGGAAGCACCACAACCCTTGTGCTCCATGTTCAAAGAAATACAGCTGTTTGGATAATAGTATCTTCTAGTTGTGGAAATAAATGAACCCAAGCCTTTTTTACTGCATTCTGCTTTCTAAGAATTAACATAAAATGAGAAAATTGGCCATAATACCAACTCTTACAGCATTCTGGTAATTACATCTCTGTGTCCAGACAAGCTATGCTTTACACGTCCACCTTAGGGTCCATTTCTTAATTGCTTTCTAACATTGTAGAGAGCGGAGGAAGCAAACTAATCATACAAAAGGTTATGAATTTGCTGGACAGAACATTATTTCTTTCCCCTGACTTCCTATGATTTCTTCATTCCTATGCCAAATCCATAAGGTGTGGAATAGGCTGGATATCAAAAGGCATATGGGAAGGAGCTGTAGACTTGACACACCAAACAGATATTCTCACCCAGTCTGTCATAGCAGTGACTTATACATATTGGCTACAGATGATTTTCAGGAAGGATTCTAAACAGTGCACTTTCTGCCAAAGTCAAGAATTTGGGGGACTAACATGTTTCCTAAGAGAAAGATTCAGGACTTTGCTGTAGTTAGGTAGTTGTTCCCTTATCTTTCTTTCATCAATAAAAATGTTGTACCGTAGGCTTTTGAAGACTTAATTTCTGCAGGTTTGTATATAGCGTTCTTTCAGTTTCCACGACAAAATAAGGTATTAAGACTGAAATCCCTGGTGAATCAAAACAATTGTACAGACCAGCCTCTGGCTTCTTTCCAGTGAGAGTTAAGGGATCACATCTGCAATCTGCACTTCAGACCTTCTATAAGACTTGCCATTTATTAGTTTGAATGTTCTGCACGAATATCCCATGGGATAACTAAAAAAAGATCCACTTCATTGCTTCCTAATACACCTTCAGCAGCCAAAAGCATCTGCACACTCAGAAGAACAGCTCTGGGGTAAATAGGGAATGTGAGTTAGATATCCCAGCCGCACAGCAGCCTCTTATGGTGCTTCATCTGCTTTCTGCAGCATTTTGTTCCAAAATGAGTGCCATGGGAATTTCATCTTGACAATAGGTTCTCACTTTAACTGGGAGCAGACAAGGTTGCCACAGAATTAAGTCAGCCAAATACACTGCAGATGTTGGAGCTGGGCAGAGGACCAGGGTGCACTATCCTTTTTTCCCCATCCTTTCACCCCCAAGCAAATTTGGTCTGGGGTTGGGTGATACAAGCAAGCGCTCAGTAATGGGAAAGGACAGAGATTTCTAAAGATTCCCCTCTTACTAGGTCTGCCTTCTGCTACTCAGCCCAGTTAACGCAAGGAGAATTTGCAGAAACCCTGAGATGAATCCATGTTGACACTGCTAAGCCAACATTTTCTGATTCCTTTGGACCAGTTCTGTCTAGTGGGGGAGAGTTCATTTTCTACTCCTATAGCTAGGTCTGTGTGACAAGTCTATGGGTGTTTTAGATTTCCATCTTTTCATTTTAATGTCAAACTGCTTTGCAGTTACTTCCATTGCTTTTCTATGGAAGTTTGGTCCTGCAGCTGAGAGATTGCAAACATAAGCTAATTGTTCTTTTATCTATCTTGCCATTTCATTAGTGTTCTGGGACAGAATCCAACTGCCATGGAAGTTTTCTTAATCCTCCAACTCTAATTTCTTGCTGACCACTACTGACCTGATAATGATACTCTGACACTCTGACATTTTTCTTTTTTTTTTTTTTTTAACCCTTGTAGTCTTATAGTTATCTTTCTGGCTTTTGGTCCCAGGTGCATATGTGAGGCACAGATCCTGTCTACATTTTAAAATTACCTTTTTTTTCTGTCAGTGAAATTACCCTTTTTTATGCCTTCAAGATGTCGCCATATTCTGCAATGATCTCTTCTGTTTTATGTATTTGAACATTATCTTGTTTACTGAAACTTTCACTCACTCCTTTCTCTTTTGAGGGTTTTTCTCTAACTCTCTTTGGAGTATTAATATTCTTGTCTTCCTTACCCTTCTTGCTTTGGAAATTCACCTATTTGTTCTCTATATTACTATTGCTATGGGATGTCTGTAATGAAGGAGTGAGGGCAAAAGAATTTCTAAAATTGAGGAGAGGTGACCAGGAAAAAGCAGCAAGATTTGAGTAATCCACTGAACTTTCTTGAAGAGGAAAGGACAGCAGAGCTTTTCTATGGGACTCTGTTTCTTTTGAAGTATCATCAAAGAACGGGGACATAGCTGCTGAATGTTACCGAAGTCCCAGCAGTGCGTTTACTCAACATCTGAAGTTCTAAAGGGGGATAGGGAAAAAGAAATAACTGGATCTGTTTAATGATTTGCATAATGATAGTCAGGTTTGGCAATAAGTGTTTACACATAAAGTTTTCTAGCATTTTCCATTACAGGACCTTGATATTAAACCACTTTTACGTGTGAGCTACAGTTAAGCCCTTCAAACTAAAGTTTTGCCTAAGTCTATTTATTATTTTACGTTTAAAGCAACTCAGCCTTTCTGATCACCTCAATCAATGGAATTAACAAAAAAAATCAATGGATTATAGTTTTTTATAGCCATTACACTAATGAATTCTAATAATTCTTTTTTGCAGTGTCAATGTGACATTTGACATGGAAAAAAAAAGAGGGAAGAGATGCCATAGGGCGTCATTTCAGGCTGTCATTTGTCCTGGTTGCAAATTCATCTAGCTTTGTTTGAATGGGCAGTGATTTCAAATTAGGAGATGGCAGCAAATTCTAGGCATGAGAGCCAGGGTGCAGCCGTCCGTCCCGCAACTGAGCCGGAGTGCTGAGGGAGCAGGCGCTGCTCCTGCTGAACAGACGGACAAACCCTGGGGGCTGCGCAGGCCCTCACTCTGCCTGCGCCGCTCCTGGCTTGGGCAACAGGCACCTGTGCCGGATGGAGAACAAAAGAGACCATCCTTTCTTTAGGCCATGCGGAGGAGAGGAAGGAAGCCATCATTCACGGCGGGGAAAGGGGGAAGGACAGAGCACAGAACCCTCTAGCCCATATAATTGTGGGTGGTGGGGTGTTGCCTCCTGTGATTTTGTTGCTTTGATTGTCACAGATCTGTTCTGAGAGGCTAAGGGTCTCTAGTGTCTCTCGTGTAGATCAACATCTCCCTGTAATAGTGTTCTAGGGTTTCTTTTTGTGTTCAGTGTTGCCTTTAAATAAGATAGATTTATACCTATGTATTAACAGAAAACTTATCTTGGAGCTAAAAGAGCATTATCCTCCTGCTATCATCAGCTCACGTGGAGGACACTGCTCATCGCATGTGGCTACCTGACTGCATAACACCCACTATATAATTACAGACGTGAAAATACCCACACACACACTTCTACACACACTGGAACAGGAGTCTCATAAAGCTGCAAATGCAGCACCTGAGACTGAGAAAGTTGCAGAATTGAAGCTGCCTCTGTGACCTTTATTTAGCCACCTGTGTTTTTGAGTGATGCTACAGTCTTTAATTGTGTGATCAAAGTGAGCATCTCCTTATTAGTGCACAACATGGGCGATGAATAATGTGGTTGGCTTCAACGTCCCAGACTCATTTGTGGCAGAAATTTCTCATCTCTAACATGGGACTAATAACTATTACCCTGCCCAGCCAGGGTCTTAGGAAAGTAATCCATGCTTAAGATGTAGTCAGAAGCTGCAGTAAGTCAGCTAGCCTAAGAAAATCCAACAATCAACCGAATGTGGATGATATGTGGATGAATGTCAGTAAATAAAGCAAAAGGCTGTACTGGGTGATGGAGGTAAAAAGAGATATTGAACAGCAGCATCCAGTGGACCTTCGCTGTGATACATGAAAAAGAATTGGATGTCGATGTAAATTAACATGGGTAACTTCTCATTCTTACTTTTCTTAATTTTTCAGTATTTTACTTAACGTTTGCTTTGGATGCTTGGAAGCATCTTTTTTTTCTTTGCATGAAATATATTATTGTGCTTGTACAGGAAATTATTTTTGAAACATCCAAGCAACCAGGCCAGCAGCATATTTTAATTCAAATCAAGCATGAAATATAAGCATGAACTTTAGCTTGCATAGTTACAGGGTTTTTCAATGGTCACAAAGTTATCCTGTGATCTTAAGGCAACAGCAATTAAAAAACGACAGTATTTTCCTACTGGGTGTTTCAGTACTTATTTCCACATACCAGGAGGAGTATGCACTTGATCTGGCACTCTGAAATGGAATTGGAGACCAGGAGAAACCTGTTCAATTTTCATTATATGTTACAGAATATGGAATAATTAAGTTTGGTGTCTTCAAAAACCCATTGCTTTTCCAAGCAAAGTTATCAGTCTGTCATGCTGTTGTCTCCTGTCATAAAACTGTCATCACAGTCTCTCTGATGTGGCAACACTGGGGGCACTGGCAAAGCTTCTTGGCTTGGTGGTGCTCAGATTTTGCATGGCAAACTAGGTTGCTGCAATGGAAGGCACATGGCTCTTCTGCCACAATGTGGGAGCTACCATGCCTTTCATTAGTAATGTCATCAAATACCATCCTGACATCTGGATATATTCCCACCCCATTCGAAGTATCAGCTGTTTATTTCCTCACTGTTGACCTTTCTTACCTCCTTATAATTTGTAGAGCTATCATTCTTTCAACAACCTGCTTTTTTTTTTTTCCTGAAAAGTGCTGGGAAAGGGTCTGTGTAACACTGAGTGTTTATCAAATAACAGATATGCTTTTCAATCTGAGCTGCACATAGGTTCTAATAACAAAAAAGAATAGGAGGAAAAATAGAATAGGAGCTTTTGGACCCTGTAGTCATACTGTTGGGTTTCTTGATTGTATTTGCTCTATCTCCTAAAGCTGTTCTATCAGAAATCACACTGTAATTGATGGTATTGATGATATATGACAAATTCGTATGCATCTGGTACCTTGCAAGTCAGTTTAATTCCCTCATCATGTAATTCTCAATAATTTTTTTAAAGACTTGTTTAATTTAAAGGTTAAATAATCTCCTTAGATTCCGATTTGCTGAGTTAGGACTGCTATAAAAAGAATATGTAGTCTGGCCTTAGCTTGAAATAACATCTATGCTGAACAATGATTATTTTCAGGTGATACATCCAAAGAGAACTGTAACTACATTTTAATTTGATTTTGTACTATCCTCATATTTTAGTGATGGATTTACAAGAACTCTAGAACACTATATTCCAGAGGGGTTTTTTGTTTTTTCTAAATCTTTTCCAACAAGTCTCCCGCCTTTGGGTGTCTCATTAATCACCAGTTTGTTGTAGAAAATAATCTTTTGATGTTGTAAATGTTTCTTGACAGAACTATTTTAACTAACTGCTTTCACCTCATAATAAGTACTTTATACAATTTTTTTTTTGTTTCATCATAGGAAATAAGTAAGGTTTACATGAACTATTTTTCATTAAATTCCTCTTGAGAATGTAAAAATTACAGACTTTTTTATGCCTAAAGAAATAATGTGATATTTTTACTAGGAACTATTCTGTGATTAAAGGTTCACATCCAAATAGCTGCAACTTCTTCTTTCACTTTTATATGTAGATCCAGTTTTATTTCATTGTAGTTGTTAGTTCTGATGCAGTTATGTTCTCTGTGACCTTGATTTATGCAATGAGGGGAAAATTATTTTTTAAATGGTATATTTCTTAATTAAAACTATGGATACAAACTGAAAAAAAAAAGTTCATTACATTTCTGTGGGAATGGTGTTTCAACTCTGTAGCACAAACTAAGGCTATTTGGAACATCTCAGGTATATGTTGCCATATAATATTCCATTTGAGTTCGTTTTAGTGTGATCCAATTCCTCCATTTGCAAAGCTTTGTTTCCAAATGTGTAAAATGAACGGAGGTTGTATTTTTGCATGGCTTTTTGGCCTTTGAATTAGCAGCATTTAGTGAACAATACTTAAACTATACCCCCAACCTACCATACTCTCTGGATTTATCTTATAATGGCTTTGTTTATGGGTATCTTATCTCTAGGTACTGCTTTCTTTCCCTTTGACTACCATTACCTTTCTTTGTAAAAGAGATGTAAAAGTGGTTTTGGCAAAATTCAAGTTCAGTGAGTGCAAAAAACAAAAAAAAGCTCAAAGATATAGTCTATTAGTATCTCAGCACTAACATTTCTTCCTATGAGAGAAATGGCATTTTCAGGGTTATACAGGCTACCCATGTAAAACCTTTATTTGGCACCTCTGCCTACTGAAACTGTCCAACTAGCTGATAAGCAGGCACCATGCCACTGGAGCAGATGGGCATAGCTGTAGAGAGCCAAAAGACAATGTATGTGCATCAAGTGTGGATGTTGGTGGCAGGCTTCCCAGTCAGTGATGTCTTAACGATTAAATGTCCCGAGTTTTTTGCATCTGTAGTTACAGAGATGCCAGCCTTGCTCCTGGATGGTCTTTGAAAATCTCTCCTGTTTTATTTTTAAGATATAAAGAACGTTTTGAGAATGCTTGATCTAGAATGTAGTTGAGACAAGAAGATTAACAGCAAAGGAAATAGTAATGATAAAACCGTAAAGGAAATAGTAATGATAACCTTTCTGAGTCCAAAATAGGCACATGCTGTCACCCAAAACTGAGATGCAGACTGGAATTCCAGAGGAAGGATGGCAAAAACGTTATTTAGGGTATTCGAGATAAGCAGTGGAGAGAAGCAACAAGTATATTCAGAGGAAGAAAATCAGATCATAGAATCACAGAATACCGGGTTGGAAGGGACCTCAAGGATCAAAGGTACAATCAGAGAAATGCAATTACCATGATTTAACCAAAAAAGAAGGATTTGGATGTTACGTCATGAATGAAAGAAACTCAAAGGCATGAATAAGGACCGTTATGGTATTCTTCAATTGTAGACATTTAGGGAAATAGAATTTGGTGGGTCTATGTATATTAAGAGTGCTGGACCACAGAACTACCTCAGTTTATTCTCAGAACTGAAAGAACCTATTGCATGCAATAATTTTAGCTAATGTTTTTTAATGCAAGTTGAAAGTGAAGGAAAACATATGCTAAGAGAACGTTTTTCTTTGTTTTCTGAATAATACAGAGCCAAACATACACACAGAGCCAGGTATAAACCTTCCCAGAGAAGGCCATAATTCATCCAACAAACAAAAAATTTATGATGTGTTCCGGTGATTTAAGTCAGATATTGATTGATCAATTGACTGATTGATAAATAAGGAAGATATTTTTATAATCAGACTTCCTTTGAATATATGCAGTCTGGTTTCACTGTGAAATGAATAGTTTTTTAGACACACATAGTCTTAAATGAAATCATTTGAAAATTAAGTACATTTTGCGTTTTATGGTCTTTTAGAAAGACTTATGTTTGAGTATTTACTTTTATTTTATTGTTATAGCTTCAAATTTCTTTTTTTATCTCATTGAATATATTCAAGATTGAAAAAGACTGCAAAAAGCCATGTTGTATTAAAACATACTGATCTTGCCAAATCAAGCAGTCTCGCCAATCAGATGTACTAGAAGGGAATAAGGGAAGGGGAAGTGTGTTCTTTGTCTTCCTCTCTCCCCTCTCTGTGGCTCATTAGCATAACTCAGTGAGTCAGTCACACTCATGTGGGCATGGTGACAATCTCATAGGTATGCACCCCCAACATGAGAATGTTGCATCTAACCCTGTACTCGCCATACATTTTCATTAAGCTGGTTTTTGTGCCTCTAGAATTTATCTCCATCCGCTCCAGCTGTCTTAGCCTCCTAAACAAAATTCAGTCTGGCTCCATAGTATGTCTGGCTCTAAAGAGCTGTGCTACTTGGTTTCCCTTTAAAGACGAACATTTTGCAAATCCAGTTTAGTATGTTTGTTATCTCCAAAGAATGGGAAGTGACCTTTGCAATTGACTGGTACTTCCAAAACATCCACCAGCCTCCCAAAACTGAGTTGACAGCCAGTGACTTTGAAAGTCTCTGTGCTCAGTTCCCCAACCCTGAAACACAGACTTTGCTAGTATCTTAGCCACCTCCCAATTTTCTTCCAAAATTTTGGAATGTTCTTAGGAATTCTTGAAATTTATGCCTTAGAAAACAGTTTGGAGAGATGTAAGAAAGTACCTGATGGTCCTCACTTACATTTCCTGTGACAAATATATTTTTAGCTTCAATTAAATCTCTTTTGGAATATGAAGGACTAAACTCAAAGACCAGTGAACTCAATGGCCAGCTTCCTTATGGCTTCAACTGTTAACGAGTTAGGCCAAAGAAAATGGAAGGAAGAAAACAATACCAGGGAAGCTGAATACAAACCTCTCAATTTATCGAAAAGATCTTATTGTAAATTGCTCAGGTTTAGCAAGAATTTTGATGTATTCACTGAGGGAGACAGATTCCCTTCATGAATAGTTGTACTTGGCATTCAGATACTGAGGCATCAATAAAAGAATCTAGATAAATGTCAGTAGAGTTCTGTTCCTAGCAACAGTATCTATTGATTTTATTTTTTGCATTCTGTTAAAAATGAACACTGAAAGATTTCCGAGTGTCCTGATTTGTATTTTTAATAGGGAATTTGAATGGGCACAGCTGCTAAAAACTCCATTAAAAGAAACTGTTCAATGACTGAATTACAATCAAGATTTTTCTTTTTGGGTATTTCTGAAAAGGCCAGAGACACCAAGGAAACAGCCAATACATATCTATCTCCACCAATATGCTGATGTCTGAAGCAAATTATGGCTTCCTACCTTTCCAGTGAGAAGCAATTCTCATTAGATTACAGCAAGAATATATTTCTTATGTTTTATCTGGACAAAACCACCTTGCCTTCCTGGCTGCACATTGTACAGTTCAAGCAGGAGGGAGAGGCAACGTTCCCACCCAGGTCTGATCGCTCAGCAGACTAGATAGGTTCCTACCAGGGCTGCCTGAGGTTGAAAAGGACCTAGAGAAGTCTCCTTCTCTGGAGATATTCAAAACCCACCTGGACACCTTCCTGTCCAACCTACTCTAGGTGAACCTGCTTTGGCCAGGGGCTTGGACTAGATGGTCTCCAAAGGTCACTTCCAATTCCAACCCCTACCATTCTATGATTCTGTGATTCTGTGAAGTGGCTCTCAGCTGGAGGGGCTGGTTTCCTCTGGGTGAAATGCAAGCATATGGCAGCGTGAGCACAGCACAGAGTCCATGTGGCAAAGCACTGCTGCCCCACAGAGGGTTTGGGCAGTCACTGAGGCTTGTTGGACTACTTTCAAGAACTAGTACCATCAGTGGAGCCTGTTAGTCGGGTGATGGTCCATAGACTGGGCAACGGCAGGGAGGGAGCAACACCACTTCTTGCTAAGGGGCTATTTACATATTCTGCAGAAAAACAATTGCACAATCTATTCTTGAGCATTTTTCTAAATATTTCTTAACAACTGAGGCAGACTTGTATATTTAAAAACGTTCTTCCACCTATTGCATTTGTGCTAAATGTGTAGGATTTTTTTGCAGCAAGTTTATTGCATAGTAAGAGTCACTCTCTGGTGATGCCTTAGATAACGCAGTAGCACATCATAGTAGCCAGTGATCGTATTAATTTTTCTTTTTCATTGACAATTCACTCATAAAATGTTTGGTGGCGCTACAAGTAAAAGTGAAATTTAGAGCAACAATTCCTGCAGTTTTGTCCTAAAATTTAATAATGCATCCCTAGAAGACAGCTTGAATTCTTCTGAAGGCGATTTCTACACTGATCACTATGTACAAACTCTGAGGAAATCCAGGGCCTAAAATGCTTAGAGTCTTAAGAATGCTCTAGAAGGCAGGGTTTGTAAAAATGGTTTCAAAATATTTCTAGCCCTTGCATCGAAGAACCAAATGACCTCCAAGATCACATCACTTTGATTTTTATCTTTTTTTTTAAATGCCAACTATAATATGAATTTAATAATGCCATTTCAAAGTCGTTATTCAAATTTTTAGATCCTGCACAGCATTGATTTCTAGTGCTAGTAGCTCTTGAGGTAGATGCTGGTAGATTCACATTGGAATGGAAGCAAAGGGGTAGAAAAGGATCGAAAAAGCACTATTTAAGGTTCTCTATTACCTGACCAGCTCAAGTTGCGTCTCAAAAAATAGAGATATTACTAGAATTCCAATATAAATAAAGCATTTTTGAGTGAGATTCTCTCTATTTAATTAACATCTAGAGTGATTCTCTCTACTTAAGTGAGAATTATCTGTATATCATTTTCCTGTTACTTACATTTAATTAGTCATTTCTATTTTGAGAGACCTTATAATCTCTTCCACAAACAAAAGAAAGAATGCTCAAAAAAGTAGAAAAGCAATATAAGAGGAAAAGTATCAATCCATTGGTGAATATGTGCATGTATATGTATGTGTCTGCAGCTGGGTGGATATGTACTGTGTTGCAGTAAATTGAGTATTCAGATATTTGAAGTTGCTTCCTGCTGGTAAATATTTCACAACAAAGATGTGATCAAAAGAAATAAAGGAATTGAATGATGAGTGAAGCCAAACCAACAAAATCTCTACTGCTAAGGCAGAAAGATAAAATAAATATATCCTGTTAAAATTTCTGCCTTACCTTACTTTCTTTAGGACATAAAATGCACTTTTGTTAAAAGGGTCATAAGCTTTAACATATGGATGCAGAAGAAACCTAAAAAAAAAAACAAAACACAAAAGCAAACCAAAACAAAAGAAAAAGAAGAATTTGAGATGACAAGAAGAAATTTTTTCTGCTCCTCATTTGTAAGAAGAATGGCAGAAGTATAGTCTTTTTTTAAAAAACCTTGTTTTTAAAGTAACTCTTTAGTTACAGAATACTTTCATTTGGAGATCTCAAATATTTCTAACACCCTAGTGCACATATTAGATTGACTGAACAATGCTAAAATGGAAGTTAAATATTTATGTGTGCCTGCTTTTACATTTTGGCCATTCACCCTTACAGCATCATATGAAAAGAAACCATTATTCATCAAGAACAGAATGGCTACACTGAGAAAATGCTGTGTATCTTTCTTATGAAGGTGGTATGAATGGGCTAATATGTGTCCTGAGTTGTTCATGGGTTCTTGGAATGGAGGTTTTTCATTTAGTGTTTAGGGTAATATTTTAAGGTGGTACAGCTGGACACTGAAACAGACTGAAAAACAAACGAAAGTAACACAGCACCCAAAAGTAGCTTCTATGTTATCACTTCTCCTGATCTTTTCCACTAAAACCTAAAAAGCTGTGAATCCAAGAAACAGAAAATGAACAAATGAATGATTCAAGCTTAAGCATTAATGGACCATCAGTGTGGGGGGGAAACAAGACACAGTAGTTTTCAGATGTCTCTTCAGCAATCCTTTGGGGATATTTTACACTGGTGATGTTTAAATTGCTTTGTTCTTTTTGTTTATGTGGAAAAAAGGGAGTGCATATCTGCATAGTGTACTGTTACTATCTCATTTTTGGTGTCACTGGTACAAGATTTTTAATGGGCTCTGTGGCATTGGGAATTTTACCTTGGAGGAGTTTAGCTTTCCAAACAGCAAGGCTGGAGTGACGTCTGTCAGACACTGAGAAATGAAGCGAGCCCTGGAAGTGTCTTTTTCTTTCAGTTGACTGTAATGAGAATCTAGACACTGCTCAAAGGAGGACATCTGCATTGCAGACGTCTAAATGTGGACAGATGGATACTACTCCTGCAGTAATGTGCTCTGTAGAAATCCAGCTTCTCTAGTTGGAGCTATAGCTTCAGAAAAAAATCTCTGCTGTGTGTTCCGAGTCCAACATAATTCTGTCACACAAGAAAATAGAAACAAACTGGAAGAGGCCACAAGAAAAAATGAACCCAGTGAGTCCTACCCAAGCTGTAACTCCCTGGCTATGAGTAGACTGAGGGGTGACTGCACAGCGAAGCAATGTGCTGGGCTCTGGGCTCTCCCATCATCCATTTGTGACCTGATCAAAATGTACCTGAGCTTTCTTCTTGCCTTTTATGCTTATGAATCTTCCCACACAGATCAAGGGGAAAGTAGAGTCAATACAATCCAATATAAAATCAGACCTTATAACTGAGCCCAAGGAGCTTGAAAGTTTATACGTAGCCACTGGGTCCATAGAAGTCTCTGGGGGAAAATTTCAAGGCACACTTGCTCTATATCTACAAGCAGTGATTGCTCAGGAGTAAAAAACCAATCCAACAGTAATTTTCTGTTTAGTAGCGAGCAGGTCTGTTGCACTTGACAGTTCAGTAGCTTTCAGTCAGTTTTAGCATAGGACACTAATTATTAAAGTGTAATGTAAAGGAAGTAAAATATCAGAGACATTTTTTACCTGAGGGAGCAAAGGAAAGGAGAAAATATACATACTGATGAAAGGCTGAGGAGACAAGGACTCACAATGCCAAAGGGTTAAAAAATTCCCTGATAAACACAAGCAGACAAGCTAGAATGTCATTGCAATTTGAGACAGAGAAGTCCAACAACTCAACAATGGACTGTACAAAATCAATTCATGTTCACTTAGAAACAGAAACCCACAAAGATGAACAGTGCTCTGACACTATAGCCACGATTGATTAAAAATAAAAAAATACCATCAAGAAAAGGTCTAAGTCCTAACAATATGAAGAATTGGGCCAAAAAAAACTAGCGCAAGCTGCATGCTGTGACAAGCAACAGGCAATGAAAAAAATCCGGAGGATTATATCATTCTGCAAGAGCTTCCCAGTACATTCAAGAAAGTGAATGAACATTTATTGTAAGTTGAACTGGTTGCACAAAGCCCTCAGCTGCCAGGAACAGTATTATTTGTTGTCAAGGCTACTGGTTTTGGACCTGAGCTCTCTCCCATTGAGGCCTGTAGGTAACTGCTGGGCAGGGAAGACTTTCATCTGGATCATTAAAAGCAGAGCATGGTTGCTCTTTGTGTTAGGGTGCTGAGAGCAGCAGTTCTGCTTAAAACAGATGGTCCTCATACATTCAATAACTGAATCTCTCCTGGGCGTGACTGTGGCTCCTGATTCTGCTTTGGAAACAGGCTATGGTTTCTGATCCTTCTGTGCACTGGTGGGTTCACGCTGAGCTGTGCCTTCTGCTGGCTTCTAGAGCTGGATGTGCACCATGCTGTGCTGGGCACACCCGCATCAGCTCTCAGGGGAAAGCCTCAGGCAAAGGGAATGGGAAGAAAATGGCAAAATGTGCAGAGCAGATTAAATCAGAGAATGGTGCCTACTAAGTGGCCACATGAAGTCACCCTGTAGACTTCTGTATGTGGCACTTCAAATGGACTTCTCCCAGGGAAGTCCAGGTGATGTCTTTTACTAGTTTCAGGAAAGTAGAAACAAGAAGCAGAACTTTTGCTGTTTGGTGCTTAAGAGGTTTGAACAGGCCAAGACCACCAAAGGTTATGGCAAATAAACCACGGACTTCACTCTTCAGGAACAGCTGACTCCACCAAATAATTGTTTATATTTCAGAGGGGCTTTTCAAAGGTAAGCGGAGGTGTAGGCATCTCAAAGATTAGCTGAATGTTACCAGTAAGTTTAGATCGTATGTTGCTGACAAGTATTCAGAATTTGACTTGTTATGAGGTTTGATGGGTAAAATATAAGTTTGAAAATTTTATTTCCAAGTAATATATCTTCATAGACACAGGAAATTAGGGGAAAATAACTTTAGAAGCAAAGTTAATCATCATTGTGGACAGCTGTTACTGTGTTATTGGAAAGAGGTGCTCCTTTCCAGACAGGCTGGGCTCAAGGTTGTCTTTAAACAACTCAAGTACTGTTGCCCAGATAGCATAAAAAAGTCATATTTTTAATTACTACAGTAAATGTAGTAATTATCATTGTAGAGATCCATTTATTTTCTTTTTCACGACTGGAGCATGGAAGGGTCTTGGGGCATAATATTTTCAGATTTGGAAAAATCTGAAACTAAAAAAAAAAAAGTGTATCTTTCTAAAAAGAAAATAAGTAGCAAATCACCAAATCACAATGACAATTCAATTGCTTTGAATTGCACAAGGTAATATCTTGTAGGTCTGGAGCCCTTGTATCCCTCAGTCAAATGTGACTGTTATTAACTCACTTACTTATCCAAAAAAAAAAAACGTGAGCAAGAGAGAAATGCCATGTCAAGTTCTGTGAAAAAAAATGCTTAAATTTAAAATGCTCATAGCTATCAGAATTGCTCACCATTTATACACGAAAGGTATGTGACATATTTCTCCTTCAGGCAAAGTGACAAGAGTGTTAGGTGCAAGTCTTGTGACCAGATTTATATGAAAGGCAGTAGTGGGCTACCTGGACCTTTGGTTTGTGTGTCCTGTCATCATTTTTCTATAGGGCTGTGGAATTAAGTCCAGTCATGTAATTTCTTTGACCTTCGGTTTCCCTCTTAGTAAAACAGAGATAATGCTATTTGGGGAACTTTGAGAGAAGTGTGAAGAGGGGTGTCTGGATTCTTAGTATTACAAGTATATTAGTATATTTCAGTTTCCTATTCACTATGAAAAAAGACATCTTATAGTAATTTCTGATGATTCATAGCAAATTTTCAAACCTGTAAGTACACAGAATCAATAAATCATAAAGTAGGTAATTCTCGTAATCTTTGTAAAGGGTTATAAATTCTTGTTTACTTGAAGAATGACAAATATATTCTACCATATAAGAGCTGTATTTATATAATTTATTTTACAAAAAAAAAAAAAAGGTAACTTACTGATTAGATACAACTTTGCAAAAATAGTAAGTATTTAAGTCTTCAGTCATAGCCTTCCAGTTATACCTCTTTCCAGTGTGGATTTCCATAAAAATAATAAGCTGTGTTGTCATTGCTGTGCCGCCTGTCAGTGTCTCCTGCTTGGTCAAGTGTGTGTTCATCAGGGTTCTTGTCTTGTTGATGTGTGACTACTGTAGCATTGTGGTGGCTTCTGTCAGATAATGCAGCTGTCTTGAACTCCCACGTATGAGAAAAAAATACAGCTATAGCCCTTTGAAGAACTCTTATAAAATGTGTTTCTAATTAGATACATATAATAGAGAGTACCAGAGGGATTTGTTCATTGTCACAGACCTTCAGAGCTGAATCTCTGCAGCAATTTTCTGAAGCACATAGACAACAAGAGGTATTTATGACTGCATGTGATCCAGTGAGAAGAGATGTGCTAGATTTGAAGCATCTGAAATAAGAAGCAGTGGGAAGCAGAAGCATCCTTGTATTTCAAGATAATTATACTCGGTGTTTATCCGCAGAATTCAGGCAGCAAGCACTTAACGCAACATTTCAAAAGGAAGCAGTTGAAAACAAACTTTTAAGAGACGTTTTTAAACCTTATCTGTAGCCCAGTAACAGCAGATGCTTGTTAAAAGAGTGTATCTAAAAGTCAGATAAATTTGTCTTTTTTTTTGGTGATAGGCTAGACAGTGGAAAAGAAAAGTTTCGCTTCTTCGCGTAAGACTCGATGTCAGGACAAGCAGCTCCAAAGTGCCTTGGGGTGTTATGCTGGATGTGCTGTGCACAGGGAGCTTTTTAATCACCTGTTGCTTACATGCAATGTGACAAGTTGTACCATGAACAGCCGATCTAATGAAACCTAGTTTCCAGCAGCTCTCTCCCACATTTTTCCCATTTGTGTTGGCTGATAAAAGATAATCTTGTAAGTCTTTCTGTGTATGAGGACATTATAGAGTTTCTCTTCCCATTTGTAGACCTGTTTTCCTGAAACTTTTGTGAAAAAAATATCTTTGAATCTTCTGGCCTTTTTTCCAGTTTGCTTGAAATTGTTCAGGAGCATAGGAGTTATTTCAAGGGAACAGACATCGCACATGGATGTTACTGCTTAAGTCTCATTTCTTCGGGAAACCAGGATAAATGCAGTATTTAGAATTTTCACTATAAGAAATCCAATTGTCTTTGTGTGTCAGAAGGAACAGTTGTTTTAACTCTGTCAGACTATTTGTATACTTGTGTGTAACACTAAAGTACTAAAATAATTGGCAAAACCCAGCAAATTGAAATGCTGCAAACGTAGAAAAGAATGCAAAATTAAAGTTATTGAATCTAAATTAATTGTTCCTTCTCTTCTTCTGGTAGCTAAAAAGTTCCACGTTACATGCAAAGCCAGGTGTACCATGAGTAAGCTACAGGAAAATGAAATGCTCAATATACTTAATGTCTCAGAGTTGGGTTTTAAAAAACCTGTGTGTTAAGACCATGTATTTGACCATGCACAGTTCCTGTGCTCCAAAATTTTATGAACAGCCTGTGTTGAAAGGGTAGGTGTGCATTAGAGTGACCATGAGATCAGGCCTAAATTTTACTCATGTTCGATATAGTCTCATTTTAGATCTTCTGAGAAAGGACAGAATTGTATTATTTTCACAGTGTGTAGAAGATTAAGTAGAAAATGGCATACTGAAGAATAAACAATCTGATGCAAAGCAGCACTTCCAAGAGAAATGCAAGAAGAATCCTACATACATACTGAATTTAGAGAATGAGATTGTCATTCATGACAAAAAAAGGTCTGTCTCATATTTTTTTATAAGGGATAGATAATGTACAGTCTGAAATGTTGTCTGCTTGTTCAGAAGGTGATATAATACAGAAGTGTGCAGAAAACAGTGTTTCCCAATTTGAAAATGTAGTGTAGCAAAATTTAATCAGTACAGTTAGGAGAAAAGACAATAAACCAAGAAAAGTAAGTCTGTAAATACTTGAGAGAAATGAGGTGGTGATATACAAGGAGGAAAAAGCCCTCAACTGTAACAGGTAGGGAACAGTGCCACACATATGCAGTGCCATGGGTCTGTGGAATGAAATTAGCAAACATGCAGAATTGAATTGTGTACAACTAGAGGATACCCACAACAGCCATTAGAAAAACACTTGTAGATCCTAAGGTTTATTAGATGATGGAATAATTTGCCAAGGGAAGTTCTCAAGCACAAATATTAGATAACTGTAGCAACAGCAGGTCAAACTTTATTATAAGAGATCCTGCAACATTACGGTAGGGAAATGTAGTTTCCAGTCCTAGCACATAAGGTCTTATGAATACAAAAAAGAAGCCAAGGAATAGACAGAAGGAGAGAAAACATACATTCCATTACTCACATCTGACGTGTGAATAAAAAGTTTGGCAACCACCAATAAACAGATACAGCTTAAGCATGAATACTTATCCTATACACTGTAAAATAAAACAAAAGAAAAACAAACAAACAAAACCCCAGAGAAACTGAAAATTTAAAATACAGTCTACCCCTGAGGGTGCTGAAAAAAATTATGAACCATGCTTTGGAATGTCACATAAGATACTGATAGAGGCAGCTGTCATGACCAAATCCCTCCCTGTTCTGTACAAATACTTCAAAATAACATATATATATGTTTAGTTTCTTGAGACTAATTCCAAAGTCTGGCAGAAGCCAGTGCCTACTTCAATTAGACTTTGTTATTTAGTAAGTTATATTTAAATAACCATTTGAATGAACAGCTTTGCACTTCTCGCATAAAATTGGTATTACATGCCCCTCTTGATATTGCACTATTCCCCATTTGAACAGTAATCGGAGATCCATCTCTCAACTGTTTTCTCAGATACAGATTTTCTGGCATGACTGAGTACTCACTCACTAGGTCACTCTAGACTGTGTCTGTGAAAGGGAAGAATTTATTCTTGATTCTCTATTTAACATTTTTATTCATATGCACCAGACTTATAGTCTGTTTTTGTCTTGGATTGAACTAATGGTCTAATAAACTAAGTTTAACTCAGTTGATTGTGAAATTATTAATGCACTGTTTCTCTCTTCCTCCCTGTAGTATGCTGGCTGGCTGGTCCTTTGGATTACATGGAATGTGTTTGTTATCTGCTTCTATTTGGAGGCTGGGGACCTTTCAAAGGTAATTTACCACTGGATACATTTAAGCCATCAGCACTATGTTAACATGCCGCACTTGAAAAGCTGTGTTTTGTTTTACTCATCCTCTTAGTATTATTAGAATGAGGCTAGTAAGATGGAAATTTGGAGTATTCTGGAAATGTTAGAAACTTTTAATTTAGACAGTGAGGAGCATATACCTTCTGATGCCCACAGAAATAATGGTGTATATATATTTTAAAAGAAAATTACCTCTTTTTGCCCCCTCAGTAACTCTGTAATGCAAATTTCAACTCTGTGAAATATATTAGTTAGTGATTTCATGAATACAAAAGGTTACCATTTCAACAGTCAACTAGTATTTTTTGTACCATTTAGCTTGCTGTTACTTAGTTGGATTCCTTCCAGGAGTCTTATACTACGGCATAATAATTGTAAAACAAGGTGTCTTTCATTAAATTGAAATGTAAACTGAGATGCCAGAATAGATTGCCATTTGGCTACAGCAGTGTTTTTTAACTTTGCCTCTTCTGTTAGGAATGAACACTTATACACAGTCGAAATCCACAGGAAAAATATATTTACCTAAGAATTACATATTTATAGGGTTTTATTGGCTTTGGAAGTGATAACACATAAAGTGACAGTTGGTAATGGCCTCAAATCAACATCTCAAACCAAAACTCCTACTTTCTAAGGTATTCCCAGAAGGCTGGCAATTTGTGGGGTAAAAGATTAGCAGTGGTAACAAATTATGTTATTAAAGTAATAAGCTTCAACTGAGTCTAAATATTGCTATCCATGCTGAGTTATGTTTGCAGTAGTGTGATCTGACCATCAAGGAGAATCTCACATGTGAAAAAGATCACATTCTCTTCTTGACTCAGTTATTTAATTGCTGTTCCTTATTAAAGGGAATTTAGTCCAACTATAAATTACAGATATAATTCTCTGATCCTTCGTGAGTTACTGATATGTTATGATGCAGAAAGTTAAACACAATTATAGGAAGAATAAATGAGGCAAAGATACTTCCTTACCTGTATTTTCTCTCAAATCACCCCCAAAGTAGAGACTGGGATATTTCATCCCCATGTATTGTGTTTTTTCAAAAGATGCAGACTTCAAAAGGATGAGAATTTCGTTTCCTGAGGGTGTAAAGTAATTTTCTGCAGGTAAAACGATACACTTTCTGGGTTTTATACCTTCAGACAGTCCCGATCTCATTCAAAGCTTGGCAAAAACATAGTAAATAAAAGAACGTGCATATATTATCTTTTATTTGGTCATAATGCTTTCTGTATGGCTAAGTGAACTAATGTATATAACAAACCCAGCACCTGTTTTATAAGTATACTCAACCCAATACACCCTCTTTCCACCTGCTTGTTTCATTCACCTGCATTCCTAAACTTGCAAATGTTGGGATTCTTCTTGTGTCTGGGGAAGTGAAGGGGGGCAGGAAGGAAGGGAGAAAGGAGAAGCAGCTGTTTGAGTACTGTGTTTTAATGGGTACAAAACCAGTTTAAGAACACTAGTAAGTGCTACTTGTAATAAAGACGGGCCTAAACCAGTATCTAAATCTGGAAATGATTTTTTCCTGTAGTCTAGGGCTGCATCATCTAGAGTGTTTCCCAAGCAACCATATGGTTCAGGCTTGTATTTGGATGCAGTTAAAAGTTTTATTTGGTCTTTAGAGGTATTATTTGTTTCAGGGATGTGATCTGCCTTGAAATATTCAGTGGAGTATATTCCTTCCACTTCAGCTGGTTTTCAGACCACCAGCATTCGTAAAGAGAGGGAGAAAAGGAAAAGTTCCTAGAAAATGGATTTAAGAAATAGGTACAGATCAACTCATTATCTACAAAACGTCTAATTCACACATGGGGCGTCACTCTCCTCTTCCTTTTGACTGCGCATGGTACATCAGAACTTCCCCACATGATCTAATCTTCTGCAAGATCTAGGGCCTAGAAATATATGTCTAATGGAAAGATACCCATATGTTTGAGTGGATAAAACTTATATTCCTGTTCTAGATCCTGCAGAGGGTCCAACTGTTTTACAGATGTAGGAATTTTACAAAATGGATCATTTTAAGTTTTATGTCTCTCAGTCGCATTCATATGTCTTGCACTGAATCTTCTTTATTATTTATATTTTCATCTGAGAATAATTGCAACTTCAAATCTGTAATGATACTCCCGGGTATTTTTTTGTGTTTGAAATGGCACGTAGAACCTTGAAAAAAGCCCTGGGTCTGAATTGGTTCTAAACAGAGAATAAAAAATAACCTTTAGGTAAGTACCAGAGGGATGCCTCTGAGGTTGTAAACTATGAGAGAGGATCCTGTGCAGCATGGCTTTAGGAACTGATAAGTTAAAATTACAGCCAAATAATAGTTCAGCTGGGTATAGTTTATTTTTATAAGTATAATTTATAGCTTTCTACAAAATAAAATAAAAGAAAGGCTCTTTTAAAAAAGTTTTGAGAACAGCTTTTATTCTATGCATATGTACATCCACTTTTCCGTCATCATATGCTGATACAATGGACAGGATGTATTTCAGTTGTTACATGCCTTATTACAAAAGGCTTACTAGCTTCATCCATTTTTATTTTAGTTGTGGGGAGTAGGTCATGACATTTTTACAACATCTCCTTATTACACTGAATCGGGCTTGCAGACTCAGAAATTTTTAGAACAATGAAGTAATCATCTCTGAAGAGACTGAGGCTCAAGGATTATTAGGGAACCGCCATGCAAATCTGTTTGCATTATACATCATTACAATCATATGTGTCTTGTGGAAAATGGCATCACACTAAGTATTTTCTGTCCTTGAGTCATGGTTGTCTTTGCTCTGAAACTCTTCCATAGCAAGATGGAGTATTTATGGCTTTGTAAAAGAGCTTTGTAACAAAGAGGAAGGGCAATCGCTTGTTCTTAACCTCGATTGTTATGTGGATCTGTGAATGAATGCATAGAAAACCCACTTCTCAGACTTACTTTTCAGTATTACTCCTCAATAACATTTAATTAGTCTGTGTGTTGTTTTGCTTGCCGGTGAGTGACATACTCAGTATAAGTAGGACTTTTAAGGTTTCAAGAGTGGTAATATTTATTTTGGCCTGTGGCTAAGCAACTGTAGCATGCGAAAAGCATAAGCTCTTGTCTTGAATGAGGCACATCTGAAGTACGGTAGTGAAACAAAAAGGAAAACATAACAGAAAGCATCTCTGAGAATATGTAATATTTCAATGATTTGTTTAAATATATCAAGAAAGGACACAAGGGACTAGATTCAGCTATCTTGGAACAACAACAAAAATAAGCCCCCAAACCCCCAAAAAAGTAAACAGCCTGTGTAACATTTTTTACTGTCTTCTTCAGACAAAACTCCCATTTACTTCTGTGGGATTCAGCTGTAACCTCAGAATAAAGACCCTCAGTAGAAAGAATGCTGCAAATGTTCACGTAATGAACAAACAGCACTCTTGCTTCAAGGCTTCCCCCAACGATATCTAAGGATTCCACAAGCAGAACAGGAGCAGAATTAGAACTATCAAACTCCCATTTTTAAATGAGTAGATGTTTTTTCACTGCAAAGTTGCATGGCTGAGGTTGCACTGCTCCCATCACAAGTGTGGGAGTGTAGAGATGCTGCTGCTGTCAGTTCCTGGGAGTCAATGTGGAGGCTGGACTTCAGGTGCTGGACAAGGGGGACCAGCTGGGTTTCAGGGTTCAAAGCAGCCCTTGCTCCACATGATCCCAGCCTTGTGCTAGTACTTTTGGTTCTCCTTACATGCAACCCTACCTGAGTGACCAGATACAATAGCTCCCCTCTCACTGCCGCCTAGCTGAGCTCCAGTACTGCTTTGCTTTAGTCCCTACAGTACTATGTGAATGTGACAGAGAATACACTTTTTGCAAACTCTTTTTATCTGCAAAAAATGACTTAGTTTCTATTTGTGTGGCATTCTTGACATCTTTCTTATTTATATCTAATAACATACAAAGGCTACATTTAATATATTAAATCACAAGGTTGTACTTATATGTCTTTTGACACAAAAAATAGTCAAACACTCAGTATCAAGAAATGCTGGAATTAAGGTTGCTTGTATAAGTATAATTTAGCTCTCTCTGCACATTCACTTTTATATAGCTTTTAATTATGCAGTCACACACAACTGTGTTTTATTCTTTTTCATGATCATTTCCTTAATGTCTGTGCAGCATGGCCTATTTTAGAGATGAATCAGGTTTGGGAGTTGAGTGAGGCTGCCATACTAGGTCTTACCCCATGTATTGCACAGTCAGAAAAAGCTTTAATAAAGGGGCAAGGAAAAAAAAATTAAAATTGTGCTTTTCTTACCATGTGTGGCCATTACATATTTTGTTTTCTCCTCATTGGCCGCTATGTAATTAATTTTCATACTTCATACAAGTAAATCCTGTACTTAACTCTGCTCTGAAAACATGCAGAATAGTATTATGAAAGCTTATATACAGAACTGTGGCACCTAGGAACACTAAGCACAGTGGCAATAACTTGGTTTAACTGCAAGCCTCTGAGTCTGCTCAAAACCATGAGAGAAGCGTACCAGAGATGGAAAAGTGGACAAATACCCATTGAGAACTACAAGGGCATTGCCAGGGCATGCAGAGATGCAGCTATAAAATCAAAAGCTTGACTCAAATTGAAACTGGCCAAAGATGTCAAAAAACTACAAGAAAGGGATCTTCAGGTACATAAACAACAATCAGAAACAGAAGGAAAATACTGTCCCACTGTTAAACAGGAGAGGCAATGTAGTCACCAACAACGCTGGAAAGGCAGAGGTTCTCAACACTTTCTTCACCTCTGTCTTTACCAACACTGTGGGGACCCAGATCTTGGGAACAGCAATCCAGGTTGATGCAAACACAGTCCCACCATCAGTGCAGGAAGAGCTGGTATGTGAATCCCTACAAATCGATGGGCCCTGACAATACCCACCCAAGAGCGTCAAGAGAACTGTCTGATGCTGCGAGGCCACTCTCCATCATCTTTCAGAAGTCAGGGAGATCAGGGGACATGCCAGAAGACTGGATGGAGGCTAATGTTACTCCCGTCTACGAGAAGGGCTTAAAGGAGGATCCAGGAAATTATAGGCCCATTATAAGCCCATCAGTCTTACTTCAGTCCCTGGAAAAGTTATGGAATGAATCCTCCTGGGGGCCATTCACAAGTCAAATGAAGCGCGTGATTCACCAAGGGCAAATTGTGCTTGACAACCACAATCGCCTTCTACAACAAAGGAACCTGCTCGGTTTATGTCGGGTGAGCGGTGGACATTGTCTACCTGGATTTCTCCAAGGCTTTCACCACAGCTCCCCACAGCCGCCTCTTAGACAGACTGATGCGTTACAGTCCGGACAACTGGTCTGTGCGGCGGGTGGGGAACTGGCTGACAGTCCGCACCCAGAGGGTGGTGGTGAATAGCTCCTTCTCAAACTGGCGACCTGTCACAAGTGGGGTGCCCAGGGATCAATATTAGACCCAATGCTGTTTAATGTCTTCATAAGTGATCTGGGTGATGGGATCAAGTGAATGCTGAGGAAGTTTGCTGATGACCCCAATCTGTATGGGGAAGTGGACACTTTGGAAGGGACCCTGCAGGAAGACCTGGATAACTCTGGAAGAGTGGGCTAACAAGAACCTTATGAAGTTCAACAAGGATAAGTAGTAAGGTCTTGCACCTGGGAAAACATAACCCAGCAGCACAGCATGGGCTGGGATATCCCTGGCCATGGAAAGGGACCTGGGGGTCCTGGTAGACAACAAGCTCAATATGAGTGAACAGTGTGCTGCTGTGGCAATGAAAGCCAACAGGGTGCTGGGTTGCATCTACAAGGGCATCACCAGCAGAGATAAAGTCATTATCCCCCTCTACTCAGCACTTGTCAGGCCACACCTGGAATACTGCATTCAGTTTTGGTTCCCACTAGACAAAAAAGTGGCTATTTTCATTCAAATGAGGTTAATTCCTTTCCTATATTGTCCTGAGTTGCAACAGGGGGAACATGAAAGAATAGGAAAGATCAGAAAAAAGACTTAATTGAAGTTGTTAAATATGAGACAAAGAACCAAATGTCTTATAGTTATTAAAATATAAACTAAAGAAAAGTATATAATCAGGTTGGTTTCTGCCAGAAGTTCTAAGGGAAATAAAATGTTTCTGAACACATTTTCTCCTACCCACCTCAAATATCTGCAAATATAAGATAACTTATACTCACAAAATCACAGACTAATTCATGTTAGAAGAGATCTCTCAAGGTCATTTCATCCAGTCTCCTACTCAGAGTAGCACCAACTTCAAAGTTAGATCAGGTTGCTCAGAGTTTTAGCCAGTCAAGTTTTAAAAGTCTCCAAGGACGGAAATTTCACAACCTCTAGTTCTTAACCATTCTCACTGTGAAAATTTTTCTCCTGATACACAGTTGAAGTTTTCATTGCTGAAATCTGTGACATTCCTTCTTGTCCTCTCATAGCGTACCTCTGAGAAGAGTCATGCTCCATCTTTTCTCACACCCCCTTTAGGCTTTTAACCGAAGTTGAGTACTTCAGCTTTCTTTTTGTCCTTTCTGTAGTTGAATACCTATTTAGAACCACACACAGTTTGTTGCACCTCACAAGAAAAAACCTAATTATCGTATATTAAATAATCGGTTCACTTTTCACAATTTTACATGCTTTATTATAGAAGATAATTGAAGGGTCTTCACATATGTTTAAAGCTATAAAGTATCCTAAGTAAAATGTGAAAAGATGAAGGTTGTTCTTGTTATCTGGGAGAATTAATAACACATTCAAAAAGAATTTTAATCCTTTAGTTCAAAGACAATTCAATTTATGTCAACATTTAAGTTGTCTGATACTGTATTTAAGGAAATACTGAAAACATTGCATATAAACCTTGCAGTCAAATAAAATGATGAAAACGTATAACTCTTCCCCTCTCCTGCTGAGGTAAGTATGAATCAGGAAGGTTAACCAAAACTTGGTCAAGGGTCCTCGGTATCTGATAGGGAGCAGGAGGAAGGCAATAGAATGGCATTGCTGGGGAATACCCCCTGGAAGAGAAACCATTCTGGGAATGCAGACAAACTACTGGAGAAATTAAGGTTTAGGGAGAGAGTTTGCTGCTGGTTTATTATCAGCAAGTATTACCCGCTCTGTAGCTGAGCTGCAAGTTTGACTGTTTTCCACATCATGAAAGCAGAGTAATAAAGACAAATGTAAGAAATCATGTAAGTGTGATTCTCCAATTGACAATGTACACTGTGATTAAAATCAGTGTTTTCGTACTCATAGTCATGGTTCATAGTAAAGTCAGGCCAGAAGGGACTTCAGGATATGGGTAGTCCACTCTGCTGCCCCCAGACAGACCCGGGAACCAGCCAGGACTATGGAAGAGCATCTAATGCAAAAGATCTTCAGGAGGGAATGAGCAGTTTAGAAATCCACACACAGCTGATATTCATGCATTGGCAACTTTCCACCACTGATAAATCCACATTTCGCTTTGTGACCTGAGATGTTAGTCCAGGATTAGCCAGATATGTAATGCAGCCCGTCCCTTCTCTTTTCCTTTTCCGTTGGATGACACTAATGGGAAGAGTAAGAGACAGCAATAGTTGTAGCACTTCCTGCCAGCAGAAAAATTAACATCAGCCCTGCACTGATGGTTGGGATAAGTGGAAGGGGTGGGAGAAAATATGGAGCTCACGTTTCCTCCTGCCATTCCCATTTGTCCCCACCACCTTATCCAACAAAGTTATAAGGAACATCCAGAAACCTGCTAGTATTTTTCCTCTTCAATATCCCTATATTGGCAAGCACACATCCACCGATGCATCTGATTTTCATATGCCACTGCCTGGATTGGTACCTTGTTGCTCCGAACTGCAGTTTATATCCGTGTGCAAATTATCTGCAATAATGTAAATTACTTCAGGATATGATTTGCATACCTTGTCACTCACATTGCTTAAAAAACATGCTGGCTATGAGTGCTGAACAAGTTATACAGCTAATATACTCTGATTTTAAAGGGACAGTTTGATGCCTAGATGAAGCTGATGAAAGAAGGAAACACGAGAAATGGTTCATTCATCTTCTGTGTAACTCAGTTGTAACAAAGCAATGAACTTGCCAACAAGACTGATTTTACACAAGTTACACATTCATTCTACATTCCTTCTTGTCCATTAGTATAATCATTATACTGCTTTGATTCCATGTTTACTAATTATTTTTGTAAGGTGGTGGTTGTTAACAGTTAAATGTCAATATTGCACATGCTCTAATAAAACAACCTGCAGGATGTTTAATTTTCAACATATTACCTTCCCTGGATGTTGTTTTAACAGATGTCCTGTTAAGATAACAGAGAAATTAAATTAGTTTTCAACTCAAAGCATCTGGTTAACTTTGGAGGTAAATGCCTTTGAGCGGTAAATCTGACCAGGGTTTTCAGATAAATAGCTATCAGAATGTTTTAAGTCAATGACTTTATTTTTTCACTTCTATTACTTAGGGCAGATTTGACATGCTTGATCATATAACTAACAGATGAAAATTGAAAATAGTGCTGGCAACCAGCAGTGTTAGGTTATTCTGAGGGTAGTTTCATGGGTAGATACTATTAAGCATGCTTATGGTTTCAGATAATTTAGTTTTGCAGCAATTTTTTAAAATCTCGAGATCTTTACCAGCTAGAAGATAACTGATTATAAAATTTAAAGTGTTTTTTACTGTAGACATAGCATATAGTGGAAAACATTTAGATAAAAGTGGAATTTTTCATCTCTTTAACGGTGAAGTAAATTGATAGGCAATCATTCAAAATATAGAAAAATATGAAATATGGCTATATAGATTTTGCTTATTATGCAAAGTTTATCTTTTAAAATTCTAGGACATATTTTTTGTTGAGTTCATGAATAAGCATACGTCTGCCTGTTGATTTATATATGCACACTTTTCACCATAATCTAATAGTTATGCACTGATCACAGGAACCCGTGAAAATAAGTGTAGTGACTCGTCAGGTGATAATTCTATATGATAATCTGCAAAAATGTGTACATATTGTATAAATATCATATATGCGTGTACCTAAGTACTAAGTACCTTAGTTATACTGTTAAGATCAGTAAGCACTTACTTTAGCATATGCCTTACAACTGCATATATTACAGTTACATGGAGGTTTTAGTATATATATCTAAAGGCAGTACCGGGGATATTTTTGCAAGTCTTTCAAATGCTACAGCCAAAGCATTGCAGAAAACTCCAAATATATATTTATGAGATTACTTTTTAATATTTATTAATTATATTGCAGTACCATCTAGTGGCCCCAATTTGATATCAGGGTGCCATTATCCTGTGAGCCCCAGGCACATATAATAGAAATAGAGCCTGTCCTAAATGGTGCATAGTCTTAGCATGTGATGAAACAGAATAAGAAGTGGAAACCAACAAGTAAGAGACTGCAGGGAGAATGAAATCTTTGAAATTCCTCATGAAGTCTGGATTTTATCAGCTTTCACATGATGTTTTACCCGTGTTTCTCATCCACGTGAGGAGGGATAGGCAAGTGACACAAAGCCCTGCTTTTCATTGGTCAGCATTTCCTGATGCCCCTCTGTAAGGAAAACACTTCTGAATGCTATAGTGCAGCATTGTTAGCATTTCACCAGTTGTTAAAAGCAGTGTGGTAAAACCTTCTGGTTTTGCTTAAAATGAAAAAAAAAAAAAAAAAGATAAATTGCTTTCCAGTGAAGGACATGCTCAGAAGATCACAGCTACAGACCGCATGTTTGCTATGATAGCTCCTCTTGGGAGCTGTCTGTGCCTCATAAACAGGGCCCTTCCCATGGGTTTATAAATCAGGCTCTGGAATTGGCTATGGACAAGGGCTGAAGTGTTACCTAACGTAGTTGAAGGCTGAGGAGTCTGTCAGAGCACCCACTCATCTCTTCTAAAAGTATAAAACATACAAAAATATGTTCTGCTTTTTAAAAATGAGTTAAATTTCACTGTCTCATGGTGTCAGCTTTTTCTTTCATTATTATTTCTTTTTGAGTACGCATACAATACTTTAAGATAGTCATTTACAATTTTTTCTTCTAACTGTAGGTGCAATGGCTAGAATATACTTGCTCCACACCTACTTTTCCTCTAAATAGAAGCAAATAATTAGCCTACTAATTATAATCTATCAGATAAACTCTGTCTGATAGATTATCTTCTGAACCAGGGGTCTACCAGAAATTTCAAGGCAACACTAAAACTATGCATTTTCTGAGGGGTTTAGTGTTACCTGGAATTTCTGAAGGAAACGGTTCTGATCCTTATGTCACTGAAAATTATGCCAGTGTTAATCAAGTAGGAAATAAAAATTCTGTATTGCCTTCAGCAACTTTTCACATAAGAATAAGCGTTTATTGAACCTGGGAAAGCAACATGATCTGTGAAGCACTCTCCTTTTTTGATCCTGTTTCTATTGCCCACGAGTGCTAGGACAGTGTGAGTGCTGCCAGCAAGCAGTGCAGTGTCATTTTTACCGTACTCCTTTCTCACCCCTGCAGTGGCAGCAGCAGCAGCAAGCTCACGGACCATACATAAGGCCACGCACTGAAAATGGCTGCGGTGGCTGATCATCTCTTACAGTGGTTCATCATCTTATAACGCTCTGTATTTGCAGTTGCCCTTCTGACGGAGGGTCCCTCTCCCATGGTCCTGCCAGGGCACTGAAGCACTTCAACATTCATGATCTGTCTCTGGGCTAAAACACACAGGAGTATCTTAAGCCACTCCTAGCAGTCACATAAAATATGTTCTTACGCACACACGCACCTTTGCACTGAAGCAGGTGAGTAGCTCCTTGAGAAGACACTAATAAAAGCTAAGGAGGCGGTAAGATGTTTAAACTGTCACAAATGTTTCACATGGAATGTCTGCCCTGGTCACTGAGCCATGCCGGCCTCTCTGCACCCCAAGAGAATTTACGCTCGCTAGGTAAATCTCCTTAAACATTTAAATAGATATTTCAAGAAACTTGGTGCAATGTAACTATTCAGGACACAAAAGAAATTAATTTTTCCTCCTGTAACATTGCTACGTCAGAACTGTATACTTAATTTTAAATATTAGTAATTTTTTCTTGTCATTTTCTTCCTTTCTCATCCCAGCAAAAGGAGTGTTTCCAAAACTGCTGCTGAACAGCAGCAATCTGTGCTATATGGATAAGTGAATTAACTGATGTCAACTTTGATAACTCTGTAGGATTTGATGATGAATTTTTATTAATTGTCCATAATAAACCAGAACTCATTGACTAAAAGTCATTGACTTCAGTGTTGTCTCACTGCAGCTGACAGCACACTCTCAGCTTGTTTTGTTTTGTTGGTTCCATATGCTCAGAATGAAGGACTAGCTATGAAAAATATTTGGTCTCCTTTTCTAATAACTCACTAAACTCAATGATTACCTTTGTGAATTTATCCCCAGAGTATAAGTTCGCTCTAGTGTTGATGTTTTCAAAACTTGCTGCTGCTATTTCAATGACATTAATTTTAAGGGGCATCCTATCTATTCAGGAGTAGACTGCCGTACTATGGCATTATGTCCCACTTATCAGGCTACCACAAACACCTATTTGGGTGGAAATTGGATTCTGTGTTTTGAGGGTAGGATTTGATTGATTAAATAACCTTACGAGTTGAACAGAAGTGTGGTTTATTGTGGGTTTCATTCTAAAAGCCTCTTCTTCAGCAGGCCACAGTGTAACTCAGGCTATTTTTCTTCCACCCTACAATAGTTGGCTAATTCAACAATAATGAGGCGATCAGTAACATGCTGTGTCTATCTCACCGGTATCTTTAAACTGCCAATGAACCCTTTTATAGAAAAACTGCTGTTTGCGATGTAGAGGGAGAGTAAGATCAGAGTGCTAAAAACTATGTGAAAAAAAATAGTTCCTCCTCTACAGATAATTGAGATATACTTCACTACTCAGATGAAAAAAAACAAAACAACCTCATGTTGGATTTGTCAAGCTTTTGACTTAGAAGTGAAAGGCTCACTCTGTCTATATAAGGGTCCTGTCTATGGCTTCCAATCAGATGTGCAAAGCAATCTCTGTCTTCCTCTTTCTCTCTTTTCTTGGCAATTTTATATTTGTCACTCCTCTCTTTTCCTCCCTCAGCTTATTGAAGCTGAATACTTTGTTACCTTGGCTTTGCTCACCACTGGCCCATTCCTCTGAGGCTTAGCACATGCAAATGTATTCTAGTTATTTTGGCTGAACTGGCAAGTTTTACTCTCCTTTGGAAATACGGGGAAACACTGTATTGTAGTGTAGTTTCATTTAAGTATTTGTCTTTAACTGCCACTTACAGAATACACTATATGTTGTAATTCTGTTCTTCACTGCCCGTGTGCACCTGATTCTTAGTGTTCCCACAACCCACAAATGTTCCTAAAACCCAAGTACAAGACATCTGTCCTGCAGCAGCAGTGACGGGGATTGATTTGCATTATGTGGAGAAGTTAAGCAGTTGGGACATACATGTTTATCTTGAAGTTCAACCTAAGGAATTTTTTTAAACATTTTTTCCTCATTAGAATAGTCAATATCATGTTTGCATAGGGGTGTGTGTTCTTTCATGTGTTGCATATGACAGCATAATATGAATTTTAATGAAACATTGTTAAATATATTGCAGATATAATCTGGTTAATATACAGTATAAAAACTATTTGCATAAGTACTCACATAAGAATAATGTAAAAATTGATGCCATAGCTTGTGCAAAGGTTATCTGTGAACATTAGCGTCTACCCAACGGCGGTTAATCCTAGGTGTTCAAATGACCGTGTAGGAAATACTGCTAAGGGCAATACTGACAGAGATTCCTCCATCAGAAAAGCTTTTATTTAAGCCTAGGGAACTAACCGTTTGCTTTTATTGAGAAACAAACATGCACATACACATTTATCTATCTATCTAGACAAAGAGATATACACGCACATATTTGATCGGTGTTTTCCATTTCATTTGACAGCGCATATATGCCATTCTTTATCTTGCTTCTTTTTCTTTAATATTTTTTTTATTTATTTATTCTTATAGGCATGAATTCTACAAAAAAAGTAAATTCTTTTCTTAGCTCTTGTTTATTTTACTTTTTTTGGTTTCATCAGATGTTTATGTGTTACGTGTGTTCAGGTTTGCATTTTGCAAAAATATCCCATCTTCTTTTAGTTATTCTGTCTTGAATAGTTCCTATCCTACTTGCCAAATACTATCAGTGCCTTTGTGAATGATGTAAAGAATTTCAGTCACATAAGTAGTTTAAACTTGGCACAAGGATATACAATAAAGCATAATTTGTGTAGAATCAGAAAGCTTTTGAGCTTCTAACTGTGTGTTTTTCATGATTGACAAACAATGATGGGGTTCAAAGCACGAGATGTTTCCTAAAACTACAGCTTCTGGCTGTTGTGTTTGCCGTACTGAATTCTGTGCTTTTAATTTTTAATAAAGGAAAAAGTTATGAGCTCAGACAGCTGTTTGGAAGAAGAGGTTACAGGAATGCTTAGTAACAACAGACTATGATACTATGTAATTAGGTTTTTTTCTCTTCATTAGCATATACAACCTGCTACAGGAATGAGAATATAATGATAATTGCCAGACTCTTGGGTTTTCACACTTGGAAATAGTGTAAAGTACAAATCCAAAGTAATTGGGATACTTTCAAGAAATGTCTTTCTCCGCGTAGTGAATGCAGGAGACTATGGAGACTTAATTTTGATGCTACATTTCTGGCAAAGTATCTCCAGGAGATAATAGTACTTACCCTCATTCAGGTCTCAAAGAGAAAATGAGTGTAGCAATCTTTTATCATTAAAAGATGTTTGTCTGTGTCACAGTATGTAGCATTAATGATTCTGCAGAAGAGAGTTTTCTCTATATGAAGTCACTGAAGACTAAAGTTTACTGAGAGGGTTCATGTGGGAAGTTTGTTTGATTCCTGTACCCATTCTGTTTAGCTTTAGGCAATGTTTTCAGTTGTATCTCACAAGCAAAAAAATGTCCACTTAAAAGAATGTATAAAAAGTAATATAATTTTTTTACATTGATAGTTTTGTGCACTGTGTAAGACAGGCCTCCCTTGCTTCCTATCATAAAGTAGCATGCTTTCAAAGTTGATAAGTACCAAGTATCATCCCTTCCATGTCTCATACAGAGGCAGTGTAAAATACTACAAGCATAAGTGGCAAATTGCATATAAGTAGAGTGGTTTTTTCACATATAACTTAGGTCTTCGATAACCCAAACTGTTAAAAATTATTTTCAAATAATATTCAAGTAATCTGCTCTTTGTTCAAGGTGGTGGGTTATAGGCATGAAAACATGGACTCATGGCAACCAACCAGCAAGCCGCTGTGAGTCCAGTGTCTTTGGCTCCTTCTCAGAAGAACATGCCACTGTGTGCTACCATCGTCCCATGCCCACATGACATGCCCCTTCCCATGTGTAGCTCTTCAGTCTCCCTTACATCTTTTTTTTACACTTACCCTGTTTTCCTAGGCACCTGCCTGATGCAGGTGGTGATAGGCTGAAACACCCTTTGGAGATCCCTGCTTCTCCCCCTAGACTGCCAGCATAGCTCAGAGCAGATACCTGACTTCTAGACAACTAAAGGTAAATGAGCTGAAGCCAACCCGAAGTGCTTATCAGCCATTGAATTCATGGTAGTTAAGCACAACGGGATGCCTTCCTTTAACATCAAGCTCCTAATATATTTAAAAATCTGGTGCCATGGAGCCTAGATTACATTTAAATTGGAATTTGAGTGTTTAGTCTGTTAGTAATTTCTGAAAATGGGGTTTGAGTTCTAGCAAAAAATTCCTTATGCTTTTTTGAAAATCCAGCATTTATTGATTTGCATTCAAGAAAAAGAGAAAGAATGGCAATGGTAGAGTTTTCATTTATAAACATACTGAAAAACTACTTTTTTATTTTCAGTTGGACTTGTATAGTTTATTTGATTCTTCTCCTTCATTGTTTGTCATTTTTTTTCAGAGTAAGCCAGCAATGCTGCATGTGAAATAAATTGAAAACCTGCCTACCATGTCCAAGAAACAACTGGAATCAGTTTTGAAAACCTAATGCAAAAAGTTGTATCAACATGCAAATGAATAATAAGCATTTGGGTTTTCGTTTCAGAGCATGAATAGTTGAATTTAAAAAACTGAGATCCTTAAAAGGCAAATGAAGTAAGCGTACGCTTCAAAGAAAAGAGCAATGTCAAGATTGTGTGCCTCTATATTGATTGGTACTATAGAAGACACTCATAACAAGAAAAATGGAAAGACTGCATGAAAAATTCAAAGCAAAAGATCTGATCTGAAGATTTCCAATATTGAGCAAGGGATATATATTCAGCCTACTTAAAAATTTAGGGGTATATATTTATTAACGGCTGTTTCTTATCTGTAGTATTTTCTTTGTGATAGGCTTCATGGTGCATGTTAGATAAGGTAAAAAGGGGAAAAAGGCAAACTGTTGAATATGTAAGTCCTTGTGCCGATAAATATTTTATTTTAGGTTTTAGAATTAAATATTAAACTGTAAAAATATGGAACTCTATTTTATCCATAGAAAGTCACGTGGCACTATGTTATGTATCCCTTTGGGATGATGATTTACTTTATCACTAGAATGAAAAAGGAAAAAAAAAGAGATAAGCAGATTACATATTCATGTGTTACTGATGTATTTAGAAAGATATACCCATACGTCCAGAATATCTTGCTTCTTTTGCTCCTCTACTTAAGTGATACTAAATTACCTATAGTAGAATTATAGAGACATAAAGATGGACTAGATCTCCTTATAATATTTCTTGCACATAGAAATTAATAATAATATTTAATCTGTTTTAACACTTGGATAGCTAAGTGATTCATTTAAACTAATAAATATCATTACCAAGTACACTGGGTTTGCATGCAGGAAGTTTTTCCTAGCATCCAACCGAAATTATTTTGCTGAATATCTTTGACCTTTTCTGAACAGGCAGGACAAACATTCTCTTTATTATACCATCTGCATGTTGAAAGGCAGTTATCATGCTGATCCTTAATTTTTTTTCTCTTCTCTAGACAAATACATTTCTTTCATGTTTTCTTGTTGCTTATATTTTCTAGGTCCCTTATTCTTACTGTTCTCCTCTAGGTTCTTCCCATGAAGTATCAAAAAACAAAAAAAAGAAAAAGAAAAAAAGAGATTCCACTTGAGACCTCACCACCTCACCAGCACCAAGTACAGCAGACCTATAGGACCTTTAGTATTTTATCTATAAAGCTGCCATTAAGGCTTTACTGAACCAGATTTTCTGGGTTTTTCACAGAGCTACAGTGTTGATTCTTATTTCTGAGTCACTATTACAATCTCCTGCAGTTCTCTGCCATATTTTGCTACCTCGCCAAGTGTTACGTACTTTCAATCTGTCTGATTTCTCCTGCCTACAGGAAATGCTTCGCTCTTTTCTTTATTTAATTCACCTTGTTGCTCTTGGGTCATCTCTTCAATTTGCTGAGATCATTTGGATTGCAGTCCTGCCCCCTGCAGTGTTTACTATCCTTCTTTTGCATGATATAAAGTTTTCAGTTCTATTACTCGAATCATTCATGAAAGTATTAATTGAGTTGAATCTGGAGTGGATACTGACCTTCCCCTTCAAACCCTTTCTCAGCCTAAAAACCAAACACAGATAAATACTTTTTGTGAACAGGTTTTAAACCATCTGTGGAAGTGGTGCATGGGGATTTCCATCCATTATGCAGTTTCTTAGCTGGCATGTAAGTGACACCACACTGCCCAGTGTCAGAAGCCAGAATAAAGTCAAGTACATCCTGTCTACTGCCCTGCCTCCCCAAAACTGCCACTGCCAACTCACCTGTCACAGCTGAAGAAAAAAAGTTATTTTAGTATTAACTGCTCTGTAAAGCTCCTTTAAGTATCCTTTTCATCTTCCAATTTCATAAGAACACAGGTACTGATGTATTAGCAGTTTTGTTACAGAATCTCAGGATCGAATACAGACTCACTCTTCTAAAACTGTAAAAAAAAAAAAGTCTGTCTGTCTTTCTGTTTCTTTGTGGTTGCTCCTTCAACTTTTTAATTAGTTCTGCTTATTTTTTTTAAGCAGAAACTTCGTCTGAAATTGTGTCCCTGTTGAAGTCAGTGCATGTTGTGTTTGGGTTTTTTTTATTCCATTGACTAAAATGAGGCCAAGAGCTGACATAGACTCTTCAAGGGCTTTTCAAAGTGTCAAGTCTTATCCTTAAAAGCACGATGATGTCTTGAGAATTCTGCACATCAAAAACAATTTCATAATAGAAGAGAAGATTTTAGTTTCATTGATATGGAAATCATGTTATGGAGCATGCATCGTGCAAGCATTCAGTGTTGAAACCGACACCGTGTAAGGCATGCATAGATAATTTCCATCCTTGCCAAAATGTTGTTAAATTAGATTTAGTAAAAAAGACATACTGGTATTTATCATCATAAAACACAGATAAACATATGAGTAATGGTATGAGTTCTGTTTTGTTTGTTGGCTTTCATATTTCAGTGAACTTGGAATATAAAAGATGTGCGAATGTTAGGGGATCTGAATCTGTACATGAAGAAGTAAACATTTATTAATCTATTAAATATCATCTGCTTGCTGAATGAGCCAGTTATTTAACTGCAGGAACATGACTGTAGTTCAAATCACTTGACAAAACCTTGGGAGATTTGAGGGCATTTTTCAGCTCTGACACAGATTTCCTGTAAATCAGAGCTTCTGCCTCAACTTCTGCTCCCCGTTCTTGCCAGTGTAAAACCAAGATGGTTGCAGCTGCTTGTATGAAAAGGACAGCAACACAGTGAGGTTAAACTCAGTGTTCCTCAAGTGCTTTACAGTACTAGTGGAGACACCTTACTCTAGTGTTTCACCATGCGTAGTCCTGTTCACATTGGGAAATTATCTGAAGCCTTGCTCCTAGAAATTGTTCCCTTCCTCATTGAAATGACAGCCTATTGCTAACATGACAAATATTCATCAATACATTTAACCTTTCTTCTGCTAACTTTTGCTATGGCTATGGTCACATGATATATTTTTATATTCAAATTATTTATAGAATTTTACTGGAAAAAAGAATTCTCTTATTGGAAACTGTTCACTTTACCACCTGATGAATGACAGTCAGTTTGGTCCAAAGATATTGTTCTTTTTACTGATTTAATGAATATGCTTGGATTAGAGGAGTATATTTGGCATATTAAGTTCCCAAGCCACAGGTAATTCGCTTTCTTTAAGAAGCTGGTGAAAGTAATATAAAAGATAAAGAAAATCAAAAGCAAGATTAGGCACTTTTACTTCTTCTTTCTGTATAATTTGAAAAAAAAAGTGCTATCCTGAAAAATCACTGATAAAAAAATACAGAATTTCAGGGTTCATGAAAGTTGCATATCTATGTTTTTTAAAATTATATTTTCTTGGGTTTTGCTTACTACTTCACAAAAGTCAGTGAAAAAAATATTTGTAGGAAATGTGTGGCAGATACCTTGTAATGAATTCTTTAGTCTGGGTTTTGGGTGAACAGGTCTGGAAAAGAGAACGGGAGAAGAAATCAACAATTCCATCTATTCTGCATTAGCTAAACGCAGTTGTACGTATACCGTCCTTTACTAGTTATCCTTAGGTTTGATGTTATAGAAGCCATATGAACAATATTTTTTTGGAAATAGTGTACTCACACACTTAATTAAAGATAAAAACTGGTCACGATTCAGTCTGCCACTTTGGATGAATCCTTTCATTTATGTATCATTTTTTGTGACACGGAGGAAATGTGGAAAAGGAGGATGATAAACCAAACAAGTTTCTTTTAGAATTTCAGTGACTATTGCTTAAAGGTTATTCATATATCTCTTAAATTATATGTACTTTGTGGATTATGCAGGCTAAACATTTGTACAATATTCTGGGTTCCTAAAACAAATATTCTGTCTTAAATTATGAAGATTAACTACAATGCATTTAAATGAATACCAATGCACTGAAAGCTTCTGTTTGTCATAATCTAAGGTTTCATATTTTGCTATAGAAAAGGTGATTGTCTCTGACAAAAACTATGGCATGAGTTTTAACATGAAATTTTAACAGTCATTCCTATGGCATGACATTGAGTACAGCTGACCTTTTTTTTATAATCTCATGGGAAAAATAAAGTCTAGTCTATGTTTAGGCATTACTTTACCTTTTGAAGTATCTGAAATAAATTTGTAAACAATAGGTATAGAAATCGCATCATCCGTAGCTGAACTATAGCAGTAACCGGAGGCAGAGGTATGAGCAACTGGTTTTAGATCAGAGAAGAAGAGAATAGGGATATCCTACCAAAAAAAGGAGAATTTAGATAACCAGAATGTGATTAAATCCTTCTGGTCATCTACCTTAACACAGAGGCGAACACCTCTCCACTTTAACAAAAATGCGATGGGACCTTTAGCAATCACAAGCGCTTAAGCATTAGACTGTTCATGAGAGCTATCAGTAAAGGGAAGTCTATCAGAAAAATGATTATTTTTCAGCCCAGTGTGGCCTTGACCTACAGCTACCCTTCCAGGAGACCTGAGAGCTTTCTGTGGGAGAGAACAACATACTGAGAGTAATGCCATTTCCAGTGGTCCAAATGTAATCAGGTAGAAAGTCAGGGATTTAGCTATAATGTTTTGTCAGTAAAATGCTGGTAATTTCCCTTTTTCTTCCTTTTTTTTTTAATATTAAAATATTACTTGATAATCAATAAGTATATAGGAAACAAAAGATAATTTTCACAAGGGAAGAACTCTCCAATGGATCCTAGATGAATTTGTGCTCGAACATTTGCTCCAGCAGAATATTCAGCAGTGGTCAAGCAAAAACAATGAATAAAGGGAGATGACAGAAATAGCTGAGTATAGCAAGAGCTTCGAAAGTTAAGAGGCTGGTTAGAACTGCAGGCTGATCTTGCAATCTTTGTATTTTACAAAATAGCGCTGATAGGAAAATTTGGCCCTGATGATAAGTATGCAGTAATAGGCTCTAAATTAGCTGTTACCACCTAGGAAAAAGATCTATCATGTGACGAGTTCTCCGAAAGCATCAGCTCAATACTGAAAAAACAATGTTAAGAGCTGCTAGGAGAGGAGCAGATCACTAGGCAAGGAATATCACACTACTGTCAAAAAACACAGTGAACCCCAATATTAACTACTGTGTTATGTTCTGTTCATTTGTATCAGAAATAATTAATAAAATTGTTCAAGAAGAAGGATCAGGGATGCCGTAATGGCTGTATGAGGGGCGAATGACTGTCAGGGCTTCTTGGAGTATAGAGTATTTTCCTTTAATATCTGTTTTACATTTACAGTGTCAAGGGCTGTATTTTCAGCTTAGGCTACAGTTCCCCTGATTTTTTGTTTTCAGGAAATATGATGCATTTTGATTTGTTGCAATGAAAAAAAAAAAATCCACAATAAAAAACTGAGGGACAAAGACATCTGGCAAAAATTGTTTACGAATTTTCTTGTAATTACTTGGGTTTGCTTTTGTAGCTGGTGAATCACCCTGCCTACCTTCCCTCCCTCTCCTCTTCTGCTCCAGTAGAGCAGAGAGGAGGACAGCGATGATAATCCTCTTGGACTGAAATATTTTACACTTGTTTGGTGGGTGATAAATGCTGCATTCCAAGGGGATTAGCACAGTGAAACTTCACTAAAGGAGTGAGAGTTTCTGTATGCACATTAAACAATTCACAGCCTTGTTGGATCAACCAGCAGTAATATTCATACCTTTTCTGTGGGAAAAGCTGATACAGGAACAACAGCCACATGAAGTTAATGAGAAATCATTTTTAAAATAAATTATATTAATCTACTGCAGCTATTGTGCAGTAGAACACATTTAATTGTTGTGGGTGGTGTGGGAGTTTTTTCACTAGTTTACACTAATTTGTGAACTTCAGTTAAATCTGAACTGAGTTTGTAACATGTGTTGTGTCTTCTCGGCAAAGGAAGGAAATTTTATGCAACTAAATGTTCTAACCCTGATGAAACATTTGTAATAATCAGCATTACAACCACCATAAAATATTAATAAATATATATCCTAATAAATGCAGAGGGTATAATATTGCAAGTGAAACATTTCTAGTTTTAGTGGATTCTTATAATTTCTTTAAGCATTTCAACTTCTTTAAAACCAGT
>VXBO01014197.1:2713-25620 GCA_013400135.1 Rhinoptilus africanus
TTTTAATGGCTGTGAATGCTGGTAGGGTAGAGGAGGAGCATGCTATAGCCATGCACTTGGATTTTGTGTGCCTTCCAACCTTGGCCAAAGAGAAATTCCCTCCTGATTTTTTTATTTTTTTAAAGGTTATTTAAGGCTTAACTGAGATCCTAGATTCCACTGAAAAGATATGTATTGCTCCAAACAGTACCTGTCTTGGTAGCAAGATCCTAAGTGGATTAAACGCATAATGTTTCCCAAAGGAAGGAGTTTATGTGTAACAAATATGACTCTTAAAATCTGATATTTCTGAGGGATAAAGGAAGATAAACAGTTCCCATTAGCTTTCCTCCCTCCAACATGTACATGTCACTGTGAATGAAAGTTCCCAAGTAATTAGATACCATAAGGACGAGGTGAAGTTCCCAGAGAATATTGATTTTTAAGCAGTGAACATATTTTCTTGTGTACATTATTCAATACAGGCTTCCCCTTTTCTGACTGCAGAAAACCTCACTGGAAGCATATTTTTTTGTTCGCCTTGGCCATATGGATGTGAGTGGGGTGATGCAGCAGAGAGGTCTATGCCCAACGTGAGTGCTCGGTTTAAGGGTGGGCTGCAGGGCTGGGGCTCGCACTGTAAAACTGCATCCTGAAAAGGAGCATTTTGGGGGGTATAGAGAAGGGGGGGGATGTTCTGTGCCAATAAATACCCACAGTTTAACTGATTTTAAACAATTAGGAACATTTTGTCATTTGGTGTCTCAAGAAGAATCTTAAAAGAATCTAAATCATAGTGGGTTATTTATTTCATCGACACCTATGGGAAATCTGTGCTGCCTGTGCTTGAGCAGCTCAGAGGAACAGATTGTGCCCCAGTTCCCTTAGATGGGGAATTTCTTCAAGGGGGACCCAGTTCTGCTCTTCTTTTGGGGGAACGTTGTCCACTTTGTTGTCACTTCTGGAGGTAAATGAATTAATAACCTGAAAAATATGGAAAATCATAGCAAGGTAGCAACACCTACAACAAAACTGACAATATCTGCATGTAGTTAAACTCAGGATTTCTTCCAGAGGTGAATATTTGGGAAAAAAAAAAAAAAAACCAAACAAACCATACAAGCCCAATTCTTTGCTTTGCAAGCTGTATTTTTTCGAAAGACATCATTTAAAGTTTATGCTTATTCTCTTTTAATCTTCTTCCAGAAAAAGAAAAAGTAAAAATTAAATATTCTTAACCTCTCCTTGTGCCTCCAGCTTTTGGTACTTAAAGGGAAGTGAGTTTAAATCAATCATCTTGTACAGCGTGAGAAAAGTTGTATTGTCTCGATCATGCCTGTAAGTTTTCCATTTCAGAAATATTACTCTGCAGCATTTTCCTGAGCCTGCAGATAGTAATAACACTGTGTCGTTCAGACCGGACCATCAAATGAATTTACCAACTAACTGCAAAGTAGAATTAATTGAGCCTTCCTCAGACTTGAGTATCTTATCATCCCTGCACAGGAGGTAAGCTGGGCAACTGCTGTAAAAACTGAAGCTGCGTGTGCGTGTTTAACGGTGATAAACAGAAGTAACTGGTGTGCAAAAACTCTTGGTGCAACATTCCTTCGTCTACAGAATTCCTCGACCCTCGGTTCGCATATTTGCTCTCCACCTTCAATCAGATGCTTTCACCGGTGGAAATAGGGTGACCAAAATGAAGGAGCAGACAAGGAACAAGCCTGCTCGCCGCCGCCCCGCCACCTTGCCTGCCTGCTGGCTGATCAAGCGCTTGGGGACGCGTCGCAAAACTTCCTGCAGACAACGCATGAAGCAGCCGACGGCTCTGACCTCAGCCGCAGAACACATTCGCTGGAATTATGGTAGTGTTACTGCCTGTGGTGTGAAAACAGTGGCGCCGAAAGAACCAGGTTGGAGAGCAGAGGGAAAGAGACTCTCGCTGTGGTTTCCTCAGACCAGGTGCCCCGAGAAGCAATGAGCCAGCAATGTGCCCTTGTGGCCAAGAAGGCCAGTGGCATCCTGGGGTGCATCAGGAAGAGTGTGGCCAGCAGGTCGAGGGAGGTCATCCTCCCCCTCTGCTCTGCCTTGGTGAGGCCCTACCTGGAGTGCTGTGTCCAGTNGAAAGTGCAGCATGTGAACCCGACCTCCACAGACCAAATGTCAGACCAGCGTCAGTGCCCACCGCAAAACGTATGATGTTTTGCTGATGCTCTACCCCATTTCATTTGTTCACCACCCTCCTGCAAAACTGCAGACATGAGTTTCGCAGTTAATGGTGCTCTTGGAAGTGACAGACCAGGAAATTCTGATTGAAACGCCTGCTTAGGAGGCTCTTCTCAGTTACACGCAGTCTGCATCAATCAGTAAAGCTGTGCCACAAAAAGTTATTTCATTTCGCGGAGGATTTCGATATAGCAAAATCTGGTTTCATTCCAATTTGGAATGAAACCTAAATTTCAACGTTTTCCATGAAAGGGAAAACCCTTGGGGTCACTGAATTTCTGGCAGGCTGCTGGAGAAGGGAGGGTGCTGGAAACCCTGGGTCTCCCATCTCAGTTCTTTCCATCTGACTAGCAGGACTGGGACCAGTGAGCCTGAAAACCACAGAGTCTCCCACTTTCCCGGGAAGCTGCAAGGCTGCGAGGTGGTGATTCAGTTCATGGTTCCCCAGCAGTCTGCATGGTGAGCTCTGGAGAGCTTGGTGCTGTAGCCCTATCTCTTCTCTCCCTCCGCTGGTTGTGAGACGGTCCAGTCTGCTGCATCTGTTTGCTTCAATGGATTTGGATTTCTAGACACATTCCCAAAGTGCTGACCCTCTCTGAGCAACCCCTTCTGAGAACTGAGACCTTGATATCCAGCTCCGTAGGGGTTTTGGAGTTAAGTGCCAAGTTCATGTGCAAAAACATTGCACCTGATTTGTCTTTGGTGCCAGCCCAAAACTTTGTCAGGGCTGAACTTGACCTCCATGTCATGGGTTACTGTCACTGATGCAGATCCTGAGGCTGGTGTCAGGTCTCAGACACTCCCTGATGGCTTAATCAACCCCTTTCCCAGAGCACCAGTTCTGTGGGTATTCTGGCAGATTGCCTTTTCTGGGACACATGATAGCTGAAGTGTATGCTGCAGCCTTTGCATGAGATTTCCAACCACATCCTCGTCTTCCCCCTTATCGCTCCCTCCACATTATTTATTTTAGGCAGCGCAGGAGAGATACAGATCTAGGCAAAACAATAACATATCTGTGTGCCATATCCATGCCTCAGTTTTCTCATCATACTGGGATATATTTGAGTGCTTTACGGGGCCGTGCTCTTGGGAATGCAAAGCCTTTTCTCTCTGGGCCTGACCCTACAACATGGTCCACAACAGTTTTCTTCTCCTTTTTGTGAGCTCTGACTCCTTCTTTCTTCCAGTATTTGCATCATTCAGTCAAAATGATGCTACTTGGCACTATTTTCTTTAGCACATCTATCACACTGTCTAAACCTAAGTCTCACCTGAGATAGACCTCCACCTCTCTTTCACATATATGCATACTCAATTCATCCATCCATCCATCTATCCATCGCCTAAACACTAGCCCCAAGAAAGATCTCTGAAAGCAAGTGGTCACGTAGCAAACCAGAACTGGACATTTTCTATAATCAGAGTCTCTTCAGCGGATTTGGTGTAGAAAATATGTAGATGGGCAGAAAATACTTCCTTCAGACAGTTTCTAACCGCAGAGAACTATTAAGTGTTGTACTTGTGATTCACTCGGAGAACGAGCATGCCACGTTGAAGTGACTGGAAGAGGGAAAAAGGTTTCTGAGGATGTGAAATGGTGCCACCGTTTTCAATTTTAAATGTTCCTGAGGGCATGAGGTGTCCCGTTAGAATACTGTGTCAACGTAGACAGACTCTATATCTACCTTAAGAGCCAAATCATGCTTTTAAGGGCCTTGTCTGAGCATCTTCAGCTCCACCTGAAGTCAATGAGGGTTGATGCTGCTTAAAATTTCTGAAAAATAGGCCTAACATGTGCTGGGTGGTGTTGGTGTTTAGCCAAGATCTTAGGAAGCACAGTCTTTTCCCTCCCTCTGTAGCTCTGGGGCAATCTGTTTTCCCGCAACAGTACAGAACAGAACAGTACTCAGAATTTATATGTTTTTTGAATGGTGGCAGACATTTGATGGAAACCTCCATATGTAGGTCTGGATACAGGACTGGGGTTTGGTGGTGGTTTTTTTTTTTTTCTTTTCATTTAACCATTTAGAAACTTTCAATGGGAGGACACCAGAAGAGTTCAGCTTGTTTACCTTGTCAAAACCCAGGCTGCAAGAGGTTATGGGAGTGGTGTATAAATACTGGGTAAACAGTGGAAAGATCATTGATGCTAAATGACGTTTGCTAAGAAAATCTCAAGCTGGAAACTAGGTGTTTCTAAATGGACAGTATCTTTCGAAGGGAATAGAGTTTTCCATCCCTTTCTTTTTAAAGACAGAGCTTTATAATTTTTTCAGATTCGGATGCAGTATGCCTGGCAGCCACAGCAGGGAACAAAAATCAGACACCCAGAAAATCTTCCCAGCTCTAAGGTCCTCTAAGTATCTTTTCTGCAAAAGCCTGTGCTATTCAACTGATAGAAAGCTGCCAGAAAAGGAACGCTATTTGAGCCTAAGCCTGCTCATGGTGAATTCATTTGAAAATTCAAGCAGATGATTTCAGGGTAATTATTATTATGTTGCTTGCTTAGCTGCAGCTGTGATTTGCTTTCTGCATAGTGTAGACAGAGCTTTACAGAATGTTTCCCAGCACCTTCTGTGATAATTGACAGCTATATGTAAACCCTGCCTATTGTTTCAGATAGCACAACATGTTCTTAATTGCATGTTTCAGATTAGAAAGGGATTGAAAAATGAAACGACAAATAACGCAATAAAATCTTTAGAATTTGTTTCACTCTTTCACTTTTTATATATACTCCTGGGTATACTCTCATCCTGTCACATGCATGTGAACCCCACTGCTGTTTAAGTGAAGCCTTGTGAAAAAGCTGAGAAAAAAACGTACTTCCCCAAAATTTAAGCGGTGATTTTATATCGGGTTGTACATGAGTATATGAGAGAATTTTTCTATCCAAAGGAATACTCTTGGCCTTATTTCTTTTGCCCTATTATCTTTGGAGATTATTGATGTTTAATAAAGCCATGGCATCAAAAAAATGCCAGGCTGGATTGTGCTGCCTACGCAGAATTGTGTGTAGGAGTCTAATGATGTTTTTTTCCTCAAAAAAAGGTCCCACATTCATGCAACCTGCCCCTTGGATGCCCCTTGCTAGGATGAAGACTAAAGACACACAAGCCCCCTGCAGAAGCTTTGCTGTAGTTGCTTAAGATGTTAATCTGTAGGAGACAATGAAATCATGGCCTGTAGTGAGAGAGACACCTACAAGCTTTGGCCAAGGCTCCGTGTCCAAGCTACACCACCTCAGCAGCAACTGCCTAAGTCTATGTCACTGCCATTGCTAATCAGCACCCCAATTAGCTAAAATGGAGACTTTGCTAAAGCATGTTTGAGGAGAACTGTGTAAATTCGTGAAAGTAATGCAGCAAGGAGACACGAGGAGCAGGTGGAGATGACAAAAAGAAAGTTTTGGATGCAGACACCTTCCTCCATTAAGAGAATTCTTGCAAAACAGGCTTGAACGGAGGATCGAAGAACTTTTTTTTTCAAATTGGAAAACAAAAAAAAAAAAAGTAACACCATCACTAACCCAGTAGACCAGCAATAATCAGAAAGCCAGAGAATACTGTATGACACTGGAAAGGATTTTATGCAGATGATGTCATTCTTTTTTTGAATGAATGCTATTAATCTGCATCTGAAGCGTAAACCCATGAGGTAATGGAATACATTAATTGCTGCAAGCTGCCAGTGTCTCTAGGCCTGTAGATACCAACATTTTTGGAGCCATCCTCTTAGGTCTTTTCCTCCCCGCCCTTGTCCCCAGCGGGAACTTCCACCTTTGCCCACAGATTCCCATGTCAGCTTTCCATCAGCCAGAGCCCTTGCTGCTACTTCCTCTCCTGTGTCCCATCTCCCCTGCTCCTGCTGCTTTTTCCTACAGCCAGCTCCAGGGAGAAGAGCACAGACCCCAGCAGAACTTGTCCACTTGGCCCCTGCACTCTGCTGAGCCTCACCTTCAACACTGGTGTTCCCTGCAGGTCAGGAAAGGAAGTCCTAAGTTGCCTGAATTGTTCCTTTAGCTCAACTGCAATGGGGAAAGAGAAGGTGAATGCAGAGAATCTGAGTGGCATTTTTTTTTTCCATCGCAAATTAAAGTGTGTGGGAGCTCTTTGGTTCAGGTGGGAGCTCATTATTGCATTTTTCCAGGTTCTCAGCTTTTGCCCGGGAAGGAACCTCAGGGGATTTTCAAAGCGTTGTGTAAATGACCTTGCAGAGCAAGCTATTAGCGTTCACTGAGTATGTCCAATAGTAGTAACTTACACTAAGGCAATAACACTTCCATTAATGTTTCGATGGTTTTGGGGGTTCGGTTTTGGGGGGAGGCGGGGAATGTCTAATTAGATTGTACATCCTTTGGAGAAGATTCTTCTGTGTCTAATGTAAGTACAGGCAGAAAACTGATACTCAATACAGGTTTTATAGTCATGTATTAGAAGGACAAAGATAGTCCTGGCTATTTTTATAGTGGTATAAGCGCTAGGTCATACTGACCCCAAGGTCTGGGCTGCCGTTGCCTGAGGACCGGAGCTCAAACTTTGTATCTCAAGTCGTAAGCAAGCAAGAGAATGTTATTTGTGCAGCTGACATGCTAAGGTACTTAAGGTGTCTGAAATCCGGTTAAGATGTCTGTCTGGACACAGCCAGCAGCAGCTCCCACACAGGCCTGGGGTGAATGGGGCAAAACCAGACTGCTTCTGTAGTTCCTGCTGCAGGCTTTTTTAGACAGAGCTACTTACCAAAATGTTCAGAGCCCCCAAAATCTTCAGAGCCCCCTTCTCTCCATCACTGGTAATCCATCTGCTTGTTAGCAGCCAAGCAGTCTGGAGAGAGGAGTTGCTGTGGAAGAGGAGACTGGGAACCAGGTTTTAAGGGATGACCGAGATAGACGAAGCTAAGAGGAAGATAACAAGCTTGATAAGGAGATGGAGCCTAATGGAAATGGAGGAAGAGAATGGGAACCAGGAGAGGGGATTCAGAACCGGTTCACCAATGTGAGACTGATTGGAAAATCAGTCCGGCAGTGGGACAGGGGAAAGGAGTTAGGATGAGACAAGGTAGAAGACCAGAGCTGGATGAAGGATCTACAGAGGGATCCTAGTGGACTGAGAGCTTTGGGGTAGAGCTGGGACTGTCTAGGCAAGGAGGGAGAAGGCAGAGAATCCATCTGGAGCAGGGAGACTCTACAATAAGGGGATGCTGGTTGAAGAAGGAGGACTGAAGGGGGGGGACTAAGCGAGGGGAAAGTGTAGCTGGGCAAGGAGCCTGGGATGGGGATTCACAGCCCAAAGAAGGAAGGAAGGGAGGAAGGAAGTGATTCAACTATCAAGGAGAAACGGATGGGGATGAGGAGTGCATTGACAGAGAAGAATCAAAACAGGATCATCATAGTAGGGTGGGACAGAGTCAATCAAGCTTGGGAAGGAAAAGCAGAAGGGCATGTGCCTCTTGTAGCATGTATTTCTTTGGTTCATCCTATTTTGCGTCAGCAAATAGCACTGAAAACCACTGGCAAAGTGTGCATGTGTATGTGTGTCATACACACACACACGAACAAACATGCACGTGGAGATCCTGTCAGATATAGAGGGCAACGGTCAAATTCTGGTGGATGTTGTCCTTCCACTCATGGGGCAGATGTCTTCAAGAACATCATTATGCTGGTTTCTGCATGCTGGAATACTGAGAGACAACAAAAGCATTTTTCTAGGTTTTCAACTTGCCTTTATAAACCTAGGAAATAATGCTCATGTCATTTTAATTTTTCTTTCACTAATGTTTAAAAACCCCGTGTTTTTAGTCATTGGGCAATACTAGAAATTAAGGTTGCCCATGCAGCAAAATCCTCTCATCCACGAGACTTACACCACTAAATGGACAATCATACATACCTTCTCCCCTCAGGACTCTTCTTTGCTGAAGGTGCAGAGTAGATCTGCTTTGGGATAGATCCAAAATTTACAGGGTCTCCTGCTTTGTTCGATAAACAAATTGGCAAACATGTATTGCCTGAGACAAAGGACTGAGGAAGGAGATTGTCAGAGCCTGGAAAAATAAAAATCTGTCCTTGGTTCTGCTCTAATTCCTATATGAAGTTAACCAAGTTTTGCCAGTTTGACAGCTTATTTAAGAAAGTGTGTTTCTTACGTTCTGTATTCCAAACTTCAGGTGCTGATGCTTACGCTTGCAACAGATGTCAATTTAAGTTGTTCCCACATCAAGTATAGTGCTGTATAATGCTAAAGCTGCTGAAAAAAAATCAAACTGGGCATTCAAAATTAATGAACAAATGGGTATTTGTGATACTACAGTGGTGGGTGTTACAGATATTAGTAATTCTGTCTCCACCGCAGGCTTTGAATGGTACCATTACCAAGGCTTTGGTAGCATGCCTTGAGCAATATGGTGAAAAAGAAATATTGAACAGGAGCTCATTAATGGTGCAATCAGACACAGCATTCTGGCTGCAGTGGATTGCTGTCTCGTGGGTTGCTGACCCCTCAGATCTGCTGGCAGAATAGCACATCTCACTGTTCCTCAGCTCTGCAAAAATTATCTGTCTTAGCGGGGGCACCGTTACGCCTGCCCTTTAAAGCGTATACACTCTCCCTCCTCCCCCCCCAAAAAAAAAGATCATTTGACAGCATTTGAGTTAGGAAATGACTACAGATGGAGCTGTGCTGGCAGATCGGAAAGTGTGATTATATCCCTGGCAGAGAAGGGGTGATGAGTAGCTGGCGGTAGGGCCAGGGCAGTAGACTCTTACTTGGGACGAGCTGTAATCAAAACACGACTGACCCTGCTCCGCTGGAGTCCCCTACCATCAGCGACAGGCAGTGCATGGGGTGGCCTTCACCCAGAAAAAAGGAACATGGTGTTGGTCTCCAACACTCACTACACAGGACTACGCTAGTGCTGCGTAGGTAACCTTTCTTGTAGCATTTCCTAACTACGAAACAGTGAACTTTACAGTTTGAATAGTGTTTTCTGAGCATGTGTAAGTACACACAGAGATACGCACTACATAATATATATGTGTACCATGCATTTGTATGACTTTCCAGAGAAAACCATATCTTTTGCTACCTTTTCTTTGCCATGCATTAGGAAATACTCAAGGGGCAGATGAATCAGTCCTACGGCACGGCCAAAATCACAATGAGTCTATCAAGTGGACCTCACAGGGAACATTTAAATCCCATAGGTATTTTAGAGACACTTAGTAACTTCTGGTGCTCCTTAAATATTAACAGCTGCTCTGGACTGTTGGATGAATGATAGTTTGGAAAGCTTTATGTGCAGATCCATGACATAACTGTGTCTCAGCTGAAGAGGAATGCTTCCTTTAATCAAATCATTGTGTAACATGTCTGATTCACCATGGAGTTGCTAAGTACTGTGTCCCAAGTCTCTGCATCAGATACAAGGCATAATTTGGGGGTGGAAGTGGAAAAGGGAAACATGTTTTTTTAAGCCACGCTCACACTCTGAATCTTAGGCCAGTGATGGACAAAACCAGTTTCCTGACTTAAACTGGAGCCTGAAGGCTTCTTTGATTTGTCCCAACTGCTGGTGGCCCCAAGAACAGTTTGAACGGAGAAGCAAACAGGCTGAGTGCAGCAACCAAGCATTGACTGGCAGCGGGGATGTCCTAGTCTAAATCCTTATGCCATCCTCGGAGAAGACATAAGGATACATAAGGTGCTATGCTAACTTTGTGATAGTGAGTTAGGCAACTCCCCCAGAGTGAAGCCGGATGGCTTTCAGAACATTTTGAGTTGTCTCTGTTATTTCAAAAGGCTGCAATGCAGATACGTGGGCTAAGCTGGGAAACCTGCCCCTCTGCTGTGGTGTTCCTTGAGTGATATTCATATATAAAATTCCTCTGTTTTGATTGAGAAGGCTTTACCAACTGAAAGGAGGTTTAACATTTGCAGAACTATAATTTCCACCAACTGGTATGGCTTTTCTGCACTGAAAGAAGGACTGAAAGGTAGTTACACCTCAAGATCCATTTTATGGAAGTTTAAAAGGCAACAAGAGCTATAACTCTAGGCACAGGTGTTGTGTGCAGGTCTTGAAATGCCTTACAAGACCAAGAGGGCTTGGGACTCATTACCAGCACTTACACCTCCCCTACACCTATTTTTGCCTGCTGTGAGAAAAATAATCAATTCTCCTTTGAAAGATAAAACTGAGTTTAAAAATGGAAATGGGCTCCTGATAAACAGTACCATAAAGCTGGAGAAATCTTCCTGTGGCACACTGGATGTGATAACCTGGAATAAATGTCAGTTGGTTGGTTATCCACATGGTAACCATTCATGCCATGTATAAGTGGTGCAATTGATTTTTGTAATCCCAGACAAAAGTAAACTCTTCTGAAGCATTGTCAGCCTGTGAAAAGCTTCCAAAGACCAAAGCCAGTGCTGAAAATCCAACGGGGTGGCCAGCTTCCAGCTTGGCATCCACTGTTAATGTTCCATCTACCTAAAATTGCCATTATAACATGGCTAGAAAAGGCGTTTTTCATTTCCTGCTCTGCACTGATGTGTAGAGTTACTGTGTGCCGTTAGCAACTAAGTGCTGGTTTTTACTTCAGAAACAGATGCCTTTTATTGAAGGCTGGATCCTGGCAGCCCCTCCATAACTACAGAGATGGAAAAGGGTGCAAGTAGCTGCCTGGACACAAATGTGCATGTACTGTTCTCTTCCCATCAAGCTTGGTTTTCTTTTTCCACTCTCCTCAGCGTTAGTTTCTCAGATGTGAGGTCTCTGCCCTGATATGACCACGCTCACGCAGTGTGAGGAGGAGAACTCGCTGCATCTCTCCAGCATGTGAAAGTGCTCCAGGATGCAGTTAGCTGCAGTCCCTGCCCAGATCTTCTTCCTACGTCGAATGGTTGGTGTAAGAGCCGTTGGCTGCTCTGTGATTTCTAAAATATTTCAGACCTCTTCCATAAAGACATGCTACGCAGCCACCGGTCTCTACAGATCAGAGCATGATGGCTACTAAAGGTGGTCGGAGTTCAGTCTGAACTAGATTCGTTTTCTCTGAAGCTGTTTCAGAAGACGAAGCTGCCCTTCTCCTCTCCCTGGATAATCCTCTTCTGCCGGTGGTCATGAATCACCCTTGAATAATTCTTCCATATAGATGGTTTTGAAGTTCTATGGAGTCATCTGTGCAAGCTGGGAGGGTCTGCTGTATGCTGGCTCTACACCTGCGTTTTCCAGAACAACCCAGAGGGAACTGCCCTCTGTGAGTGCTCATGGTGTCCCACAACACTGCCATGCAGCACCATGCACCATTCTTCTTTGCCAACCCCACTTCTCTCTTCAAAGCTTAAAGTAACTTTTGCAGAAGTCTTTCTTTCCAAGTTTTAGTGGAGTTGGGTCATAAGCACGTGTTTACTTTCCGACTATCTCTGCTGGTTGAAGATGTTGCTGCCCCAAGGTTCCCTATGCCACCGATCTGCCATCAAGTGGAAATATGTTTGTACACACCGCTTGCTTCCCGAAAGAATTAACTTGGTTAACTCAAACCACCAAATGCGGCAGTCTGAACGAGCCCACATGCAATGGAGCAGCAATCTCTTCTGCTGACACAGCAGGAGCTGTAAACTCCAGGCGGGACTCAATCCCATCCCTGAAAAGTAGAGCTAGTAGAAGACATTTTTCCCTAGCCTTGAAATCCAGCTGCCTTCGACCTGGACCACTAGTGGAAGTGCTGCTAGGGCACGGATGGGATTTTAAATATTAGATAATTCCAACATAAACTAAATTAAAATCTAATTACACAAATTTGCAATGAAGAGGGAAGAATAAATGTAATATCTGAACTCTATTAAAGGATTTGCATTTGTATAGGAACATTTGCAAAATTAAATGTTTTAAAAATTGTTTCAGATTATTTGACCAGGAATAATTATGACATAAAACCAGAGTGTGAATACCAAGAAAACCAAATTAAGGTGGGACATGAGGTAAAGGAAGTTACTCATAAGAATAATTGTTTTATATTCAATATACCTTTTTTTTTTCAGCAGCCCTGAGATGTCTTACTGCAGGATAATTAGAATATAACCATGTCCCAGGAAACCCAACAGTTGCAAGCATGATTCTCTCTGTGTATGCGTGTATGTCTCCCTCCACACTGTTTGTAACAACCCAACCGATGGCAAGGGTGACTCCTGGGAATGGAAATTTTTCTCAAATTTCAGGCTATTTCAGGATTCACTGTGGAATCCAACCTGGCGTCCTAGTGAAAGAAAAGGCAAACAGCACATGAATTAATTTTTCAGCTGATTTTTAACTTAGGAGGGAGTCCTGGTGCCACTGAACACCACAAATCAAAGAGAGCAGCTTAGAAAGGTTGCCCTTGTGGAATGGAAAGATCAAAGGGAGAAGCAACTTGGGGAAAATAGTCTAAAAAGTGAACATAACAGGTAGTAGTGGGAGTAGAAATCAGTAATGCAAATAAAAAGAAAGGATGTAGGAAGGATGTAGGAAGTGTGGAAGAATTCTTTCCAGATTTATAATGATTTGTAGCCAGAAAAAGTCCTTGAAGAGATTCTAAAGTAGCCTGGATGTAAATTTGGATGCAGGCCATATTATCTGCAGCTTGGAGTTTTTGTTTAAAAGTACTTGTGGTCCCTTTATTGCAGCTGTGACTTTCTTTAACTTCTGAATCTTCTGCTTGCTGTGTGGTATCAGATACATTTTTAGAATTAAGGGACATTCCAAGCCTTAGAGGGTCTAAAATCATGAGCCAGATGCTTGGAAATGAAGAGAGTGCACTTAATAACAGAATGTTAACATGGTGACATGTATATGCTATGTGTTATACATGTGTTATATATACACAAGTATGTCTTGCAATTTCTTTTGCTCATTCTCTCCCTCCAATCTCTGAGAGAACTAAAAGTCCTTAATGGCCCAACCAGCCTCACCTGGGACCACCACCCACCCATCCACCTTAAAAGGGCACAGAAACTCTTTTAGGTTCAGCTGGGGACCATCAGCTCCTGCGTGAGCTGTTTGGAGAAATGCTGGTCTCCAGCTTTGGCTGGTTGTGGTAGCTCTTTTTGCTGGAGCTTGACACATGGACTGCTTTCCCAGCCTGAACCTGGCTCTGTCTTGTCACCATGACCCTGTGTGAACGCCACTGGACCTGACTCATGGACTGGCTTCTTGGCTCAAACTTGGAACTGCCCTATCACCATGCTTTTGCCTCATGGTCTGGACTCTTAGTTGGACCTACAGTCTCTGGGCCTGTCCTGCTTCACTCACCTGGGGCTATGGGGCAGGCTAATGGGATCATCTCAGCTCCTGGCTTGCTATCCCATGGGGAACAGGCCCACCCTCTGACATGCTCCTCAAATACGTATGTGAGCATGTGGGGATGAGCTAGTGTGGCCATGACTATCAAAACGCCAGAAGACGGTGACTGTTGTCCACTCTGCAGAAGTGCTGTAACCAAAGTCACCTTTTTGTCTAACAAAGGAGTTGTGTCTCAGTAGCTCATCCTCCCCTGGAGGCAGGAAAGTGGCAAAAGAACAGAAATCTCTGGCAGCAGTGCTGTAATAACTGCAGCCCAGGAGAAAATCTAGATAATGCTTTTATTTTCAGATGGGAAGATCTGTGGTTCGGATTTGGCATGAGGAATTTGCCCACAAATAAAGATAATCCTGTTTTCAGTGTTTCACCTCATTGGCTTAAGCCTGTGAAGCATTGCTTGTCTAGGTAAGAAATGTGCGCTGATGTGGTTCATGTGAGTGTTTCCAGAGCTTGGCGTTTGGGTTGTGTTCACTATCTCTTATCAGTCAGAGCAACGCACTTGTGTTTTACAGGTCAAGAGGACTGGGACTCCATCGGTGATGGTATTTCTGCAGTAGAGTTCCAGAAACAGCTTTTGATTACTTTTTATCTCTTCATCCAGACAACTCCACAACGTGCAGGAATGGTTTTGGTCTCAGCAGTAACAGGACTGGGCAGCAGGTCCCAGCTTTTAAACCAAGGAAGAGTCATTTTGCACCTCCATGTCCTTTCTGTGCTCCTGTTGAGAGCTCCTTAAGAGGTACACATCAAACAGTCAGCCAAGCGGGAGGATGATAGAGAAGTGAGTGAAGGAAACTTCAGTCTTTCCTCTCCTAACCTGCAGCTTCTCAAAAAGATGCATCCGGATTGGGGGAAAATAAGGTGGAATGCACGTCTCCTCATGCAACCTGGGTAGGGAAAATGTGCTTTGAAGTTGGGAGAGAAGTAGTGTGGGGAAGAACTGGATAAAGAGACAAAACACACAACAGTAAGATGGAACAGGGAATGAAAGAATAATTTAAAAGTGCGTGTAAATGGAAAGGGTATTAAAAAAAAAAAAAACAAACACAAAAACCCTCTTATAGGCAGCTTGTAGGAAAAAGGCAAAGGTGGGTACCATGCAGGTGAAATATTCTACGGGCTATGAAGCTGGTGAGGGCTCTGGAGGACAAACCTTACAAGGAATGATTGAGGGAACTGGGGTTGTTTAGCCTGGAGAAGAGGAGGCTGAGGGGAGACCTCATCACCCTCTACAACTACCTGAAAGGAGGTTGTAGAGAGATGGGGGCTGAGCTCTTCTCCCTGGTGACAAGGGATAGGACAAGAGGAAACGCGTTCAAGTTATGCCAGGGGAGGTTTAGATTGGATATCAGGAAACACTTTTTCACTGAAAGGGTTATTAAACATTGGGATAGGCTGCCCAGGGAGGTGGTGGATTCACCATCCCTGGAGGTGTTTAAGAAAAGGGTAGATGTGGTACTTAGGGACACGGTTTAGAAGGGGTTTTTGTCAGGGTGGGTTAATGGTTGGACTTGATGATCTTGAAGGTCCCTTCCAACCTCACCAATTCTATGATTCTATGAGCTTGGCCTCCATAAACCAGTCAGAAATTGTCATGCTTACTTCATTCTACAGTCCGTAGCAGTGGAGTGAAGTGTTTCTGCATCTCTTGGTTTGTGTGATTAAAATGTTCTTGGCATCAGCTTTGGTTTTAATGTGATTGGTTTTTAAACATAATTAGAAGGGGTTTTACAGCTTTGTGTATTCCTATTTAAGAGACAACAAAAGTAATGCACAGTTATGTGTTTTACCAGGGAAGGACTATACCAGAATGGCACTACAGCCTTGATAATAAGATCATGCATGGTGGAGTGTTGCGGAACTGGCCCTGAGTATTTGCAGACAATGCCTCTGACTCAACAAAAAGCGCAACCTGTGGTTTGCTAGCCCCATTGATCTGGGTGCCTCATCATGCAAGCTGTTCACAAGATCAGATACACAAAATGGAGCCTTAGATGGGGGGAGAGGTGGGGGTTCGGTTTTGTTTCGGTTCCCTGTGAACCTTTTTGATTTAGTAACATTCGCTTTCTTTTCCCGTTTGAAGTTTACTGCCAAGGCTACAGGATGATCATCAGAGGCTCTAGGCACGAGGGGTCCCACTAAGCCAAGGGGATAACTCACGTGCTTCAACGGTGCCTGTAAAACCTGATACAAGAAACCCTCAAGCACATGCTGTGGCTTTCTGCAGGCGCGCTCGCTGGCATTAATGGGACTTAACAGACACGCAAATTCTTTCCTGAAGATAGGCACAGGAAAAATTACTCCGCGAGGGAAATACCTCCCTAGAGAGGGATCCACAGCTGTGCTACATACTCTTCCCCCTCTCTGCACGCTGGTGCCTGAAGCCTTAAGGGAGCTGAGCTGTTCTTTGCAAGCTCCTCTCCTACCTCTGCCCCCAGCATCCTCCTCCTGTGGCTGGGTCTCTATCTCAGCAGGCCTGGCCTGCAAGCTGGACTTCTTCTGGTTGACTATTGTCCTGGGCTCTTGTCACCCCTGCAAAACTAGGTATTTTTCAGAGGTGAGTGCATGCCGTGTTTGTGGCTTTATGGGCTGGCCAGACACTCCTTCTGTAGGTTTTCTATGGCAGTAATGTAATTTACATATCTCAAAGAAACTATGCCAATTTAAGCCAGTGGAGGATCCGATGTCTTAGCTTTTGCTTTCCCTTGTGCTGCCAGGAGCTTACCTGCAAGCTTAATTGTGCATCAGCGTCAGATTCTCCTCCCACGAATGTAGGCACATTTAATCCACCAGTATGTCTGTTCCACAGTTTGACTGAAATAAGATATATGTAATATTTCTGTGATGTAGAAAAGGCCTTAACACTTGCTGTAAAGCCAGGGCTGGAGAACGATCAATCTTTGAAAGAAAAAAGTGTACTTTTTCTGTCGTACCCCTTCTTAAGGCAACAAACAGCTTTGAGGCCTGCTGTTGCACCCTAGAGCACGTTTTGGTGTTGCCTTTCAAGACATTACAGTGTTTAAACAGCAGACATAGTCAGTAGTGAAACATCTTATCCCTTCTTGGTGAAAAGGGGCTTCAGCTGGGATGCAACGAGCCCATGGCACAACTTTCTGGAAGGGGTGTGCAACATGCAACTGGACCTGAAGAATCATAGAATCATAGAATCACAGGGTTGGAAGGGACCTCGAAAGATCATCTAGTCCAACCCCCCTGCCAGAGCAGGGTCACCTAGAGCACATCACCCAGGAACGCGTCCAGGCGGGTTTTGAATGTCTCCAGTGAAGGAGACTCCACAACCTCTCTGGGCAGCCTGTTCCAGTGCTCTGTCACTCTCACAGTAAAAAAATTCTTCCTGATATTCCTCTTGAATCTCCTATGCTCCAATTTGCATCCATTACTCCTTGTCCTATCACTGGTCATCACTGAAAACAACTTCACTCCATCTTCCTGACACTCCCCCAAGAAGCCCAAGAGGAGACTTCCAAGCCAGCCTGGAGCAAAAGCCCAGCCAGGTGGGAAAGAGGGCTGGACGTTGGCTCTCTGGGCTGCCTAGCAGCCTTCGGCTGAGCCGTGAAAAAGCAAACCCAAAATATTTCTCTCCTTTCTGCGGCGAGAAGCCAGCCTTGAACCAGGTCTCTTTTATTTATATCATCGTTGCTCTCCTACGCCTCGTTTTCCTCTGTCTTGTACGCTGTGTGGGTAATTGTTTATCGATGTGTGAAAATGGGTATAGGATGCAGTCATGCTGCTGTGATAGGATTTTGGAAAATGAGATCCATGGCTTTTACAGTGTCAGCCTTGTGGAATTTTGGGACAGCTGCAAGGCTGCAAGTGCCGTGTTTTCGACTTGCATTCATTCGCTAAAGTGTGTTTTGAAAATTTCCTACGCTCCTTGGCATGGGAGCCTGACACTTGTTAGCCGTAGTTTAAAAAGATAAAAAGATTTATCAGTATCGCTGGCCACAGCTAGAGATTTTTCAGGGGACCCCAAAAGGAGGGAAATTACATAGCAGGGTTATTAACAGAAAGGCACCAAAATCATTCAAAGCAAAACCATACATTTAGTTGCTGTTGTAGCCATTTGGAATTAAGGAGGACGGAACATCTTTAAATGATAGAAATAGCACAGCTTACAAAAGAGGTGCTATATGTCTGGCTTTTGAAGCACCACTGCAAATTCTCCGTATATGATTTTTATGACGCTTGCACAGTCAGGGGCACAAGGCTAAAGGAACTTGAAGCTTTGTTGTTGATCTGTGCCTAATGATCTGCAATCTGCCTGGCAAAGTAAACATACCAGTAATCAAAGAAATATTAACTTGTTTGAGACTTTTCAATAGAATGGGGAATAGAATAGAATAGAATCCTCTCTGTGGATTTCTTATATTCATGTGCGTACTGGGAGGGAGTCAAGGGAAAACATTTCCAGAGAAAATAATGATGTTTTGCTTATTTCCTTTTAACCCTGCAACCTTTGAGCTGCTAAGCTAACTTAATGTGCTCAGAATGTGATATTTAGAAGATCTCTCCTATACATGTCTGTGGCAAACACCAAACGAGAGTGACAGAGAATGGCAAAAATACTTGTGGAAGAAGGCACGGGATGAAATGCTTGTTAATCATTCAGATATGTTAAAGTGTTTATGGTTGAATCTAAAGAAAAAGCATACCACTCAAAGCATCTTGGCAAGATGCACTTGCGTTAAATGCATATCTGTCTTCTGTTTCTTTAACAGATAAAATAAAAGGCTTAGCAAAAAAAATGCTGGCAAACCACACTGTATTTAAATGAAGAGTTCAGAACCTAGAGCTACTGAGAAAGAAAGATCAGAGTGAGCTGAGGTGAAGGGGAGATGCAGTGGAAAATATGAGTAACTTCATGAAAAAGTTCAGAGATGGCAAGAGGCCTGTCTACCTCAGTTAGGAGTAAAAATAATGGGTGCAAGGGAGTAAAAGGGCTGTAAAAGCACAGAGCCTGCAGAGAAGCAGGTCTTTCTGAAAAGACAGAAGCAATTTTCAGTGGAAAGCCAAAAGGTCTAGGACTCGCTTTCCGTGGCTACATCTACGCTAATTTCAGAGCACCGGCCCAAGCTCAAACTTGCCTGGTGTTTGGACACAAGACTGAGCTCAGGGCCTTGGGTGAGCTCCATCTCGGGGAGGAGGAAGGGAGTCTGAGCTGGGCTCAGCCCTTTAATATAACCCCAACGGTATCATACCCTGCTCTGCCGCTGAGCCTTTGCCTTCTCCCAAATCCTGCACCCCGCATCTCACAATTCTGCGTGGCAATCACCCCCCTCCCAGAAGGGCTTGATGTCACATCCCACAAAGCCCTGCCAGGCGTGTGGTGTGCTGAGTACAAGGCATTCATCACATGGCGGTGGTCCAGCCCGCTCCTCATCCTCCTCAGCGCAGGTCAGCAGCATCATGGGCGCAGCACATGTCAGACACTGGGGCTGCCTCTTGGAGAAAAAGGCAGCACTGGTTTAACCAGTCTGATTTTAATTTCTTCCTTTTTTTTTTTTCCTCCTTAGACTTTGGCATGCCACCGTGGGAGGTTTGGCCGGGCAGGCAGTGCGGCCAGCCAGCAAAGTGTGCTGAGGATGAGTCTCTTGCTCTTGGCCTCATCATGTGTCTCTGCAGGGAGGATGCTGCAGGTGGTGTGGGCACGGCACTAGCCTTGCCAGAGCTTGCAAAACCAAAGGAGACCTCGAAGGGACACTGCTAGAAGGCATTCTCCTCGGTGGCTGCTTCGCTCTGCGGCCGGTCTCTTGTCCTGTTACCAGAGACGTGAGGTCTCGTGTGCTGGGAGGAAAGAAGGCTGAGGTCAGGCTGTGGTGGTGGTTTAGGTAAGGTTTGCTTTCCGTGCCTGGAGGAGCTGTTGTGGAGAAAGCTCCTCCATCATTACCCCTGAGGGAGCATCACAGCAGTTGGGGCTCTTCCAAGGAGGGAGAAAGACAAATAGTCACCAAAACAGTTTTTAGCACAGCATCTTAGACACAGGGATTCTTGTCTGAGATGCTCTGATATCATTAAGATGAACATGGTGTAAATAACTAGGTATGGCATCAGTGATCATGAAGTTCACTGAAATGTCTGGTTAGTAATACCTGGGAAAAAGGTGACGCTCTGCCAGTGAATTGTGCCCTAGACCACTTGATTAGCCTAAAGCTGGACAGATTTGCATCTGCCCTTGGCCACGCCAGTGGCCACCACACAGAGCTGCAGTGTATATGTGTAAGTAAAAAGTAAGGCTGGGACAAAATTCTTTCATGGGACACATTTCCATTATATAATGCCAGTTTCTCCAAATGCGAAGGAACTGATTTGATTTAGGGGACTAAGGGATGTCTCCCTTTAGGACATCGTGCCAGGGGAGGAGATACAGGACACCGCCATGCAAAATGTCCCAGCCAGGACCATCTCCTTGCTGGGAGCAGCAGGCTGCAGGGAGTGGGGCACGGCCAGGTCCCTGCTGTCGTCTTTGCCTGCCTCCGGGAAAGTGTCTGGCTGCTGCTGACAAGGGAGAGTTGCAAGTATCTGGGGTGACAGCTACTGCTGGAGAAAAGGGAGGGAAAAATGACCTCCCCCGGCAGCAGCGGTTGCTGCCCTATCTCTCCAGCCCTGCTGCAGGAGCGACAAGCCCTGGAAGCGAAACGCTGTGAGCGTCAGCTCCTCATACCAGGTAAGCCAAGATCCTCTGGCTTCCATCTGAATAGCGCCGAGTGAGCACAAGCTAATAGACAGCGGTTCTTTTAGTGAAACCTTTATGTTAATTCAATACAGACTACTTACGGAATTTCCCTTCTCTGAGAAAATCTCAACTTCTATAGAGAAACAGTGCTCAGTCTTGGGTTTTGGGTTTGTTGTTTTGGGTTTTTTTTTCTTTTCAGAACTTCAGAAGTTCCCTCAAAAATTCCCCGAAGCCTTAATAACAAAGATTCTCAGTTGCATGTCAGGATGTAATGTACAATACAAAATTTTCACATTTGATGCTCAGCATAGTCGAATTTTACCACAGTGCTTCACATTCAATATATACCGATAATTCTAGCGAAATCACATACTGTTCAAATAGAGATTTATCATGGGGTGCTTAACAATGAATTATTTAAAAGTACCTAATGTATCATGGTTTCTTGAGAGCCTAATGTGTGCATGTGTATATATTTATACATAAAATACCTGTGAGCCATTACAGAATACTAGTTTCTGAGCGTAGGGGTTTCGAGCGTAAATCTAGAGGATGTTTAAAAATAGGTGTCCTCCTGAAAATGCAGTGGAGTTTTAGAAAGAAAAAAGAAAGCCTTAATAATCTTCCCCATTCAGATATACACACAGTCATTTAAAGGGCTCCTTTTAGGTGAAATTTTAAAAGTATCTAAATTCTGCCACAAAGGATTTTTTTTTTTCCAATGTGCATATTGATGTGGCATTTTAGGTCTCGATGAAAACTTTTAAAGAATTTCACTCGTTTGCAGGCTTGAGAAGATTACTATGTGCCTCCTACTAGCAATCATCCGCGGTACTTTGGGAAAAGTACTTCACTGAGTGGGTATGCGCTTCCTTTTCGCCAGTGGAAAAACAGACAGAAAAAGACGAAGCGGTCTGCTCTGCCCGGGATAAACAGCCTGGTACTGCCATCTCTTCCAAGCTTTCCTAAGGCTGCCCTCGGGACTGCATTTTCTACTTGCTGGGGCAGGTAGGGGAGCTGCTGGAGCAACCCCGAGTTGGGCTGGAGGTGGCTGTTCAGCCCCTGGCTCTGCTGGCTGGAGGTGAGCAGGCTGAGGAGCGTCGCCAGCTCACGGCTGCCTCCTCGGCTGCTTCTTCCCATGGCCGTGGGAATAACCCCACGGGGCCAGACCTTCAGTTCTGTGTTTTTGTCCTCTGACCCAAACTGACTTTGAGATGGCTGGGTTTATGTTCGAGGCTGGATCAGCTGGCACCATCTGACGCGCCCCAAGCCTCCCTGGGGACCCGTCTCCTCTGACATCTCATTGAGTCATTCTTGTAAAGACACTTGGGCTCGTTTGCGGAGGAAGGGCACCTATTACATTCCCATGCATATCCATGTGGTGGGAGCAACATATTTGCATGCTGCCAGGTGGGATACAGTTTGACTACTTTTAGTAGAAGAACGGTTTCCCACTGGCTCCAGGGGATTTGCCGTTGCCCTTCATTTCAACCTGCAAATTGGAGCTCCTACTTCGGACTTATTCAGGTCTTTGCGAAGAGACGAGTGACCTAGGACTTCCCTCAGCAGCAGCTGTGGTGGGTCCTCTTTTCTGAGGCATCTTGTGAGGAAGAGCCAGCACCTGATGCTTCCTCCCTGATGACTCTGGTGACAACAACCTGAAGCTTTCGGACAATGAGTAGGAGAAGAAAGAGTGAGATGTCATGTATTGCAAAGGCCGGTGGGACAGGATCTCTGGGACAGCTGGCCAAAACAAGTCAAGGTCTAGACCTTGTTTCAGAGGTCACTCGATTTCGGGTTTGTGACTGGTCAGACTGGGTGCGCCAATTTAAGCTGCAGGATCACATTCATATCGATGTGCTCAAGCTAACAGCAATTCTGTTCTTCAGCATGTCAGAGCCCTACGTCTGAAAACCAGAGGGGGAGACAAGTACAGCCTCTAACAAAGAAACCCATCACTTTCTTGCCTGACTGGAGTAGTAGTACAACATTTCTCCTTGAAGATACTCTTTGAGGGTCTGATTTCTCATAAATCTCTAAATCTGTGACGAATACCACCTCTCTCCCTAACCGCCAGGTTGCGGAGCAGCCAGGCAGGGCGAAGGCAGGTTGTCCATTGCCTTTTTGCCCTCTGTGTAGTGAATACTTCTGTTGTCTCCGGGCGGGAGGCAGGACAGGTTACCCACAGCAGAGAACCTGCCACCGTTGTAAGCCCTAAATGTCTGCATGCTATAATTTAAGTGAAGTCAAGAGGAAAAATAGCCCAGAGACACATTGCCTGTGGCCAGAAGCTTGGACAGAAGTGATCTCCTGTCTGCATACAGCTCTGCACCGAGCTACTCCGCGTGTTCCTGCCTTGGTTTCTCCCATGTGAAATGGGGTTGAAAGCACTTACCTGCCTTAAGAAAACCCAGCGTGATTAAACGGGGGTTGAAAGAAGGCCCTACGAAGAACTCAGTGTCTCTGGAAATGGTGGTCACCTTCTCCTACGGCAGCCACCAAACTCGCAAGGGAAGGCGGCAGGGTGGGCGCAACAAGGGCTGCCAGGGGCGGGGGGTGGGAGGACAGCGATATTTAATTGGGTTTATTTGCTAAACCCATCACGTGCTGGCTCCGAACGCCAAAAAAAAAAAAAAAAAAAAGGAAAACCCGAAGGGGCCAAAAAAGC
>VXBO01014198.1:0-37690 GCA_013400135.1 Rhinoptilus africanus
TGGGGGCCCCAGAGCTGGATACAATGCTCCAGGTGAGGTCTCCTGAGAGAGGAGTAGAGGGGCAGAATCAACTCCCTCAACCTGCTGACCATGCTGCTTCTGATGCAGACCAGGATATGGTTGGCCTTCTGGGTTGCAAACGCACATTGCCAGTTCATGTTGTTCATCCTTGTGTCCAAGGGTCATCCTTGTGTCATGTCCTTTGGTCACTTTTTTCAAATTTAAGCCGTAGTTTCGAATGCTTGTATTAAACAGTCAATGCAAGACAGAAGAAAGGCTAAATTGTATGGCAGTAGGTTTTAAAAAATTAGATCTTTTAAAAAGGGTTATAGAATTAGTAATGAAAAATTTAAGCCTTTAATTCAAACAGTAGTTCCTTTAAGGCTAATTTGAAACGTATATACATTCATTAAGCTGAAGGTAAGTGATAGCTGTATTTTTCACAAGAGCTCCGATAAGGTGAGCAAATGGGTCCCATTGAATCTTAGCAATTAGGTACTTTGGAAAACAGCCCAGTATCTAACTGTGTTTTAGTTATCTAATTCTCAGCAAAAATATGACCTTCAGATCACAGGAATCTTCCCAATTTATTTTAAATCATCACAAAAAGCATCATACTAGATAAGTACTTAAAGTATTTCTGTTTTAATTTTATTTTGAAGGGGTTTTTTTTGTTTGGTGTTGTTTTGTTGTTGTTTTTTTTTTTTCAAAAAGCTTTAAAAACATGGGTACCACTCTTATTAGTTAGAAAGTCATGTGCACATAAACAAATAATCATCTGGTCCAGAGATTTATTGAATTTAGTGGTGGAGGTGGGGCTGGAATCAAAGCACTAGGAAAATGGAACAAGAATTTACAAGTGCAGATGATGGAAATGTGAAATTTCTGGTAAAAGCTTTTTTTCTTTCTTGCAGTTTAAACTTACAGCAGCTCATCCCTGATGCCATGCTGAAGTACTGCCTGCCTACCCTATAATGATATGAATAATGGTGTAAACACCTTACTTTATTGACCAATCATAGGGTCACTCAGGGGAGAAGAGACTAGAGAAGTCTCTAGCCCAACCTTTGCTCAATCAGGAGCTGAAAGCCATGACAATACTGAATTCAGACCAGCTCACTTGGGCTTTGTCGTATCAGGTCTTGGAGACCTCCAGGGATGTATATTCCACAGCCTCTCTGCACAGTGCTTCATTACCCTCACAGGGACGTTTTTAAACTTAAATCAAGTTGAAATCTCCCCTGTTTTAGTTTATCTCTTTGAGGCATGGTGTAAAAAAAAGGAAAACCCAAACAAACAGAAAAAACCCCAAACTTAATTTCCTTGGTTGCTTTTAAAACATAAATAGCATTTGAAAAGTTAGGGTTTTTTTCTTTTTTTTTCTCCCCCACTCTCTCTGCATTATCCCTTAAGTGCACTGTATATGCTCTCTCACCTTAGAATCACAGTAAAATGAGGGTTAACAGGAATGAATGTAGTTTATTGATCATTTTCAGCACTGGACTTTCTCAACACCTACTCCCTGAAAGAGAAAAACAACACAAAACTGTGATAGAAACTGAGGCTTCCCTGAGATATCAGGGTATGTGAAAAATTGGTGTGGTTTTGTGATATATTCTATTATGCCTTTTCCATCAGAAGGACGTTTTAATCAATGTATTGTTAAATCTTCTGACTCTTCAGAAGGGTAGTCTGGTATGATTTATTCTCCAGTGTACTTGGATGACATCTTGCCTACTAAAGCATAGGCTTCACTGGCAAGGCCATTATAATTCAAGTAAATAAGTAATGAAACCCACATGATTACAATTTTGATAGCAGAATGTCATCTAGATCTGTTTTTATCTAAAAAATCTATATTGTGCATAAGTAAGAAAAATAGCATTGATCGTATCTCGCTTAGAAAAGTTGGATTGTACCTCTGTGAAGTACAATGGTTTTATTTCCTCTGCATAACAACAACAAAAGAGCAAACCAAACAAGATTAGTCTAGAAATCATGTGTAAAATAACAGGGTGTGATAACAGAGGAAGGTGTGGTTTGTATGAAGGCATGACTCAAGTTCAAAAAGAGACTTTCCTGGGTGCAGAGTGAGTAGAAAATAATGTCGTTTCATTTGCAGATCTGTTTCTTCCCATGCTTAGGAGGAGACAGTACCTATATTATTTAGCTTGATCCTGATATGTATTGACGTGAAGTATAATGTAGATGAAACTCTGTGGTAGAGTTGTTAAGCATTGCAGAATTACAATTCCTGGTGTGCAAAGTAGAGGGGATGAGTTCATATTTTATTCTAGAGTATTTATGACAGCTACTAAAATAATAATAATAATAAAAAAAAGCCTAGGCTGCGTACCTTATGTAAGGATACAATTATGATTTCCCTAATACGTAGGGAAAGATGCAAAAATCACAGTCCTCAAAATCTCACAAAACTCCATAGGACATTATGTTCTAAAAGAGGCTGACAGATAGGCATGGAAATACGTAACTAAACAACTACTTGGCGAAGCACCAAGAGAGTTTTGTTCAAAGAAACAGAAACATCACTGAGATAATCCCCAATTTATTCTTTGTCAAGTTGGCATCTCAGCATTCTCCACTGTATGAGCCATTATATGCTGACTTCAGCACAGGAAAGGTAAAATTGGGACATGACTACACATTTCATTACAATCTCTGCTTTTTCAAACCCTTATGAGAAAAGTTAGTGTTTTGTTTGGGGTTTTTAATTATTTTTAGATATGCAAATAAATATTTATATATACATATATATAGATAACCTACATCTAATAAAACGTCTGATGCGGAAAAGTCATGCCTTAAATAATCATGTCATCATACTAGAGCAAAAAGAGAGTGGAGAATATTTTACAGGGAATGGGTCCGGAAACATGCAACATCCCTGTACTAACAGTATATTTGATTCAAAACAGCAATAAAATAATTTTCTCAACCAGTCACCCATTCTTCATGTACTAACACAGAGCAGGTTGCAAAAAACATTTTAACCATCAGGCAGAGAGTGGAATTGTGAATAGCTCGTCTTAGCATTTTTGTGTGTTGCTTGTAATCTGAGGCCAAAAAGTAAGGGCAAAAGTTTCACCACTCATGTTTTTAGAACAAGCTAACACATTCTGAATTTAATAATACAAGAAAGAAGGCAATATATAATTCAGAGTAATATTTGGAGTAAGCTTAAACCATGAGGAGGTAAACAGCAAACACAAATTTAACCTTTAAATTATAATGACAGTCAGATTTGGAAACGCTGAACATAAATAATCCAGTGGGACCTAGAGCATGTGGGGTGACATTAAGTTGAAAAGAGCACCACTGGGTTGAAATCACATTTAGAGCTGAACAAAGAATAACATTATTTTGCTACAAATAGCTCTTAATATTAACTTAATATTTAACTGTGGTTAAGGAAAATGTCTTCTTTGCATCTTTCTGGTTGTTTGAAGTTTTTTCTGTGCATTTGATAACAAAAATGTCTCACCCATCCTCGCCAGTGCTCGATTGGATGGCATTCATTTGCTCCTCCTGTTTCTGTTACCTGATAATTCATCAGTGTCAGGGAAGCTGACACGCGGGAAGGAGTTGGTCCTAAAGAAGGCTTTAAGGTTAACTGCAAACCAGGGATGAAGAGACAGAGGAAAAGAAGATAAAGAGACAAATACAGGGGACAGAAAATGATGGAGGAATACAAAAATCAGGAATTGGAAATTCAAGGAGCATAGAAAATACATGGGCAGACAGAAGGAATATGTGAATATGTTGAAAGGTAGCAAAGATGGCACATGCAAGAACACCTATCTTTTGGTTTATTTTGCTGGTCGGTCTTTTTTCTTTCTCCTTGTCCACCTCTAAAAGTGCTGAGCTCTCATGACAATAAAGATGTTAACAGCAATAGCCCTTCCGAAAATAATGGTTTTTTACTCTTCATCAGTATGTTGGTTAAAAGACAACAAGTTGTACTGGGATATTCATGTAAAACTTTTAAAGACGGGATTCTGAGATAAAATATAATGTATTTTAGGCGTATATATGATATTATACACAATGCAAGAAATCTTAAGTACAAATATGACTGTTGTATACACAGTGCTAGTCTTGGAGGATTATGCTGGGCAGAGATTCTGTGTCTTGGGAGTCAGGGAGCCCTAAGGAGAATCCTGTATAAAGAAGGAACTTTTTCTAGTGTAGTTGGTCCAATATGCTGAAAGAGCAAGAAAGCAACAGGGGAATATTTTCTCCTCTCTTGCTTCCTCAGAGTACAGCCACAGCTGCAGGTTGAAGTTCCCCAGGAGGCTGTGGCAGTTTTGCCTCCACATTGTGACCATATTGGCACTAAGCAGTGACGGTGAGGGAAAAGGAAACTCCTGATACTGTCCTCAGATATGTGTTACAGTAGAAGTTAATCAACATAAGTAGATGTGGCAATGCTTGCCTACCTCAGTTAAGGTGAAAACATGAGATTTGGAATCAAGATGTTTTCAGATATGACCCTTTTATTTTGGAGATAGTTTAATTATTTTTTCAGAATACTTGTAAAAAAGTTGTTTATCTTCCTCTTAAGATAGTCTATAGAATTCTACTGATTTATTAATGTGTATAAATAAATCATCCTATCTTATAATAAATCAGCAGCCTTGAACTTGCTTCTTATTCCACAGGACCCTTTTAATAACATTATTCGAAACCCTGTAGATGCTTCCAGAAGGTCAAGTAATCCACTTTTCTAATTACTTATCATCTGATTATCATTAGCTTGTTACTGTTATGATAACTGTCACTATACTGTCTCTGTGACTGGAGAGGAGAGTAGAGCCCACTCTGTCTCCTGTAGCCCAGTAGCAGCAGTGTCCATTCCCAACATGGAGGTGGAGGTGCATGAACTGAAGGATAAACCATAGCTGTCAGGTCTCGATTATTTTTTTGGAGTGGGCATGGCTACGATGAGGAAATAGCAATTTGTGGGGGGGTTTCTGTGTGTATTTCTGTTTGTTGAAGGTGTATTTTTAAAGTAATATCCCAAGGACCAGAATGCAAAGAATAGTGGCCACCTTCAAATGTGGAAATCCTATCCTGTTCTTTGAGTGCGTTTGTTTCAAATGGAAAAAATTGCAGATTGAATTATGAAAATAAGGATTATAAATCTTTGATGTGAGTTGCTTGTACTCATTTCCCAGAAGTCATTTATCATAAGTGCCTAGCTAAGTGATTATCTCTTATTTGTTATATTTTTGAGAGCCTTTGAATAAGTAAGCTTCCCAGCAGTTCCAAAAGTACGCCATCACCTGCAGTTTCTTCCTTGTTACTGCCAAGCTACCTACCTCTGTGCACGTATTCCTTCAGCTACCTCTAATAATAATAATAACAAAAATAAAAAATACTTTAATGCCTATCGAGGTGTAAAATGCTGAATTACAACGTGGCAGGCTACCAATTACTTTCAAATAGACAGTAGATACAAATGCGTTCACCACGGCTCTCTTTCTGAGCCATAGGTTGAACTTTAGAAAGGCGAATTGTAATCTAAATGCTGAAATTATGTTGGAAATGAGGAATCAAAGAAATGGTGCTTAATCTTTTCCTTCAGGACACTCTAATCAGTGATTTTTATTAAACACTTACCAGCAGATACTTACATGTATTGAATATCAAAAATTCTTGTGCTTGAAATGGCTGCACTGACCAAACTGAGAGGGTTCAAACCTAACCTTCATATTCATATTTCATCAGTACATGTCTCTGGTTAATAGTTCTTTTTATCCTAGCTTTGTGATGTTAAATAACGTATTTTGGTTTTGTGTGAGTCCAAGAAATAAGACTTGCAATCATAAAATCTTTTGCTCCTTTGCCTGAGCACCATGCAAGCAATCAGACAAAAAATATGGTCTGCCAAGCAATAGTCAACAGCCATCGTGGCTGCTGATTTTGTGTTGATCAAGGCTTCTAGAGTGAAAGCTTGTTTTGCCCTGGGAATAATGATGTCCTCAACTGAAGATCAAAATGACTAAAGCTACATGTAAGGTATTTATTTTTTTTTTTATATGGTGACATTTAAAATCATAAGGGGTAGAGAATATCACAATTAATATAAAAGCATATATACTACATTCAGCATGGGTAACAGAAGGGGAAGGGATTACAGTTTTGTAACCCTTTGCTTTCTCACTTTACCATTAATAAATCCATTAGATTGGAATTCTGTATATGACTTCTTGAACTCAAAGAAAAAAATAATCACTCACTATAACTGTATTTGCGGTTGGTTTTTGGGGTTATCTTGTGAGACAGCAGTTCTCTGATGCTGGAAATACTGTTGAGCATAAGTTACTTCAGAATAAAAACCTGCTTAATTAACAGCATCAAATATAAGATGTTCACCTCGAAGTGGGAATTCAGGCTTTCAAGTGGAGAAAAAGTTACCAAATTCTGTTAGGGAAGCTGAATTTTGGCATTATCAATCCTACCACCACTGACATGCTTACATTTTCTTCTATATTGCATTGAAATATAAGCCCACTGAACTGGCAAAACAACAAACAACAATTTAAAAAGCGTATTTAGAGCTGGAAAATTGCATCAACTCTGTCTCATTGCTCTACTATGCTGCTTTAAGCACTTTCAGCCAGCCAGCATAAGCTAACTCAAAAAAAAAACAAACAAAAAAGAGGTGGCTGACCATAATATCTGGTCTAGGATGGTCTTTGTGAGACCATGTTCACCAAGCTATGATGGATATTTCTCAAAGAAAAAGAGCTTGATGGATTTGAAAAGAGTTTTTGCAGAGCCATTTATGACATGCAGCTTGAGCACAGCTCAGTGCTAAGTTGGAGCTGGTAAAGAGAATTGCAAAGCTACAGGCCACCTGGCAAATAAACAATGGTCATTTCTGCTGCTGCAGCAGGCACTTAGATGTCATGTTGGGTTGTCAGGGTTGAGGAAAGAATATCAGTCAATCCCTACTGAGGATAAAATGAAATATGAATTTCCTTGGACAATTATATTTAGCCAAACCAAAGCCAGGAAGAGACCATCCAGGTAACTAGACAAACGGACTTCTTAAATCTGTTTTTGAAAGTAAACAAACCAAAACAAAGCAGCAATACAGAAACCATTCTATAAATACAAACATTTTGAAAACCAAACCTTTTTAGGAGAGTTCTGGAGTGTCATTTTTTTCTTGCTATTTGTTTTGCGGTTTTGTTTTTTGTTTATTTTTTTCAATACTTCATGTGTGTATCTACAGGGAAAAACAGTCCTCCTGTATACTCTTTGTATGTTCTTGCATATTCTCAATAAGAACAGGGAAAGTTAGTTCTTATAATCTTACCCAATATTATATGTTCAATTTCCTTAAGAAAAAAGAGGAAACCGAAAACAGTTGTGCCGTGACACTGAAAAGCAGTTGCAAGGCAGCAGTGCATTCAAAGGCAAAAGCGAGGGAAGGAGTGGCAAGCAGAATGCGTGGGGAGTTTCACAGCTGCCCGTCTTTTGGGTGCTCTCACCCGCACACAGGTAGCAGCCACCTGAGGCAGCTCAGCGACTGGCAGGGCTGCTCGGAGGGAGCACGGTCTCCATCTGTCAGCTCCTGGGCTGGGCAGCGCTGTGCTGCTGAATTAAGGTTAAGAATTTCTAAGAGGCTTTTGATTGGAACTAATCGGTGTACTCTGAGAATGTAAGTGGAAGAAATGGAAAGGGGACAATAGGGGAAGAATTCTTTCACTGAAGTGTAGACCCAGCTTGGCTGTGTTTATTCCTGGTGTGGGATGTTCCTTTTGTTCCTGGTAGCTGCCTGAGTGTGTAATAAACCTCTTACCTGATTGCATTATTGGACGAAAATTTTGCTTTGTTCCATGTAGAAATTTTACGTTTGTTTAAAATGTGAATTCTGCAAAACATGCTTATGTTACCGATGTCTCATTTTGTTCCAGTGTGAACAAATAGAATGAAAGTAGTAGTCATTATAGTTTTCCATCTTTGAGTTTGTGTCATAATTAGTCTTAAACAAACACGTTCTTTTATGTATATGTTGTCACTTATGGATGTGTATGTGCTTTGCTCACCTAATCATACAATCATAGAATCGGTGAGGTTGGAAGGGACCTTTAAGATCATCAAGTCCAACCATTAACCTACCCTGACAAAAACCACTTCTAAACCATATCCCTAAGTACGACATCTACACTTTCTTTAAACACCTCCAGGGATCGTGAATCCACCATGCTCCAACACCTCAATGTCCTTCCTGTAGTGAGGGGCCCAAAACTGAACGCAGTACTCGAGGTGGGGCCTCACCAGTGCCGAGTACAGGGGGATGATCACTTCCCTAGTACGGCTCACCACACTATTCCTGATACAGGCCAGGATGCTGTTGGCCTTCTTGCCCACCTGTGCACACTGCTGGCNCTACCTAGGAGATAATCTAGCTTGCACTTCAGTATATTTAAGAATGGTATCTTCTTGAGAATGCCATGTGGTTTGTTTCCATCAAACTTTTAAGTGAATTCAGATTGTCAGGTATCATTATTGTTTAACAGTGACTATGACACATATACTTGTGTGTTTATGTAAATGAAACAAGCAGTATTACCCTGTATATATATAATAAACATCTGAATAGAGAAGGCTTTCAGAAAACATAAGATTCTGTGAAGATCATAATTTCACTGCCTATAATGAAAAGATTGCATTGATGGGTTTTTTTAATAAGTATGTATAGCTGGTGCTTCAAATTGTTAAAACAGTAAGGAAGGATATGTCTAGGGTTACTACAAATAGCATAAAGACGATATTGAAGTCATACCTTCAAACAGAATCTCCAGAGCAATGCATCAGGAATCTTTTATAAGTACCACATTCATTTTAAAATATAATCCAGAGAAACGAGGAAAATGAGATGTTTGCATCATCTGATTTAAGCTGTATGTTGTTTCTAATTAAAATATGTCCTCTTATTCCAAGAGAACAATAGACAAAGCTGGGAACTCCTACCTGAAAGGGGAAATTTCATAATAAACTTTTTGCCTTAGTTCATCATCTAGAGTCAATGGAATAAGCACATTTTCTTCCATTCTACCTACAAATTACATATTAAAAAAAAAATTGAGACAGAAAAATGGATATGAATCTTTAAAAATATTGGCCTAGAGTATCAATAGTAGACATGACTGTATCATAAAACAGGAAAGTCATAAACCAACTGTGCTGCATGTCTTGTCAGAATTTAGGACAAATTCTGTTACAGGAAGCTGGAAGAATCTGCTTGACATTCATGGTTGTTATTTTGGAGCAGTAATATTTTGCCAGAAGGGAAAATGCTTTGCTTCAAATCAGTGTCAAGTTTTGCAACTGAATCCAAAATCTTACGACTGGAAGATTTTGTTTTTCTCAGTTATTTTCCTGACACTTGGAATTTCAGTAGTTGATATAACAAGGATATGAATTCCTCTGTAAAGTTCAGAACTCAATTCTATAACCATACCACCTGTTATCATTAAACTGCCTAATGTGATTCCTAGGAAAATGTCCCTCAAAGCAAGGAGAACGTTCCTAAGAATAATTAAATTTGTGTAAAGTTGAATCACACTCTAGCATTTATACAATTTGTGTGTAAATATATTATATATATGTATATGTTTGAGATATATTTTTGCTTTCATATATATATGTGTAAAACATATATATATTTAATAAAAGTATGGTAACATTTGGAAATGAAACAGCCCTAAAGATCGAATTAAATACAGTATCTTAAGAAAATAAGAAGGAAATAAAGCAAGAATGATGATACATTCATAAAGGACAAATACAGGAAGCAGTCCTGGAAACAGAAATTGGGAAAAGGCATTGCAATTGCTTAAACTTACTATAATATTGAACAACATTAGCCATAGCAGGCCAGAAGAAAATTACATCTAGTTCAGTACCTTAATTTTGACATCACACTGAAGCAGACAGGGAAGAGGCAGTGGACAACCATATTAATATATTTTTCAAGTATACTCGTGTACTCATAGAAGTGTCTTGAGCCTATGCAAACTGAGGCAATCATTTACCTGCATGCAGAGTTTAACTATGAGCAAAGTGATAGCATATCTCTTGTTTTGAACTTGAGTCTGGTTGTTTCAGTCCTTTAATTCCATTTTTGCTTCATAACAAAAAAATAAACAGTCATTCCTTATTCAGCTTCTTCTTGGCGTCCATGATTTTACAGACTTCTCTTACATGCCTGAAGTTTGAAGGTCAGTTCTCATATGGAAGCGTTTGTATGTCTTTGGGAATCCTTGCTGCCCTTCTTTGTTTCTTTTCAAGTATTATTATCCTTTTGGGGGTATAAAGATCAGAACTATTTTATTATTTCATCCTTTCCTTATCATTGTTAAACATTTTGGTTTTATTTTTCACTATTTTTTTCACTCTTTAGGTAATATTTTCATAGAGCTCTTCATTATAATTGCAAGATGTTTGTCTAAAGTAGCAACTTTAAAAATTACCTTAACTCCTCTTAAGTGTTTACATGTAAAAAATCAAGATTGTTTTATCCAGTGTGCATTATTTTATTATTTTCAGTATTTGTTTAACTATTGTACTATCAACTTCTATCACATTACTCTTCTGCACCTTTTGATACTTTTTTCAACATTCTGACTATTCATTTAATAAAAAAATATTCTTGATCATTTCAGGTTTGAATATGTGCTTCAGAATTTAAAAATAAAAAGAAACAGAGGCATTTCTGTTCAGTGTTTTAACTGCCATTAGCAATTTTTTCGTGTGGTCAGTAGAGAAACATAGCATATCATATCCTAGTTCGTAGAAGATAATCATCCACAAAACCAAATTGTATAGTAAAATAACTGAAGGATGGGAAGTAATTCTCCATATTTTAAGGGAAATAGAAAGCAGACAAGACCAGTCCATCTCACCTAGTGTTTTCCCTGTGTTACTGTTGAAGGCAATATGTTTCAGAGAATACTGTAGCAGGCATATTCGCAACAACGCATTTGGAAAGTATATTTCTTTTTACATTTGTCACACTTTAGAGCTTGAAACAAGAAGCTTCAATCCTTCATCCTTCAAGTCATTACCATCACTCTTCAGGGCACAAGGTAATCTTTAACTGACAAGAGCACAAAGATCTGTTTTAAGATGGCAGATTACTCCATCATTTTCCACCATGCGTATGTTGCATCTTTCTCTGATGTATGTGGCCCTGGCCAGTGTTAAAGACAGAGTGCTGAAGTAATCACAGGTCTACTCCAGCATAGCAGTTCCTATAAAATGGCAGATGATCCAGCGTATGCACAGTGTTTCCTGTCTATAGTGCATGAGGATTTAATTCCAGCTGAAAATACATGATAATGCATATCAAAAAGCCAATTGACTGTACTTGAAAGTCATTTTATGCCTGATACAGTTATATAATACTGGATTTCATACCCTTAATGCAAGTTTTGCAACTATTCATTAATAATTTTTTTTCTGGAAGTCAGGTTTGTTGTTTCTTCTATTTTCACACGAATTCACTATGAGAAAAAGCTTTACAATTATTTTTATAACTATTTTCCTTGATTGTGTGGAATGGAGAAGACAACTGCAGACTGGAATTGTAGATTGCTGTCACTCTTTCTTTAATTTAAAAGTGCCAGTCTAATAACTGAAAATCAAAATTGTTCTTTATCTACAAAATATTTTCAACAAACAAATAAAAATTGGTACAGTTCAGTTTCCTGCTCCATTTCTGTTCTGTGTTCAGTAAATCATTTATCACCTGCTTGCCAACTAAAAATGTGGACAACGATACCTTTCTAACTCACAGAGGTGGTGTGAAATATAGTAAAGCCACTAACCACACTACTGATCCTCTGATTCAAGATCTGAGACCAGTGATCATCCTAATCCAGCATGGTTTTCTCAGTCAAAATCCTCAACTGTCCTTTATTTAAATTGCTTCAGAAGAGATATTGATCCACCAGAAAAGTCAAATATATATTGATAGCTTGCATGTATTTGGGGCTGTAGTATGAATCAGATTCAAATTGTCTGAAATGATTTTGACTCCTCTGTTGACTTTTTAAACGGTTCTGAAGTATTCATAGGTTTATAGAGTTAAGTCCAGAAAAGACCATTAGGTCACTTCATCCAACTGCCTGTAAACCATGTATCAAGATACTCGTGCAGGAAATCCTTTAAATTGTGTCCGACTACAGGTAGACTCATGGCTTGACTGGCACACAGACTCTAGTTTGAATGTTAAGCTACCAGGAGAAATTTACCAGTTTCCGTGGAATGGATGTGAATTACAGGAGCTTGAAGAAGGAAATTTAAAAATGGGGTGGTTTTTTTCTACACACTGTAATAACATTTCAAACAGGCCCATCATGATTTTTGTGGAAGGAAAAGGGGGTTGACATGGGTATCGTTACATTAAAATGTCCAATGTGACCAATGAATAGGAGGGAGTACCATGCAAGATATAGTCCCAGCTTTAAATGGCAACGTATTTTAGGATTATATTTGTAAGGAATATAGATTTTGAAAAACATAAATTAAGTCCATCAGCTGTTTCTCTTACTCTAGAAATACATATATAATACCTAACTTCCAAACCTGAATTCCTTCCTTCTGGCTGAATTGGAAAATTCAGGCAACGTGTACCTCAACAAGATATTTCTATTGCATTTGACTATTCAACTTATTCAAACTGTTTATTTTCTCATATATATATATTCAAAACATGTTGTTCCAGAGCTCTGCAAGTATCTTCATACTTCTTATAGATTAATCTGCAGCTAATTAAATTTCAGGTCCTTAAAATAAAGAAAGTTGAAAATAACTTATGAGAGAGGGTGGTACAGTGCAATTCTGGGTTGAACTTCTGCGACTGTTGACCCCTTTTTTAAAGCTGTATGGATTCATGGAAATGATCAGCTTATTTCAACATAGATTTCCACCTAATTGCCCCATCACCATTTTTAAATCGTGCAAATTAACTTGAATATTATATAATATGGGAATTTGAACAAATTTCATTTCCAGATATCATTGCCATGCAGAATTAGGTATGCTTGTGAAAGACAATACTAGTCTGCTGCAAGTAAATCACGTCTTTCTTGATCCCCTGTATGTTGTCACTTAAAATATTAGTGCTCATATAATTCTAAACTGGGATATTTTTCTGCCAGAAAACCCTTCATGCTCAGAGGTGGCTGTCTTCATTTTTGATTACACACTCTTTTAATTATTATTTTGAGAGTGTATTCTTATGTAATATACTAGCCTTATCTCTGTGTTCTCTAGTTTTCAAGGTTTCTTGTGATTGCACCAAAGACACAAGTCTCTGGACTTAGTTCTTCTTTATAGAGTGCAGAGAAAAAAAGCATATCTAAGTTGAATAAATGTTCACAGTGTTGCACCAAAATGTAGCTTAACTGTCAAAGACTGATTCAAAGTCTTGTTAACTAACATAGTGGGCACAGAATACAAAAAATTGTATACATTCCCTTGTTGGTGAAGAAATGCATCTGAATTCTGCTCTTCCCTCTATGTGTTCAAGGATAGAATGTGTCTGTCTGTACGAAATTTCTGTAAAAAAGGGGTCTCTGCTGTGATAGTCTTCAATGCGTAGAGCAGAATAAGCAGCACAGCTCAAGTTAGAAACGTATCAGATGAAGAAAAAACCCCACTGGTCTATAATAAAAAAAAAAAAAAAATCATGCTGCTTCAGTCCTAGTCTTTTTTAGAAGTGCTTAGCAGAATGCTGGTGGCTCTTAGCAGCTCGTGCATTAGAGCCCACAGTCAGAACTGCAGGGATGCTTTTTTTGACAATACACTGTTAAGGACACAGACTGTAATCCATTGTTTTCTAAAATCTCTGACTTTCTAGCAAGTATAATTCTCCAGATTCATCCCTAGTGAGACATTTTCAGCATTAGTGGGTCAAATTGTTATTTAGTGTAAAGGTGGTGCTCCTGTGACATAAATTTATTTATCAGCATCATCTAAAGTCCAAAGAATTCATCCTGTGTAGACAAGTATTGAAATACTCTATTTCTTCTAATTGACATTAGTTTAAGGAATGACTGACTTTTAAACAGTTTAGTGTCCTTTTATGCTCATGAGTAATTTCTTTCAATATCTTCTACAGAATGATTTGTAAGTTTGTTAGTTTTGCATTTGTGTGGTGGTTTTGGGGAGCTATACAGAATGCACTCGTCCTTCTGATTCTTTCTTCCTTTATCAGGGCATACCAAGGTTTTCAAACACTGATATTTTTTACTTTTTATGTTTATTATTGGAACTCCTCATGAACTTGGGGACTCTACAAATCTCCACATATTTGTATTCATCTATTTTGAAAATTCTTACATTTTCATGTATGCTTTAGGGTTTTTTTCAAGGATTTTCTAGGAACTATGAACTCTTTTTGATAATTCTTCATGACCATTCGTTGTGCTTTCCAGCTTGCCCTCTTGGATGAATATATACTGTGACTACATAAGTTTGTGTGTCAATAGACAAATATATGTACGTATATACACACGTATATGAGTGTGTGCATATGTATGGATAGTATACACACTCATGCATATATTCACAACATATTTAGAATATGCATTTATGGATATTCATAATATCATATTTAGGCATATAAGGAGGCATACAGACCCTATCTGCTAGGGTGACTAGCTCTGTAAAGCTATCGTGGAGCATAAATTTATTCCTGTGCTCTTTTCAAGGATTCCAGCTCTTCATGACACTTTCTAAAGTCAAGTGCATAGTAGTATCTGTTCATCACTATGACAAAGCATTTTTTGTCTTCTGCAAATTGAAATTCATTACATTAGGGCTGATGTTCTCTCAGCAGGTGGTCTATGTCAATTATTTTTCGCCTCTGTGTAATGAAAGCTGCTACATATTCATTTCAATTCTGTTACAGAGCTCTGAAGTTCTGACAAGCTGTGAGCAGTTCTTCAATCAGGTAAACTTATGAACAGCTTCATACTAGTTGGAATCATCATGTCCTGACTAACCTGGAGTTCTCACAACTTGTCTCTATGTTTGCCTCATACAGCAGTGGCTAGGTTGTCCTTTTCCTTTCTCAATTTTTAGAGCTTGTTGAAGAAGACAAACATCCAGACATCACTTTTTCATTTGCAGCAGCTGTGTCCAAACATCGGACAGGCTCATTTTATTTTAACAGATACATGGACAAGATAATTCAGATTGATGTGAGACTTGGACCATGTCCATAAGAGCAACCTACCTTTCCATGAAGTCTTTAGCTAGACCAAGCTAAGTTCTCCTCCTCTGGGAATAATAACCCTGCTCTCAAGACTAGTGTCCTGGCTTCTCACATCAGTCAGATGGACACAAAACAACATGGCTTAAATCTTGAATAAAGTGCTTACTGTATTCAGATGAAAAACCCCCAGAATGTGGTGTTACATTAAAAATCTCTTTCAACTCTTCCACCCGCTGTGGTGCTCAAATTCCCAATTTCACTTCCAGGAGGTTGCCATAACTGATATTTTTTACACACATACGTACTTATATATGTATATTTCTGTATCTTATCTCTATCTCTGAATCGAGTGAAACTATTTTTAATTGTTTAGGTGTTAAAAGAAAACTGTAGAAAGATAAAGGTTTTCTTCTTCCAAAGTCTTTTTTTTTATGTTACAACTCATTAGAGGGACAATAACTCATTGTGTCCCCATATTACAGTGGCAACTAAATCTGTTGAGAAAGATCCAAGTCATGCCCATGTAAGTTTCCCTTAGTGCTGACCTGAGCATTCCCTCTACTATGTGCAGGTACATTGCCAGTCACCCCTGTGGACATAGCATCAAAATATTGAAACACAAGGCATAAAGAAAAGGGCTGAAAAGATTAATTTCATGTTCTTCTAGATGGTAAATCATCAGAATTCATTTTTTATGATGGAAAATAGGAAGGTGCAGTGGCTTTGGAGCTGCCACTGTTTAGCAGAATTTGTTATTTGGACTTACGCAATACTGTCTGCATTAAGTGGGCAGAAATTTGCTGTCAGCAGTATAAAAAACATCTGTCATACTGACAAGTTTGATGAGAGAAAACCATGGAAGAAGAGATTGCAATTTAGAGATACAATTAGTCCTCTGGAAAAGAAGTTTGAGAGTTGTACAGCTTGTTCATTAAAACACAGAATCACAGAATCACATATCGGCTGAGGCAGGAAGGAACCTCTGGAGATCATCTTGTCCAACCAACCCTCTGCTCAGAGCAGGGTCAGGGAGAGCAGGTTGCTTAGGGCCATGCCCAGGTGAGTTTTGAATGTATCCAAGTATGGAGACTCCACAGCTTCTCTGGGCAACCTTCTCCAGTATTGGACAACCCTGATAGTAAAAAAGTATTTTCATATATTTAAATGGAATTTCCTATGTTTCATTTTGTGGACATTGCCTCTTGTCCTGTCACTGGGCACTCGTCACTGAGAGGAATCTGGCTGCATCCTCTTTCCTCCTCCCATCAGATAATTATGACCCCCCTGAGCCTTCTCTTCTCCAGGCTGAGCAGTCTCAGCTCTCTCAGCACCTTCTTGTATGTGAGACACTCCAGTCCCTGTATCCCTTCGCTGGACTCACTCCAGCATATCCAGGTCTCTCTTGCCCAGCACTGGACCCAGCACTCCAGATATGTCTTATCAGTGCTGAGTACAGAAGGATCACCTTCCTCAACCTGCCTAATGCAGCCCAGGATACCATTAGCTTTCTTTGCTGCAACAACACACTGCTGGCTGATGTCCAATTTGGTGTCCACTGGGACACCCAAGGACTTCTCTGCCAAGCTGCTTTCCAGATGGGGAATATGCTGGGATTATTCCTCCCCATGGTCAGGACTTGGCATTTCCCTTCGTTGAGCTTCATGAAGCACTTGTTGGCCCATTTCTCTAGCCTGCTGAGGTCCCCCTGAATAGCAGCACACCAACTGGGTGCATCAGACACTCTTCCAAGTTTTGTATCTTCTGTAAACTCACTGAGGGTATGCTGTGTCCCATCAACCAGATCATTAATGATAATGCTGAACACTGTAGGCACAAGTATGTTTTTCTGAGAGAAGACCTGTGTGACATCGTAGAACCAACATTCGTTGCCTATGAAAAAATAATACTCAGACCATTTTATTAAAAAAAGTCTGCCTATCATCTTGTTTATCAGTTTCAAATTCTTTCATGCATTTTTTGAGTTGTCTTTTCCATTTCTGCCATTTTTGAGAAAGCTCTTCTTCCGCGTGGATGAAAAATAATACTGTCCTAAAATCACAAACCAGTAATTTTTGAATTAATTATCATAATATTGATCTTAATCTATATAAAAAAATAATATTGTTAATGCTCTTTGCGTTGGACTTTGTTTTGAGCTTGTAGGATTTATGTTTTCTGTATTTCAAGCTTTTACCCAAAGCTATAAAAATTAGAAATTTAGCTTTGAAAATAAAAGCTCAGATTCTCATAGTTTCTATTTCTGTGTATGTTTGGGGTTTTTTTAAGAAAATAATGGAAAAAAGAGAGCTCTTATAAAATGATAACTATTGATATCTCTAGAACAAATAAAACCAATTACTTTTGTTCACTGTTCATTTTATGTAGGATTCCTTTTTTTTCACTGGTTCTAGACTGCACTAATTGATTTGAGGATTTATTTTCTTTTCTTCCTTCCCCTTTAACTTGGCAACATACGACAATCAATGTGTTGTCACTAGATGGTCATTTAAAAGGTACTTTGTTGTCAAATGATAAAGAGCTAAGTTGTTATAGTTTATGTTATTCTTCCTTTTCAGAGTTCAGTGGTCACTCTATTTTTAGTTCAGAATGCTTTTATATTGACTTTGCTCAGTTCTGCAAAGTGCTGTAGGTGTTTTGATGAAGCGATGAGTTCCCCGAGGACCCAGGAGGAAGGGGCATTTAGCATTTATTGTATTGGCTTTTTCCACCATTTATAAATGTGCATTAGTGCTATTCTCCTGTATCTTTCCAAGTGCAATAAGCCAATTTGACTTTGTATGTTGTTGTGCTGGGTGACTTTTTGTTGTTGTGCTGGGTAACTATATATTTGTGGGGCTTTTTTGCACTAAACACTTTTTCTCACAATACACTTTCTTATTTTATCATCAGCTGTGCTGTCATTTAGAAAGCATACATACACAGAGGCTGAAGTTCCATGATGTTTCAGTAGTGAAACTTCTTTATGCTACCTGCTAGAGCTCTTGCAGTAGACTAAAATTCAGCTACTATCTTCATGAATGGCTTTTCCCCCTCTTGTTCGTATTGTGCACATGGAAATCAAACATTAGCAACAATTTCTCCATCTGTCAAAGATGACAATGTGCTCAATGATAAGGTAATAGAGAGGGAAGGGACAACAGGAATAAAAGAAAATATTATGTGTATCTGTAAATACTGCAAATTCAGCATCAGAAAAAGGTTTTAGTAAGCACTGCTCCTTGTGATGCCCACATCTTTTTTTTACAAAACTGTTGTTTTATCTGCATGTATTATCCAAGTACACAATGTTTTACTGCTGTACCATATATTTATGTCTTATGGCCAGGGAGGATCCAACTGCTTAAGGTAGCAAATCATATTAGGAAATTGCCACTGTAAAGCTTCATGTATACTTGTTAACTGTACATCTGCAAGTATACTGAATCAACATATAGACAATCAGTATTGAGGCTTTTTATTGGCATCTAAAAGAAGAAACACTTGGATAACCATTCTTCTTCAGGACAGGAGGACATTCAGGCTAATCAAGTCCAATTCTTTTGAACTCTGGAGTATCACACCTTTTCAAGTTGGTAAAGCTCCACCTTAGTTTTATCATCTACCTGCCTATTAGAAGACTCCTCCAAAATCGCTGTCCTGTCTTCTTGGCTATTTGCACCCATGTATTTTTGTGCCGGTCTTGTCCTTTAGTGTAAACAGCAGCTTTCGCTTCCTGTTCTTTGCTCTTCTTTTTCCTCTCACCCTTTCTCCTTCCCACTCCCTGCCAGAAGGAAATGTCACAAGACATCTTTCCCTATTGGTTTTATAGCTGAAGATAGCCACACATTAGCCTTCTAGCCACATTATTAGCCTTCTTTCATTTAATAATGTTTTCTGTTTCTTTAACCACCCTACAAGTCCTCCTCTGTACCGTGTCAGTGGCTCTGAACATGGGTAATGTGCAAACAGAGAAGTACAGATACTGTAGTATCATTTCTAATATAAATTTTTATATATTTGAGTTCTTAAGAGACCTGTAGGCTAACAATTAGGTTCCTGATTTAAGAAGAAGATGGAGAGCATAGAGAAAAAATGGGAGAGGAAGAGACTCACATTTGTACACTTTAGTAATGTCTTTGCTCAAAATATCTGCAATTATTAAAAACTTGTAAACAAATGAAGTACCACTTAAACCCAGCACAGCCCACTGTAGCTGTTCAACTCTGCTTTCATAGACATAGTATGAGTATTTCTTTTTTTTTCCTGGGAATTAAGTGATGGTCACTCGGTATTTGTAAAGTTTGAAGGAAATTTTCAAAAGATGCCAAGGAAAATATACACCTCCCTTTCCATGTAAATTCCAACTTTATCCCTGTTTGCATCTAATCGATAGTTCACCTTTATTTCCTCCGCTTCTGCCTAAAAACTGTCACGGGACACTGCTCTCTGTCATTGTGCAATCAGAAAGGCCTGCAGAGCTTGCATAATAATTGTGTTTCCAAGTAGTTTGGTAGGATTACATTTTGGATTTAAACCTCAGGAATACCAGTTAGCAATGACAACTCAAAGATCTATTATGAAGGATGCATATAAAAAGTGCAGTGTACTGGCTTCGTAGAGGAAAAAAATTGAGATACTTTCATCAAACTGCATAGAGCAATGTTTATTGGGTTGTGATTTCTGGGTCAATGGTGGTCCATAAGCTTTCAGAAGGAGTGCAGCAAAATGCCATTTTTTTGCAAGTATGTAGTATGCGTTTATGAAGACAGATAAATGAAGCAAACAGAGTAATATGGAAGAATTAAAGGAACACTGAAAATGTAATCTATATTCAGCGCAGCAGGAATGAAAACTTTTTGTGGCATTATTTCATATTATGGATGGATTTTTGTGTGTGTGTTTGCACATGTGCGCATCTGCAGGCATGCATTATATATCTATGTGTTTGCATGTTTCTATACTTAAACTAGATATCCCTTGAATTTGAAAAGAGGGAAAATCGACTAGATGTTCTTAATGATTTCTTCCATCTCTATCACAGCATGCAAGTGCTGTACTGAGGAAACTTGAGATCTGTGCATGCCACCAGCTAATCAATGTTGAGGAATTTATATAGCTTGTCTGCATCTTCATCACTTCTTTTCATCAGATCAAAAGCTGGTTCAAGAGAACCTATTCTCTCAAATGGTGGTAGATGTGAGAGAATGCACAGCGCTCATTCTTGCTTTTTCCTTTTAGAAAGTTAGAACCAAAGATATCCCTGCATTCCCAAATGTCATCTTTTCAGGCCAGGTTTGAAACACAATGACCTATGATTTCTCCTTGTTTCTAGGTCACAAAAAATTGATAAACTTTACCCACAAAGCTATTTTTTCAACTTTAAGAAGGGAGCCTGTGTAAGTGTCTTTCATTTTTACTAAAATATATTTGTTGTTTGTTTTTTTTTCTTCTATTTGGATCATAAGTTTGTAGAAACATTTCAGAAATATATCTGTTTATGAGACTCTGTTACGCCCATAAGACATCAAAAAGTATTCTAGCTTTCTTCTTTCCTTCACTCCACCCGCTAACTCAAATGACTAAAATACATTCTCTTATACTTTTTATTTGCTTTACTGTTTTACGACTTGAGTATATTCCTCTAAGTATAAAAGTTATATGAAGAAAATTTATGCAAATTCTTAGGGGAAAAGGCCACACCATAGTGATAACATTCACTTTTAGTTGCTAATATATCCTTTTATACTTTTATTTGTAATATCTGTCCATCCTATGTACATTGCAGTGTTGGTGCAATAGAGTTATGTGCAGAATTATATTGAGAGTTTTGATTTTGCTTTGTTTTGATTTTTTTTTTAATTAAATTTCTGAATTCTCTAAAGTGAATTGAAGAAATAGAGTTAAGAAAGGTTAGGAGAATTCACACATTAAATATATTCAGATGCATTAAAAATTATAATTGAAAGTCTCTACTATCTGTTTGCAATCCTGTCATAATTTGAAATGCAATATTGTCCTGATCCATGCTACAAAAATCATCATCACAGGTGTTTCTATTCAGTGCCCTAGTGGTCTTCTCAGTAGCAGACCACAAGGTGTTTAGATGAACCATCTTTTGTGCCTTATGTGTGGAAGCTGGAGATAGATAGAATTGAGTCTTTGATATGTGGTTTGCAGAGTAACTATATGAGACTACAGGCCTGTTGCTGTTGTGAAAGGTCTTCTTTTCATAAATATAAAAACTTCCTTCCAGGTTCTATCAGTCCAGCACATTTCATGAGCGGTAATTTCATTTGGAATAAAGTCACAGATTTTTACCAGAACTGATGCTTTATGTCATGTCTGTGGGACAAGCAATGTTCATCTTGCATTAAATAGTTTTATAACTAATACTATGTAAAGTGACATAGAAATAAAAGGTGAAGTATTTTTTTTTTCTTTTTCTAATACATTTCCCGGGGATCATAGAATCATAGAATCNGCAGTCATTGTTGATAAAAACATCAGTAGACTATTATTCTCTTACTATATCTGATCCATATAGGCTAGTTTCATCAACATTGTATTGGCAATACAGATGGAAGGAGGAAAATAATTTTTTTAAAAAAATAACAGAACTTTGACTTGATCATTCTCTACCTGCAAATATATAGCTTCTATCAGTATGGACCCTTTTCAGTACAAATAAAAGCAGATGAAATTGCTTGTTTGAATAGAAAATTTATAGGAATATGGTTAGTAATAAACCAGAACATATATTCATTGCTGAAAGGAACTAGATGCCCTTATATGTTAAACCTTTTATAGATTAAATTCTCTTTATATCTCCATGTAGTGTAGATTAAGACAAGCGCCCATAAATCCGGCCTTCAGAAAGGTCAGGGCATGAGGGTTTATGTATAAAGCTGATACTGTTGTTTCAACAAGAAAACTCTGGAATGGAAAGACAAGAATAGGCTTGAAGGACTGAGGAATATGTATAAAAGTTTAAGTAGAGTTCTTGGAACACAGCCTATAATTTGAAATATGTGAAATTTTAGTGATCACTGTCTTTGTTCAAACTGTCATCTAAGCACTGATGAAACAGAAGCATTTCCACTAGTCATGAGGACTTCCAATAGTCAGAGGACTATTTGGCTAGTGCAGAGCATTGCTAATGCAGTAACATATTAACTTTTTCCTCCATTGTCCCAGAACTTGTGAAATCTCCATTCTTGGACTTACTCAGGTCTCAACTGGACAAATGGAAAGTAATCTGTTCTACCTTGAATTTATCTCTGCCTTGAGGGAAAGTTGTACCAGATGATCTTCTGATGTCCAGTGATCTTCTCACATAGAAATTATTCTAAGTATCAGAATGATCTCTAATACCTTCACTGCTAAGGAAGTATAAGGAAAATAAGATTGAGTGAAAAACTGGAACAGGAGTCAGAGGTGATTCTTTTGAAAAAAAGAGAAAACCTCATAGTGGATGATTCTGCATAATGTGCCCACAGGAGAAAAATCCTCTTAAACCTTTTCATCAGGGCAATATTTTTCATAGCATATAAGGGATTTATTACACTACCTCCCATTATAAACAGGATTTTAGTATTTGCCTGCCATTTTCTAACTGGAATTGAGACTTATAAGGATGAGGTTAGTAAGATTATTTAAGTCCTTAATGATGAGCACACAGGCTTAAAAAAATTTTTAAACCTATAAGGGATTAAGCTAGTTTGAAAAATTCTTCATGTTTGTCAATGTGAGAATATTCTTGCCTGTTTCTCTGGCCTGCAGCCAAACATACTAACCAGAAGTGGCCAGTCTTTCTAAGCCTGGCTAAAATATATACAAATCCTTTTGAAACACTTCTCAGATCAAAATTAAATTATATCCCACAGTTCTGTTTTTTAAACAGGCAACCAATGGAAAGGAATTACCCAAGAAAAGGTTGAAAAAGGGAGATAGGTGAAATCTAAATCTTCATTTTGTGAATTTTTTTTTTTTTTTCTAAATAGGTTTTCAGTTTGGTAATTTTAATCCTTCACAATAACTGTGAAGAGATGAAAGGATAAGCACTGATGGTGTGCTTCCTAAGTTTCTTCTCACTAAGATATTTCATTGCATTAGTACAATAAATATTTAGTTTTGCCTTTAACACAGAATTTCTGTCTTAGAATATGCAAAACAAAATATGTGAAAAGTTTACTATCAAAAATTAAAGCTAACACAGATCATGGCAAGCGTCATGTCTTTATGAAACAGGGAAGAAGAGTGGGAAGAAGAAACTTTCATGCTTCTGAGATGTCTTTTAGAGCAGTTCAGCCTAGTCAAAATATGTCTCATGCAATGCTGTCAAGATCAATATGACTTACTATACGCTGATTTGCTGAAATTACTTTGGATGAATTATTCACCAAGAACTTCAGAGTTTTTATGACATTTTAAGACAATGATTTAACACATCTCAAAGGCATGGCAATTCAGACTATTGATCCAAAGCTTGGAGATTTAACTAATTATACCCAAATGTCGCAGGTCGATAAAGTTTTCAGAACTAGCCTAAAAAGTTAGGAGATTAATTCACGTGATCTATAGTATTCCCTCCTTGGGGTCAAGTTTGAAACACTACAGAAATGCTTTTTACAGCAACGGCAGCACTTTTGCCTCCTGCTAAAAGTGGAACACGCATAAAGCCTGAAGAGATAAAATATGTATATTAGGAGAATTAAGCAAATTTCCTGGAACTTTAGTCCCCTCTCATGTGTTCAGAAATTTATTTTATTATCATATTACCCTCCAGATATTATTTAATTCAGAATAATTCTTCTGTAATTTCAACATTTTTACTTCTTTAACTCTTTCTTCTTTGGGAGTATATCCTTTTGTGAGTTTCAAATACCAAGCATGTGTATCTGCATTTAGAAAAATCTACATAGACAGGATATATTTAATGTAAGAAACACATAATTTTGCTTTTCAGTTTCACATGCAAAAATAAAACCTAGTTTTGGCACAATTACGGGCAGGAAACTGTAGCACACAGCATTTAGAAAAAGCTGCAAATAAAACCCAAACTACTTTACAAGCTTTTTTTTTTTCTTTTCTTTTTTTTTTTTTTCTCTGAGCAAATAACTTTATTCATATTTTATTAGTATTTTATTAATATTATTAGTATTTTGAATTTAAGAGTCCTATATGTTTTAAAAATATATTCTGAACTGACAAAGGCATCATCTTTTGCATTGTGCTATACAGCTATAATGAAAATACCTTTGTTAAAAAGAGCCTTTAATAAATGCTACTTTGAAATTAAGCCTGAACAATGACAAAGCATAAAGCTACATTTTTTTCTAAAGTGAGAGTTGATCAGCTGTTCTGCAGTTGTCTGCTCTTGCTTGACACCCACATTGATGAAATTTGTGAAAAATTAATGAAGAATGAAATAATTTGTAGATGAAGGGGTTTTTTTTGGTTAAAGAAAAGAGAGAAGGAGAAGGGAGGAGAATAAACATGGGATTTTTTTCTGTTTTGATCCATATGCACCAATTACCAAAAAATTTAGCTGCTGGTGACCAGAAACCCTAAGATCTTGTGATGTGTGTTCCTGTTTGTCTCTAATCCTATAGTCAACATTGTACTGAGGTCTGCTAAACATTGATAAGCTTTTTTTTTTGCACCGTAGGTCCTCTGAGACCAGTGTGCCTAAATGCTGTAAAGACCTGGATTAGGTTTATGCATTGTTAAAGTGGTTTAGATACATCTTAGCACTTGGTCTATTCTTTCCAAGGAGAAAGTCAGCCTGACTGTTTATTACTATTGGCAACATTGTAATGTAAGTAATTCAGTGTATTTTTCTGATGCTCATTCTTCACTATGTCAAAGGAATTTTGTCAGCCTTTAAATATGGGAAATTTGCAACAATTCACAGAATGCATATTCCTCATCTTTTGTATACCAACCTTTGTAAAAAAAGCTTTACTTCTTCTCAATACATATAATACACTACTTCTGAAACATTGTTTCTCTTTTGTCTTAGTGGTTTATTGGAGCAAGAACCTTCTTTTTTTGTCTTAACTTTTCCCCATTGCCATATCTTTCTGATTTTTGTATACGGAACAGAACTTAGTATATAGCTCTTTTGAGATTTTTTTTTTTTTAGTTGTTTTCTAAGAGATGCTTTTAAGGAGAGAAAAAACCAGCAACACTGACACACTCAACACACACTTAATTTTTCAGTGCCATTTTCTGAGGTCCCATGTTTTGCTTGAGGTATTTTTATATAACTGTAGGAATTTTTATGTTGCTCCTCCAGAAGCAGGGACTTCTCCTGGATGCACAGGGTTTTTTTCCCAACTCGAATGCACGGAGTATCCATCTCCAAAACCAGCAGCTGTTGTTTATCCTTCAGTATCTGAATTTTAAAGCTGTACTACTCAATACTCAAAAAGCTGGTCCAATATGTCTTTACTTGCTCTTCATTTAGATGTGGTTGTGTGTAGATGACTCCTGGATCTCTAAAAGCAGCTTAGTCCAGAGAGATTGCTCTCCGCATCTCAGGATCGCAGTTGTTCAAGGCAATTTCCCTAACAAGATAAATATATTTGTTGACATCTCTAAGTGGCTTACTACCAAGTGGGATGTTAGCCTGATTATCCTCTGCTGTTGAATAGAACTGCATCAGCTCTCTTCAGAGCATAAGTTTTCCTAAAAATTTTCTATTTGCATCCTTAACTCTTAATAGCATACAAAAAAACACTGTAACGCTACTATGAATATTTTCTAATACCTATTCTTGCTTTTTTGGGTAGTCTTATCCTCTCAGGATCAGATAAATAAATGCCTTTTGCCACAGGACACTCAACTGGATAAATCTGTCCAATTTTTCTAAACAACAGAATATAATGTAGTAATTTTTGAGCTTTAGATTGTCTTAAAAATACATATGGGAATATTTTTTTTTTGTGTATGTGAGATTACAATAATAATATCTTATTTTATAACATCTAAATTGATTCTGTTGGGAATTTGTTGGGGTCAGTGCTTCAAAGCATCAGAAGTAGATCAAGGACCATATTTTGGCTTTGAAATTATTTGCTTAAAAAAATTCAGGAAGTTATGGCAGGCTAAAAAACCAAACAAAACCAAAACAAAACAACAGGAACCTTAGACTACGGAGCTTTGCTTTTCCTATTTCTTAACTATCAACAGCAGACTCCACTGACTTTCTTCTGCACGGTAAACTTCCCTTCTGTTTTTCAATATTCTGTTTCTGTGCTCAATTGAAATAATAAGTTTTCTCTATATTTATGTATTTTTAAATTTGTCTGTATATTTTAGTAAAACATTCCCAACAGCTTGATCATGGAGGAGTAATATCCATTTTTTTTTTTTTTTGGCACAGTACAGTAAAGCCCAGAACAAATTAATTACTTGCAAAGTGAAATGCCAAAAGAGTGCTGTGCAGTTCCCAGATTCTGAGGTTACATACACAGTCACGTGCTTTAAACACCAGTGCTAGTAGCTAAACTAGAAAGCTAGCAAGTGCGTAACGTCTGTGGGTTTTTTTTTTTTTTTCCTCTGGCTAGCTGGATACATCCAGCCACTGATTAACTTTTTTTTTTTCCATTTTTTTTTTTCTTCTTCAAAATAAGTTATATCATACTTAAATCTAAGTGGCTTAAAAAGAAAGTAGAAATCTAACAACCAAATACCCAAACTCAGACGATTACTTGATAGATGTAATGCCTTGAAAGACTATAGCAGCTTTGGCTGATACGAACTTCAGCTGAGGGACTCAATAAAATACGAGGTTTTATTTTTGGGATAAGCTGCAAAATATTTAAGTTATGCCTGTGTGGAAGCCTGTCTGAAAGCACAGAGGAAACAAAGAAAAAAAAAACATTACAAAGTGTATAATGAACTGTGCTGTCCTTGGCTATGCACCGTCTCTGAAGTTTAGTGCTGCGGATCTATTCAGCGAGGTATTACCATAGAAACGATATTTCACTAATAACATGTCATATTTGTTTTGCCTGTTCTTTTTAGCTTGCCCCTTTCCACCCTTCCACAGTGGCACTCTTTCAAACACTTCCTTTTTTTTCATTTTTTTTAAAGTAGTTTTCAGTCTGAATCTCTATCTAAGGCTGGCATGCACACCAAGCCTGTTACTCCTCCATGGTCAGCACGTACTGAAGATCATAGGACAGTTTTTCACTGTAAGTACAGACAAATCAGGTACTGGGCCTAAAGTCACATCTCCTTCCCTTTGTTAATTGATGCTAATGTGAGTGACTACGTTCCCATGACACTCAACCATCTCAGCGCCTTAAACATTTGAGTCCCAATGGGACATAAAAGCTGTATCTCTGGAATGAGCTGTGTCATTCAGCTTGACAAGTACTCTTTGTTTTTATTATTTCCATCGCATTTCATGTCAACTGAGGTGCATTGCTGACTAAGACTTTAGCTCCACAAACAACTGAGCTGTTGCAACAACTCACCACCATGAACAGTGAAGTCTTACTGCTCCTCCCGTCTTCACTGGTATCAGTCCCAAAGTGCTGCTTCGTTTCCACTGGTTTGACACTACCACTAAAATAAATTCCCACGCATAAAGACAGGAGGTAACAATAACTTCGGATTGCAACAGAGGGCTGGGCAAAGACCAGAAAACACTTCTACACTCGCTTCAGTCATAGAAAACTGAAAGGAGAGGGCAGGAGCCTACACCTTTTCCTGAGACATTGCTATGGTTGTCTACACTAAGAATACAGAAAGGTCTTTCTCATCCTCATGACCAGCCTAAAACCAAACTAAAAATAAATCCCTTTTGTTTTATTATGAGTACAGCAAATTATTACACCTATATACTTACTACAGTATATATAGGAAAAGCATAAGGAGACTGGGTGCAACTGTGCAAGCTGGTTGAGCATTGCTGAACCTTACTCTCTACCTCTCCATATTTACCCTCTCAATTTTATAGAAAAACTACTAGTAAATTCAGGGGCCCATGCTTCCACTGCGGAAGTACAAGTGAAAGAAGAGTAGGTATATTTCAGAAAGGTGAGAAAGCACAAATTGTACCACAGGACCTTTGAATTACAAAGTACTTCTGGGGGCAACTTCCTGATCAGTGACTGAAATAAATGGTAGTTTTGCATAAAGATGGTATACTCAGCAAAACAGCAACTGTATTTCCCGAAATGCTTCTATTTAAAGGATTTTGGTGGTGTTTATATATGAGGAAGGAAAAATGAGTATCTGATCTGTTTGTATTAAAGTGCTTTTATTATAATGCATTGCAAATAGGCATTCTTATATTGCTGGCATTGTAAATTGAGTTATGAGAAAATAGAGATACAGGCTTACATTAGAATGTGACTGGTTTTATCAAATTGCATGAGTGGATGAACTTTTCAGGTGAAATGTGAAAAGTTCAGACTTTTGGCAAACATTAAGGAGGAACATAACAGATCTTAAAAGAAAGGTAGAGAAGTTGTGGTTTTCTCTTCCTAGCAGCTAGCAGAAAGCTTCACAGGAGAGGAAAAATGTTAACGCTTGTTTTCTGTATATATATATATGTATATGTTACGACTTGAAATTAATGTTATGTGAATTAGGTGTACTTTCCATAGCTGCTTGTTTACTTTTACACAGAAAAGAAAAAATATGTTTGCATAAACCACAATATTTTGATGTATTATTTCTATCACAGAAATGCAAGTAAGAACATAAAATCATATAATGGCATGATCAAGTGTTTGTAATTGAACGTTCTTTTCAATTATTCGTGCTATTGTCTTTTTGGCCATCTGAGTTTCTAATTCCTAATTTATCAATATACAACTCAGATATGTACTGGTAATTTTACATAATGTGAGTGGCAAAGTGGCTTTGTATCAAATTTGGAATGCTTTAAATTCATGGGAGCTCTATCTGAACCTAAAAGGATTGAATCCGCATTTGCATCATTTATAAAAAGAGTTTCAGAAATGAGTTCTCCTAAAGTGTTCTTTTTCTGTATAATAATACATCTTAAATGTTGTGAAACGTTTATAGCTACTAAGATCAATTTCTTTTTTCTTTCTGTTATTCGTATTGCATACTTGTTATATAGGATGGAATTCTAGTGAACCAGAAAGATTATTTGTCAGATAGGAAGATAGGTACTACTACACAAAGGGGATAGAATCTGTTCCAATCGATTTTTAGCCCTACCGAGCAATTCTTTTTGTTACATATGACATATTTGAGGTTCCAGAATGCTATGATTTCTTGAAAGCAAATAATAATACAATTTCCATCCCTATTCAGAAACAGATCCTTCCCTCAGATACACACACCCATAACTACAATTGACATCAGTAGCAGCTGTGCACATGTAACTAAGGGCAAAGCTTGGCCTTTAGTCAAAATCATTTTCTGGTGCAAAAATTGACAGTTATAATTATTCAGTTTATACTGTAGATGAGCCATTCACTTATCTCTTTTTTTTCAGTAGCATATCATAAATTGTAAACCTTCAGTAATTATTTGTTGTGCATTATTCCATTGCATTGCCAAGTCAATAAATATGTATTTATATTAATCTACAAAAATCAGTCATATATTCTAGGCAAGTCTTGCTATTCTGAATGTATATGAGGCAATCCAAAAATTAAGCCTGTAGCCTAATAAATACAGCATTGACCTTGCTAATAACAGGTTTTGGGCTTCATAGTGGCTCTGCAAACCTCGGGACTTTTCAGGCTTTGTCAGGTCTTCTCTTGGACTGCCCAGAGCTATGTTTCACATTGTTTAGCTATACAAGCAATATTCTAATGACCAGATGGCTATTTCCTAATTTGTTTTACTTTTGCTGAGCTTTGTGTAACTGTGTAGTACAACCATAATTTTATATAGCTATTACTACCAAGTAACTATTCTGTGTTGAATGAACTATTTATGACCCTAGCATAATGATGTAGTGTGTTGGAATAAAGAATGGGAATGAAGCAGAGCCCTTAAAAATGGGGAAACAGCGTGCAGTGTAGAGAGAGTACAGGCACTGGATGATAATAGAGGTGGCACACTGTGATGCTAGAAGTTCCAGGGCTATCAACAGCTCATCAGTGGTCAGTTGCCTATTGATAAAGAAATGCAGCCTTCAGAGCTGAGTAAAACCATTTTTCTAAAGGAACAAGGAGAACAAAGAACAAGGATACAAGATATAAAAGATGTTTGCTGTATAACAAATTCAGATATAGTAGGATCCCTCCAGAAGAAAAAAACAACAAAAAACCCCACTCAGAACAAAACAAAACAAAAACTAGGTGCAAAAAACTGTGTTAGAAATGTGTACAATTGACCCTTAAATCAGGAGTAAGAAGCTATCAATATCAACATGACATTCCTTAGGGAAGGACCTGGGATGCTGGTGACATCTTACAGTCCCCCACTCCCAGACTAATGCTGCAGACTGTAGGACCTATAGAAGCAGTGGAAGGGTGAGAATAAACCCACAATAAAGGGTACAAACTAAGAAATGTCTGTATAATACTTATAACTGTATTATTATTGAGACTTTTCCCTGAAATTGTGTTCTTTCTTTTACACCTGTCTCTTTCTTTTTTCTTTTTTGTTCTTTCTTTCTGTAATTTCAGTTACACAACCAATAAATTCTTGAGAGTGCATAAAAGGTGGAGGTGTTTTTTTCCCTTTTGCCAATAGAAAAATTTTGAGCATAACAAGCACACTTTAAGTTTCTGCGGAGAATGCAGCCCCTACAATGAAGTGTAGATCATGCCATCTGCTCCTGCACTTGAGGAGTCTCTGTGTCTCAAAGAGACTCCCCATGCAGAACAATTTTTCAACCTATTCAAGTGTGCATTCTCAACAATTCAATTTAACTAGCAAATTATGGCATTTCATTTTTCATTGTCTTTAATAGGTACTTTTTTTCTAAGGGAGAGGAAGAATATCCATGCTCTAAGTGCCTGCTCCCAAAGAGCAAGTGGTAGACAACAGTAGAGTTCAATGTCTTTCTCTACTTTTTTTTGTCTTGCTATGAAATAATGACAGTGGCTATTAAGATCTCAAGATCATTCTTACCCTTGATTACCTCGTTCTGGGCAGGCTAAGGCTCACATTTTCAAAAAGTATTTAGCATCTACAACTTCTTGAAATACTCATCTTTTATGTATCTCTAGGCAAAAGCAAAATTTCCAGCAGCACTATTACTGAAGAAAAATACGTTCTTCGTAAAATAGGCCTATTCACCTAGATGCTTAGAGAGGAGCAGAATTAGTCTAAAAAAGTGATTCCTCATTATCTTTGATTCTCAAATTTTATTCATGTTTTTGAAACTTAAATACTAATAAAACACTGTTTAATATCCAGTGTAACCTGTGAAAATGTCTTCAGCACTGTAACAAGAAAAACAAGATAGTCTTGTGAAAGATCAGTTTACATATTCTTAAAATTTAGGTATTTGGAAGATCATGGAATTTTTTCCCCTGTCAATGTAGGAAATAGGTTTTGTTTTTCTGATTTGAGTAGAATCTCCCTAGAATTGTTAAATTTTACCAATGGAACAGAACAGAGAGATGACTAGTTAAAAACATTTTGCTAGCCTAGCCTTTATCTACCCTCACCATTGAATTTGTCTTCACTATAATGTCTTTGAATACAATTAGTTTCTCATATCTGTCATAACTTGGAAAGGTGGTATGTGTAACTCTCCAGTCATACTGAAAACATCAAATGATGGCTTTTAATAGGACACTTACCTGCAGCACAAAGCAACATACCGAGCACATATTATAACCCTACTTCTCATTCTTAGAGAAAGATGCCAGTCACATACTTTAGTGCAACAACAGGGGTGGGTAAAGTGGGGACAAGAGAAATAGACTGGAAGTGCCTCCAGCACCTGCAGCAAGGAGGACTACAAGCTACTACACGGAGCAGTGGATAGCAGAGGGTACAGATGCAAGCTTGTGGGAAGCTCCCTTCATACTTGGAGGAAGGAGTTTCAGAAGGAGGGGACACGTCTTCAGGGCAGCATTCGAAGGGCCAATTAAAGCCTACTGTGTCTTTTACCTAATGTCTTTACACATCCGCCGTGAGAAAAAGCACAGTAATAGCGCTTGTCAGTCACTTTCTGTGATTTTTTTTTTCTAAGATCTGTATTCATCTTCATTTTTAGAGTTACGTTTTTGAGGTTTGCCAGTTATTTACTGATTTATTAATGACAGCATAATATTTATGCTGGAGGTAACATTTTGCATCTCCAGTAGCCCACATATATGAAGATCATACGTGCATTGCTACCTTTCCCAGACCATAAGCTAAGAAGCTTACTCCTACCATTATTTTCTGCTCTACTTTTTGAAGAAATAGATGCTTGAGATTGAGTTTTTACAAAATAAGAGTTAGTGTGAAACACATTTTCCACTTCTATGCTTCCATGGAAGTATGTAGCTTATTAAGAATTTGCTTCTTGCTGCCATAATATCTTGAAAGCAAACCCCACTCCAGTGTCATGAAAATAAGCGCTCAGCCTCTTCATGATAGTTCAACCATTATGAATTAAGGAACTTTACTAACCCTCATTAGAAACTCTTCTGGTAAGTAAAAATATTCAGGCCAAATAGGGCAACTGTCTTCCATATTTTTGTATATATTGATAGATCACAGGTTCTGATCTAAAACCTTAATGCAATTGGTAGAAAACGTTAGACCAAATCCAAGCCAGTGAAGATAAATAAGTAGAACTGGAAATGAAACAGGTAGAAATGGAATTGAAACTCATAGAAAACACTAAATATTATCATAATCTATAATCATGTTCATGAATGTAATTTCATAATCATAAATAACAGGAAATCATATTTCCTAATTGCATTTCTGTCTATCCTCCCTCAGTGTTTTAAAATGTTTTGTAATGAAAGAAAACAGCACGTTTAAATGTCAAGAGCTGAACAAGAACTGAAATTCATTTTTAGGATGAGGAAAGTGACATGAAGTTGAAGGGAACTTTTACCATCAACATTATTCATAAGGACCATTTGTTGATTAAACTATCTGTTGTTCTCTCAGCGTGTCATATCACATCAATCACATATGAATTTAAATTAAAAGCCATATTCCAAAAAAAATAATAACAGCTGAGTTGCACATGTACCATTTGAGTGCTAAATTTAAAGTTTTTCAGTACTTCAGCAGCTGTGTGAACCTATGGATAGTTAATTAAGTATATGAAATAGTAGATTAGAATTAACCAACTAGTTGTATATTTTAGCTAATGTTTAGAATGGAAGAAACATAACTAGCTAATTCATCAGAATCCTAATCAAAAGCAATTACTTTATGCTGCTTTTTTTGGAAGATCTACTTAATCTTTAATATATACATTAGGCAAACAGAGGAATTGATATAAAATTCAGATTTTGAGGAAGAAAAATAATTAAAAAAAGAAAAAAAAGGGGGGAATAAGGGCATCTACTAGATAATGTACAAGTGGCTTGTAACATAGCTCCAGGGATCTCTTGTTCTTTGCTTTCTTAACAGGCAACAGGCGATTTTATAAACTTGCTTGGCTTGATCATTTTCATGTCCTGTTTTCAGACTGAAGGAGTAATCGTATGTTTTCTGTGTGCATCAGGAATGTATTGTGTTTCTTCTAACTAGCATGACATTCCATATTCCCCATTTTTAAATTGCCAGAGTCACATGATTCCTGGGCGTACATGCCTTTTGTGGTTGGTAAGCAACACAAAAAATCTGATAGAAGGAAACTGAAAATTTTCTTTCCAGACATTACATATTCTTGTTCTCAAATGAACTGCCAACATATAAGCAGCTCATTTTATATCTGCAGGCCAAAAAGTAATGTATTTTTAAAGCCAGAAAAAGGGATGTCTTCTCTCACCTAAGGTGTGACTGAAATCACAGGATCTTGGCACTGATCTTGGAGCCTAACTTAATGAAGTACAGATACTCGGACCAAAGCATATTTTCTAGCAAGATAGTTGGTTTCAAATTAGAGGAGACTAAGAGCCTAGATAGAGGGATGACTGAAGTCCACTTTGGGTGTTCTGATTTTAGTCCCAATTAAAATTGTTAAACAGCAGTGTCTAGCAAAAATCACACTGTCTGGAGAAGGGATTTCCTCTTTCAGGAGGCTGCTGGGTTAAGAAGCTGCCAGGGTCTGTGTCTTCCTCATCACAGGGCAACGAGACTCTTGAATCCTTTATTGCATGTTATGCTGACCTCAAGGCTCTGGGTGTTTCCCCTAGAATTGTGAGCTTAGATTGTGGATTGTGGACATAGGTGATCGTAACCGGACTTGTTTGGGAATTTTCAGGATGTTGTTCCCTTTAGTCTATGAGAGGAGGTATCGTAACACATTATGCAAACCTGTAACTGATACTGCAGCATGACTACTAAAGGGGAAACAGAAATTAATAGCAATGTATCCCATGGTGGAAAGGAGAAGACCCATCACTGAGTAAAGATGTGAAGCCTCATTCTTAGAGAGCCCTTTGCCTGCTTTCTTTGATAGTCATACTCTCCCAACTAAAGCGGGATGGGAAGGTGTTTGTGGTACTGTTTGTAACTTGTGTGGGATTTAATGGATTTTAACTTCATTCTTTTTCATGAACATGAGTGTTTATTCATTCTTAGTAAAATGCAATTTTAAACTAATTATTCTGTTTGAATGATTTATATAAACGATATTCCAGGCCTTCCCTTCTGTATTTTTCTGCTTTCTGCAACTAGTAGATGGGCACTCATCTCACCTCCTATGAAGGAGTCAGCTCATGCCAATTAGAACTTAGGAAAATGTGTAATTTAGGGTATGACACAAGAATGCATTTCCTTGCTTCAGAATGACTGTCCAGAATAATAGTAATGAAGTATTTAGTTTAAAGGGGTAGGGAGTAGGGGTGGAGGAAACCTGAGGAAGGTCCCTGTGCATTATTTAGCAATTAGTATTCTTACAAAGATTTTTAATTACCCTATTTGTGTGAAGGAAAACCATTTCTCTATTTGCTCACCCATCAAAAGCAGTACAGTAGCTAATGCCCTAGTTTGATGTGTGCTTTCAGATGCTTTATGTCTGTAATACTGTACAAAACCCCATTTTTTTTTCCTTTTCATAACAAAACTATGAGGTTTTAGATAGTCTATATGTCTCCAATTTCACAGTCCCAATATCAGAATGAATTTCTGAGATGCTTATTCTTCTTTTGTTGTTCTTTGTCTTTCTGGACTCCCATAATTCCTAAAGAAGCTAAGAAGGGAAAAAGGGAAGGATGGAGGGAGGAAGGGAGGAAAAGAGGGAAGGTAGGATGAAGGGGAAAGGGGAGGAGAGGGAGAGCAGGAGAGATACGTGGAGAATGCTACTAGTATATTAGAAGCAAGATGTAATAAAACAAAACAAAATACTTCTACTTAGAGTAATATATCAATCCTGTAGTATAAAATAATTAAACTGATGCAATACCTTAATAAAGAGAACTATTTTGAAGAGATTGAGGTACTCGGGTATTGCCTTTATTTGCATTGCAACTGCTTATACATAATATAACAGAGTTTTGCAACTGTCAGTGCTTTAAACATACCTAAATGAGAAAGCATTCAGTCCAAGCAAAACACTCAGAAGAAATAAATAAAGGTGAAGAGGCAAAATTAAGTAACAGTGCAGTGAGTAGTTTAATTAAAATCAGTGGATGAAGGTGACGGTTCGTCTGATTAAATGGCAAAAGTTAATTCATTGCAGTTAACAGGAACAACTTTCTACATCGTCATAAATACCCTACCTTATTGCCTTTTATTTTACTTCAGCTTTTCCCCACTCTGTTGAGAAGATCATTGAATAAAACATACTTCAACCCAGTAAATGAATTTCAATGGTTTACTATTTCTGATTTCATTTTTCAACGTGATTATTTTTTATAGTGTTATTAGGCATATACATAGAGAAAGGTATTTGTTCCATCACCTAAGCCTGGTTTTATAGTAATTAAAAAAATCTCCCAGCATAATACATTTCTCGGGATCTCAAATAATTAGGACAATTGGTCAAATGGTGAATTACACCAGGGTATATGGCAATTAGGAAAATTCTGCTGCAGTAAGGTAATTTCATAGTGACAAAAAGATAATATTACCACATATAATTATGCTGTAATTATAGTAATGTTTAGCACTTACCAGATGCCTTCTACCTCAGGATCTCAAAAAGTTCTTCAGAATAATTTGTGGTACATCTGCTGCTATCCCTATGTTACTGATAGGGAAAATAAGTTAGAGAAAGTTAAGATATGTGCAAAAGCCTATGCAGTACGTCATTGAAAAAGGCTGATGGAAAGAAATAGAACCAAAATTTTGCCTTCTACTTTCATTCACTAATTTCTGTTGCACTCAAAGAGCCAGATTACAACTTCATCTCTTTGTCTCAGGGATGTGTCCTCAGAGATCTCCTCTAAGGTATATACACAGGGTATGTTTGACTTTAACCCACCTTACAGCAGCTTCAAGCAGCTGAGTCTAGATTTGCACATCATAATTTAAAGATGGGCGAAATGAAAGAATAATGACCTACAGGCTTGTCTAAGAGGGGCCGCAGCTCTCAGAACTACCCTATGCGTAAGGCACAGATACCCAGATGTAAGGACTTTGAGTTATGAAATCATTGGCAATGCTGAATGAAAAACTTCACTCTTCATAGATGAAAAGTGAATAGGAAGAAAGAATTTATAGAATTCTTTGTTAGAATTTAATGATAATGATTTATGTTTTCAAGTTTTAAAAAACAGCAACAATCACACTGAAAAATATACTTCAGACATTTCAGTTAAATAATTTATTTCCATCTCTTCTATTCATCTCAGTATTATCAACATCAATGTCTATGTAACCGCAAATCCCTATGGTGTCTTTCAGATATTGTGGTTTCGTGCAAATTTACTCATTCGTTCCTGTAATACCATTTCAGTTTCCTCTTAGTAAACAGATACTTCAAAAGTTTATTTTCCATGTTAAATAGTAATTCTTGGAAAACGAAGAATCTGTGAATCAAACACAGGAAATTCTCCCCATCATCTAGAGTCTGTTTGACTAGATGCTAGGAAAAGAACCTTNGAAAGACATTTCTATACAACAAAATTGAACTCATAGAGTAGACATCAATATTGTATGTGAGAATACTTAATGTTTTTCAGGATTATATTGAAAAATGTAGTCACCCCACTGACATAGGGTTAATAAAACATTGTCTTTTGGCTTAATGTGACTGTGAACTAACATTGTCTATAAATAAAACATACTCATTATTGAAACATTCTTCAATACCCTGTACAGTTAATGTTATAGGTGAGAATCCAAGTCAGTCTTCAGCAATGACAAACAAAAGGCCTGGTCAACTGAAGAATTTGCTTTATCAGAGAGCATATTTAT
>VXBO01014198.1:38463-51718 GCA_013400135.1 Rhinoptilus africanus
TCATTGGCAATGCTGAATGAAAAACTTCACTCTTCATAGATGAAAAGTGAATAGGAACAAAGAATTTATAGAATTCTTTGTTAGAATTTAATGATAATGATTTATGTTTTCAAGTTTTAAAAAACAGCAACAATCACACTGAAAAATATACTTCAGACATTTCAGTTAAATAATTTATTTCCATCTCTTCTATTCATCTCAGTATTATCAACATCAATGTCTATGTAACCGCAAATCCCTATGGTGTCTTTCAGATATTGTGGTTTCGTGCAAATTTACTCATTCGTTCCTGTAATACCATTTCAGTTTCCTCTTAGTAAACAGATACTTCAAAAGTTTATTTTCCATGTTAAATAGTAATTCTTGGAAAACGAAGAATCTGTGAATCAAACACAGGAAATTCTCCCCATCATCTAGAGTCTGTTTGACTAGATGCTAGGAAAAGAACCTTCATCAGGCTGAAAGAAATTTAATTAATATTACAATCATCCACAAGAAACACTATGTGGGTGACATACAGAACAATCGGGATGGGGGAGGAGTAAGAAATAAGTCAGTAGTCCACATGGTCCACACGTCAAATATTTTGTACTTATTAAATCTTTCAATTGAAAAAGATATAGAAGAAATAGAGAAATAAGAATAACGTTATTAGAAAGAAAGGAAGAAAGGAAATAAAGACCGGCAAGATTATATTATTTTACATTAGAAAGAAGAAAGGTAAATGGAAAGGTAAAGGATATTATTATTTCCCATAATATCAGAAAAATAGTAATTGAAAGAAGAATTTTTAAAGCATTTTTCCTACAAAATGTGCTATTTGTGGCCACCGTGTCTTATCAGTCATTGAGAAAAAGGCTTAATCATTGATATAGAACGCAAAACTATATGGTGTTTAAAAAATTTATACTTTTGATGTGTAAATGTGTAAAATAAGATAGAGGGCATAAATCTGGATTTCTCTGGTTTTGCAGATTTAAGACAAAACTTTCCACACAGCTACTCTATGATTGTCTAATACAGAGAACCTTCCTCTGAAGTGACTGGATCAGCAATGAGATGTTTACTGAGACAAGAGAAGACAATTGCCCTCCATATTCTATGCATTTTCCATTNAAAAATATATTCATTCTCATCAAAACATATTTTCCAGTATTATCCTCTATTGGCTGCAGGGCAGGGCATATGAGAGTGTTGATCATCAGGATAATGAAATAACTTTTAAACATATGCAGTAGCATTCTGTCTTTAGGGGCTGGAAAGTCATTTTTTAGCGAATGAAGTTCACTAAACTTTACAAAAGTAAAGATTTCACTCACACTTTAATGGAGGTGCTGAAAACTGTGAATGCCGTGAAATTTATGCCACTTTGTTTACCTAGGTCTTCTCTCTCGCACCTCTCCTGGATTTATCTCTACATATGTCTCTCTCGATAGATCTAGATCTGGGTATACCCACATTTGGTCCCTTACATAGGAAATACGTGTCAGGAGAATGATGCTAAATTGCTGCTACTTGAACACTTTCAAGGGGGTAAAAAGCCCTGGAAACTCAAAGAAATTAGGCTGTTATAGCCTTTTAGGCTGTTCTAATAACCTGAATGATAATAAATGTGTTTGTTTTGTTTTGTTTTGTTTAAAAAAAAAAAAAGAAAATGAAAAGAAAAGAAAAAGATTGATTAATCAGAGATTACTGGAGTTAGATTAAGGTTTCACTTCTCTGTTAGAAAGACTTCAAAACTGTAATGTGTTAGAATTCTGCCAGGCTGCCTGCTTGGAGGTGGGATGAGAAACAGTATGCTGTATAGAGCCACTGTTAAGCATTGCATCCTTTCTCCTACATATATCTAGGATCTGGGGGGAAAAAAATCCTGGCTTGGCTGTGCTTTTTTACCATATGGGGTCGAAGTAAAGCATTTAGGTCATGTTTTGCCTCATGTAAGGATTCAGGGTGTAGTTATTGGCCACTCTGAAATAGCCTTTGTCCATAAAGTAGACATTTTTGCAAGGTACTTACACTTAAGTGTGGTGCAGAAAAATACTGCTCAGGCTTCTTCTTTTACTGTCATCATTTCAAACCTGAGTCCCTTAGTTCAAGTCTCTTGTTTCTTTACAGCTGAACTGGAAAAACATGCGAATTTTGTGATGTGAACAAACAAGGACAAGGAAAACCTGTCTAACATAATTTTACTTGACACCTAAATTGTAGTCATGTTTGGACTCAGGAAATAAAGAATGCAGCAGAAATTGAATGGGCCATTTTTCCTTTAGTGCCATCGCATTCTCTATTGTCATTTTCAGTACACCAAAAATAGGAAGGTTTTGTTCTTTATCCACGGAACTAATCAGAACTAACTAAAAGTTTAGTTCAAAATATTTTTCTCTGGACCTACTTTAAACTTAAAACTATATTATTAGGTTGGAAAACAGTCAATTTGAGCCTGTGAGCCTTAATGTTATTATGCTACATTATCAGTGAACCTGCTGTTATTTTTGGATGTTGGGTTTGCTTTGTATAAATAGCCTCCAACACAAAAACAAATTAATACCTTTTAATTACATATTCACATTTTCTTTAAATCCAATGCAAAATTGGATTTAAGATTTTCTTAAACTTTGACACTTTGCCCAGTTTTGAAAAGAAATACAATTTTGCATAATTTTCCAAAATTTAATAATCATTGATCTATCAAAATGCAGGTTTTCATTTTAATACGTAGTTATATATCTAACCTGGTGTAGAATACAGACATACGTGTGACATGGAAAACACATAGGGAAGCATTGAATTGCTTTCAGAACTATTGCACATGGCAAATGGATGCAGTTTCTAGAGGTACTAATTTTTGCTTCTGTACCAAGGAGCATTCATTTTGTCCACCTGACCATTTAGGCTAAGGTTGACTGCTGTTGGCACACAGACAGATCAGGGGTGTTGGTTCTTGCTACTTGTATGACTGAAGAATAAGGCATTGCTCCAAGAACCTTAAAGGACAGACACATCTGCCTCTCTGTGTCTTTGGAGAGCACCATCTCTTTGGGCTTGTCTAACAAAATCTGACTCTTGCTTTTCTGATACTGCTCCAAACTTTCCCTGTTTCGTCAGTTTTTCCTGCCTGGAAACTGCTGACAAAAGGCCCTCATTCTGGATGATTGGGAAATATACAAAAAGATGTCACGTCAGCTTTTCTTTCCAATATTATTATTAAAGTTTGAGGGATTGTGAAGAATACGAAATTTTGAGATCATAAATTAAGCCTGCAGCTTTAATTAATCACAGCCTTAATCCATCGTAATGCTTATGCATACATCAAGCTTTTAAGCATGTGGAAGTGAGTTCACATCAGTGGGTTTTTTAGAAAAGAAAGCTGTCTAAGTAAAGTTTAAGGTGAGTTTTTAGAATTTCCCTGTACTTGTATAAAATTGTACAAAGTTGAAACCTATAGAAAATACAGTACAATGAAAACTGAAATTTGTACAAAATGTTTATTTCATTCTGATCTTTAGTAGTTGGAAGCTATTATGAAGTTAGATTTTTTTTAAAAAACAAATCTAAATTACTCTGTTTCAAAGAACTAGAAATAGAAAAGGAAACTGGGAAATACTGCTCTGATGATATTTCATTGTCTTACAGTGCATCCACAAAGGGGCCTTGATTTAGTGTCTGATACTTATTCTTCAGGCATATTATAGACTTTTTATCAAGGCTAGGGTGATATCACCAGGTTGACCAGAGATATGATGAAATTCTTATTTACAAGAAAAATGGTTGTACCTTGTCTACTAAGAAAAAAAATTGTCTTGACTGATAGATCATTGTCAGCCTTTTCTGCCATTGTTTATTCTTCTCTGTTTTCTGTGGAAGTTCTTCAGACTCTCCCAGTCCATAAATCATTGTTTATTCTACTGCTTGAAGATACTAGGGCAACAGAGCACAGTCAAAATCTTTTTATGCAATGCCTGTAAGATATTTGCTTAGAAAACAGAGATGCACGTGTTAATGAATATTTCTTTGTTACTGGAAGAATGTTTGCAAAACACATTATGTACATTGAAACCTATTTCAGAGGGGTTTTTTCTGTTTTCTTTTGTTCAGTTTAATAACGTACAGGCCATGTATGTCTTTGGATGCAGAATTTTTGATAATCTGATTTTTAGTGTATTTTCATAATATGCAGATAAGTGATTGAAAACTTTTATTATGTTTTGTAAAGCAGTAAAATTTACCAGTTAATCTAAAGAACGAAGAAGCATTTTTCAGGAAAAGGAGTTAAAGGAAGAAAAACTGATCTGCAGGGCCTGGCTAGTTGACACTGACTGAACAGGATGAAGTAGGTGACCGTTAGATCCTATGAAAGAAGAAAAAGGCAGAAGAAAAAGAAAAGAAGCTTGTGTAATAAATAAAAATCATCAAAAAGGGAAAGGTGATACAGGGGACACAATATGTGACAATGAATTATTGATCCTACAACTCAAAGAATAATGGTGTCCTGTTTTCAGATTGTTGGAGTCTCTTAATCTTTGGTAAACAGCCTTTTTGAAGAAAGTTTTGCAGGCAGCTGGCAAAGCCCATCCTCTGTGTCGGGGGTATAAAGGTTTCCATCACCTCAAAGCATATTTGTAGCTAGCAATGAAATGCATAAAGTTACTTGGTTTTGGTTTTTTATGTGGTAGGGCAGACCAGACATTACAAGACATTTAGCCATCCGAAGGTTGATTAGGTGCCTGTTATGTTATTCAAGGAAATCTTTCTGTTCCTAACTCACTTCAAAATCATGTGCAATTGTGGATGTGCATTCTCATCCTCAGAGCCTTGAACTGTGATCCATCCCTCTATCCTTTGACAGTGCCAGCGGAGATCACTTTCCTTGCCCTTTTCTGAGGGCTATCCAGTTACGTAGAACAGGAACTCTTGACGCTTATGACAATGTTCTAATACTTCTGAAAAATGTAGACCTTAAAAGTGTTTAAAAACGTCTCCTTTGATTTTTCTTCTGTGAGCATTCTGTGCATCAGGATGTCCTGCATTACTTAATAGCTCTGAGGTACTGCATACTTTTTTTAAAAAAGTGCACCTTCCTTGAGCACCCCGTGCAGAACTCTCTGTTCAAGCTTTTACGTTGCAGCGTGAGCAGCACTTCATGCACGCAGCTTTGGCTCTTTCTCAGCATAAAAATCTTCCTGTACAAGCGCCCCTACCTACTGTAGGGGCTGTATAAATGTACTAGATCCTACACTGTGGTCTGTTTATTCCCCTCATCAACAGTTTGTCTTTTGCTTGAGTCACAACAAGATAGGGACCTGTCTTGTATTTTCTTGCCTTCCCCTTTTATACCCCAAATATATCCACTCTCTCTATACCCACAGTAACTTTAATAGCAACTCATTGAAAGATTGAAAGGAAAGTCGATCAAAAGTACTATGCACTGAAAGGAGGTGCTTGTGTTTTGTGGCCATATCTAGTTTGTGCAATGTTTACTATGTTACTATGTGGAAATTGCTTATATGCATAAAGCAGAGCACACCATGCTTACTTTCACATATGTAGTAAATGGGAGCCAAACTCCCATCGCAGTAATAGAAATCAAGCTGTTCAAATAAAGTTTCTTTAACAAGACTCAGACATTTTTTCCCTGCTGTGGATTGGCTTACAAAGAGCGTGGGGTAGCAGTGGCTTTCAGAGTGAAAACCTCATCTGTGGGAATTTTTCACCTTATTTTTTTTTTATGAATTAGATGAACCTGTTACTTTCACTGAAATGGAGTGCTCATGCCGCATTCTGGAAGTCCCTTGGTTGTTGGGGTGCCAGACTGTTTGGGGATGGATCAAGTCAGGGTGATGCAGATCTCTGTTTCCCTTGCGAGGCCACCCGGAGTTACTGCCTTTTGGAAGCACAGAGCATCTCCCTGAGCTGATCAGTGTAGGCAAGGAGCATCACTTGTCTTTTAGCGTGGTTCAGGGTGCTCTGCCAGCATGTCTGGCACCTCTGCTAGCCAAGGGAGAGGAGGGACAGCAGAGCGAGACCCTGGCCTTCCTTCTCCACCCTCCCCATTCTCAGCTTGAAAAGGGGGAGCAGTGCAGAGCCTTCTGGGGGAAGAAACGTAATTGTCTCTATATCCAGTGCATAGTTGCTTTCTCCTGTTACCTGTTGTAATCCAAGTTTGGTTCGCTTTGCCTGGAGAACCGTCACGCCCTGTGAAAGCATGGCCTGCTATCCCAGGGGAATTTCATTTTGAAAACCCAACATTGACAGAGAGGCCCTGATGCTGTGTCCTTATGTGGCCCCTTCATGTGAAAGGCTCAAGTCCTCTAGCACCTTTTTGTGGTTTCACAACTCAGTGAATATAATATAAGCTTACTTTTAGTGCTACAGCATTACATTTTCATACAGAAACACAGGTGCTTTCTGGGGTTTCTTTGGTTTCTGCTAAGCGAATGAACTTGTTCACATTAATGTCTAGCTAATGGTCATGTAATACCCTGAACAGATTTCCATACAGTAATTATAATATTTACACAAAACTGACTTTGAACGGGCTTGCTGAAATGTTAAGGTAAGGTGCCGGAGCTATCTGAGAAAACTTGAAGTATGTGTTTGCATTTCTATTTGCAGACTGTTATATTTTTAATGATATATTTATGGCTTTAAGTGAGTAATGTTTTATATACAGGAGAAACAGTTAATTTGCTTAGATGACTCATGCATTAAACTTAACTTCATTGAATTTTTATCCTGCCTCCGTTTCCTGGGAAATGCAACTCACTTGTTAAAAAAATTCTGATACTGAAATGACATCTTACTGATGTCTGCAACACGATTCACACTTCGTTACTTCTTTCATCACTGTTACCACGTGTAAAATATTAAGATACAGCAGTGCAAACACTTTTCATTGACCTGTCTAAAGGAAAAAAATCAGTTTAACACCGAAAAAACCAGCACACCAAAATGTATTTCTACTGAGTTATTTCTGACTGCCTTGTAAGTGTTAGACCAGATTGTGACTCCATTTGCCCAGCTATATAAAGAAAATATTGTATACACTATTTTTCAAGTAAAGAAGGCAACATTCCTTGATCCTACTGTGTCCTATCTTTGGATTTCAGATTGATTTTCCCATAGAACTACTTCACATGAGAAACTAAGGAAACTGAAATGAATAAAGCCTGGGGCCAAACGGAGAGTAATTGTGTGAGAACCCTTTTTTAAAGATAATTTCTGAGAGCAGTGACCGTGAGCGCGGCTGTGTGCGAGCCATGATACTCACAGGCTGCAGTAGGGGATCACTGGAGATACATCTGACAGAAACAATTTTTCTGGGCAGCATCTAAGTCATCTGGTTTTGATGACTTATTATTTAAAGGTTCTGTCAGAATCTGGAGCAATTTCTGAGAGATCACAGCTTTTGGGTATGGCCCTGTTGGTCAGACTTACCAGGCCGACAGAGGAAAAACATTTCTGAGGACATCTGCATCCAGCTGGACCTGTTATTTGGTCCATTCATGTCAACTGACTAATGTGTATAACATTTTAGAAAGACTAGAAAGTCTGAAGTAATCTAAGATAAATACAAGCTGCTAATATTATACAGGATTTTATTGTCAGTAAGTGACAGAGTGTTTTGTTTGACCCACTGAAACTCTAGACTCTTGGACTCCACTTCTGTAGCTCAGGCACATGTTGCAATGCTTCAAAAGTGAAGTCTGAATCTTATATTCCTGTCACTTATTATTCTCAGTTCAAATGCATAGTATTCTATATTCTTCGATTTGGTCTAGAGATTGTAATGTATTAGAATATGTCTATATTACAGGCAGTAAAATCTTTAGCAGTTTTTCTGTTACATGACACTTGTCCCCATCCTTTTCTTAATTATTTGATAGGTTCCATAATAACAGCTTATATTTTAAAGGCCTCTCTGTTTTCTAGTCATAAACTTATGCTCTTGTATACATAGTTTTTGGAGATGCTGTCCAAAAGCATTACACAAAGGATGTATTATTTAATAGACCAAAGGTCAAAATGTTCATGATTCAATATGTCATAGGTCGCTACATTTTGAAATGACTGCATATTTCCTAAATGATGCCTAGTTCTGAAATATATTTTAGGAACTGACAACACTTCAGCTAGTTTGGGAAAATGCAAAGACTTCAGAAATGCTTTGAATCATGAGTTATGGAGCTTAGCCACTATATATTTCTTTTGCTATGTCCTTGGTGGGAAACTGGATTTTCAGATTCTCTGTCACTGTTTAGCATTATTTTTACATTTAATGTGGTCCATGGGGAGTTCTTCTGCAACACTTGTGGGCCATATTTTTTATTTATATTGCAGTTCTTAATGACATTTTGATGGGTCCATAATGAGTCAGAAATTTTTGTTATGCACTATGTCTTTTCCTCTTTCAAAGGGGTAAATATAGTTGTCTGGCTGCTCTGATGTGATGTATTTTAGAAATCATGGGTCATAATATTGATGTGAGTTACAGGCCCTTCTGTTCCTTTGACAATACAGAATATCATGAGATGGGGTTTTTTTGTTGTTGTGTTGGTTTATTCGTTTGTTTTCAGTATGTGCTACTAATTTTGGGTTGGGTTTTTTTGCTAAGGACTATATTTTTTAAAACTCTACATGGACTGTGGCAGAGTCCTGAAGCACACAGAAAGGAAAAATTTAATGTAATACTTTTTTCTACACACGCAAAAAAATTATGCCTTTTTCAAGATGCACCAAAAGGTATTCTGTCTTTCAGTAAGTGTAAATGCTGCCATTAGTTTCCATTTGATATTAATTTTAACCTGCCTTGCATATCCTGAAGGATTAACATGAGGTACATTAAAAAAAAATAGTAAGCAGTTAATCTACGGATATATATTGAAAAATATACTTACAAAAAACCTCTAAACTTTAGTGGTTTATGCTTTTAGGAATGTGTACCATTACTTATTACACATAAGTGCCATTCCATTTAGGTCTGTACAAAAATAGTGTGTTTTCTGTTTCAGCTCATAGCAATAGATTGAAATTTCCCATTAGAAATTGATTATACAGATATGAACATTATTAGTTTTCATGATGCCCAGGAGATGTATTGACTCAAGATTGTTAAAGTCAGGTGATCCTATGCTTCTTCAGCCTCTTGGAACTAACGATGAGTTTTCAGTTGTTCACCAAACATTCAAGCACAATGCTGTGTGTCTAAAAGTTATTTTCAATGTAGCCTGTTACCAGTCCCACAGGAGAGTCTCATTAATGGACTGGGTAATCATTGCAGCTTTTCTCCAGTGGATATGCAAGAGATTGGTTTACATAGCTGCTCTGCTGATCTTTAGCTAGGAGCAATCTGAGCTGGTAAATCCACCCAGCCTGGCATCTTGTAGAGGTGGCAGTAACTCTCTGGAAGCAGTCTAGTTTTGGGGGCTCCTTATCACATGGTCTGCTTCCAGGTTTAGGGCTGTTCAAGGAGAGCTGGCTGAAGGGATCTGCATCTCATTTCCATCTTTCAGCATTAGCTCACGCAGAGCTAGCTTGGGTCTTTATATGCTTGATGCAGGTTATCTTCATTCAATAAGAACTTAAATGTCACTGGTTTACAGCGGACCCCCCTTCCAGAGCTCAGACTCTTCTCAGAGGACACTGTTTTGCAGGATCTCTTTGAGTTTTGCATTCCACAGGTGGTGGTCTGTGGCTCAACTGGGGCAAGAGTAAAAAGCACATTGGAGCAACTGCCGTGATAAAAATCATACACAATTTCTGAGTGTTTTGATGTTGAAATATTAGATATGACTATTAAAGAATTTCTTTATTTAAATGCTAATTAATACTTTAGATATTTCCTGTCTTTGCAGATTAGTCTTTCCTGCAGTTGCCAAACATATACAAGGGAAAGTTCTCATTATTAGTGATCGTAATTCCTCTGCACATCTTTCTGTGCACAATAATTTTGAACATATCATTATTTTGTAAAAATTTTTTTTCAACATTCTTCAAAAATGCATTTTTACTGTTTTTTTAAAAACAGTTATTTAAGATTCAGATAGTTCTATTAGAAAAATATCAGAATTATATTTTGATATAAAAATATTTAGATGATATGATATGCTTCTTTTAAAGTCTAATAAAAGTAACTCTGAAACATTGTACAGTAATAAACACTGTAACATAGCTTTCCAATGAGCATTCTATGCCACTCAGGGGCATTAATGCTTTTGTTGTTGCAAACATTCAGACTAATTAACCAACTCAGTAGTATTCTGCAACATGAACAAAGTAAATTGGTAAAGAAAATCTAATTAACATGTTAAATATGCACTATATTTTTTTAGTCTAATAAATAGTATTAAGACCATGAATTTTATCCTTTGCTACAGGGAAGTTATGTCCCTGAGTTTTATAGATTAGTCACATTTTTCTCCTTTTATATCAAACTTATATTAGTTGTGACATTTTCCTGGACAGAGATTGTGTCAGATTTTGTCCCATGTAAGACAAAAAAGCATTTTAAGTATACATAGCTATTTGCAGTATTAGAAGTTTGGTAGGTGACATTTATCCAAATTTATATGTTTATAAATGCAAGTAGTATAGATGTACTTATATACTTACATACACCAATATACATACATACATTTATAAACACACATATGTATATTTATGTATATAAATGTATATATCTGTATATAAATATACATAAGCAGCTGTGTTATGCGATGTATAATAACATTCTTATTACACCTTATTTACCTGTCTGTAAGAGGAGAAAAAATATGCTAGAGCACTTAAAGATGCAGTAAGATTTTTCTTGAAATTACTGTGAGGAAAGCTTGATAATTTTCATCGTAGCAGTTTTATCAGTCAGTATCATCAAACAACAGCGTGGAAGTTTTTCTGTCCATCATGCTCAAGGCTGATGTTCTTTAATCTTGTCACGCTTAGGTAACGTAGGTAGACAAGACATTGTATGATGAAGATTCCACATAAAAATCACTGAAAGAGCAAAAGAGTACACCTAGACTATGTCTGTAGATCACGGTGTCAAAGACTCTGTGTCCTCTTCTGTGGTGAGGTGAACCCAGCTTATAGCATGCTACAGAAAGATTGCTGTGGATAAGGCTTCTAGCTGAGTGTCAGAGATGATTAATGAGAGAGATAAGAGAACATCCCCCCTTTGACATTAAGGAGCAGATAGAGGAGACTGAAAGAGTGAGGGAAAGCAGAGCATTTATATCTGGAAAAGTAATGAGGGTCAGCAAAGCTCAGGTCTCAAATTAGAGTTGTGTTTTCGGCCATTTGTTGTTGGAATTTGACCCCTTCTGTCTACTAAGTCTTTTAGGGGAAGACGGTAAACAAATGTCCCCTATAGAGAAACAAAAAGGATGAAAAGCTTTGATAGATAGAAACATGACAAGGCAAAAAACATAACATGAGCAAAAACCCCAGAGCTAGGTGTTTCTCAGAATAATATAAGCTATTCTTCAGCTCCAAGATGGGCTTTGTGGAGGCAGGAGCAGATTAAGCCAAATATCTTCACCAAAGCGTATTGAGAAAATTAGATGAAAGACTAGTAACAGAAATAAGTATTGCTGAAGATAGTTTTATAATATACATAGCTTGTTCTGACAGCACAGGGAAGTTCATGACTCACCCCCTTGGAGGGGGTGGATGAAAAGAACACAGTCAATTTAAATGTCAAAAGTCATGAAGGAGCTTCCTGTTAATACAAATATACCATTCATGCTGTAGAAGAAAAAGATCATTCCTCATTCACTGAAGTTATTCAGAAGGGTACTTTTGTTCTAAGAAGACAATTTGTAGGTAGAAAATTATTTTCTTAGGTGCATGAGTTTGTCATGATCGGAACCACAGAGTAATTTGCCACCTGGGTAAAATGTATCAGACCTCCTGAGAAACTTGAATGGCAGATTAAATTAGCTGAAATCTCTTGTTTTGGGAGTGTGCGGCCATAAAGTTATCTGTGTAGTGTTACCTGCACGTGTATGAACCTCAGATCATGCCAGATGCCCCTGCTTTATTAAAATTTAATGATTTACTAGTAATAGGAAGTTTTAAGATTGATAAATATTATTTTAATATTTTGCAATATGGTAGTAACACTTAATAATTACATGGTATATAAAGTCATCTGTGATAAGGAAGGTGGGCTATTCCTTTACAAAAATGTTTATCGTCCTGCTTTGAATTCTTTCTGAAAGTAAGATGATATTAATGCTATGTGTATTAAAGCCTCCAAGAAAAAATTAAAATGACTCTAAGAAAATGCATTTTTATTTATGAAAAGCAAAAATAAGTAGAGCAAGAAATTAATTTATTGGAAAACATTTACTGTATGAGCTGGTTAAAACCTGCATTTATCTGTATTATAGTTCAGTTGAGAACTTCAGCTGAGAATGTGCAATACTGAAAAAATATCTTAAAACGAAAATTCTTCCAGGACAGTTTCTTTTTAACATATTACATATAGCTAGTGATAGTATAATCGAATCATATTTGTTTATCAAGCTGGCTTTCTGAGCATTTTTTGAGCAGTTCTTTTCTATTCATCAAACAGCAATGTTATATAAGTTTACTGCAGCAGCTAAGTAGCTCATATGAAATACAAGCAAAAGGTTAGTACATTTTAACATAACATGTTGATCTCCAAACCAAAGATGTCATTTCCAAGCGATAATCTATGAATGTATTGTTTTCACAGTTACAGTGATACAGCCTAAATAGTTTTCTACCCTCCCCCTGCCTTTTTTAAAAATCTCTGTTATCTACTTATTTATCTATGTGTTGGATCAGTGCAAACTAGTTTATATACGGGTTCAAGTTATGTCAGGGCAGGTTTAGATTAGACATCAGGAAATATTTTTACACTGAAAGGGTTATTAAACATTGGAACAGGCTGCCCAGGGAGGTGGTGGATTCACCATCCCTGGAGGTGTTTAAGAAAAGGGTAGATGAGGTACTTAGGGACATGGTTTAGAAGGGTTTTTTGTCAGGGCAGGTTAATGGTTGGACTTGATGATCTTAAAGGTCCCTTCCAACCTCTCCGATTCTATGATTCTATGATTCTGTATCAATGTAGTTGATAAATAGCTTTCCTTTTTTTTCTGGTATGTTTATCAAATAGGTCAGTATGAAAATGAGGTATATTGTCCAAGAGAAAAAAAAAAGGAACAGTGCTGCTGCTACTTGCACCTACTTGCTCCAATCCATCACAAGAAAAGTATAATTAAAATAAGGATTT
>VXBO01014198.1:51774-73762 GCA_013400135.1 Rhinoptilus africanus
CTTCCCCCCCCCCCAAAAAAAAAAGAAAAAATAGATACTTTTGCCTGATATGTAAAAGACATTAAAATAGATATATTTTGTGATTTATCTTATCCATGTTTTGGAAAATAAAGGTATGTGGGAGTTTAAATAGATCTATACTTCAGCCAAAAGATTTTGTGGATAAAAGGAAAAAGTATTTTACATGTTTTATTGCACATAGAAATCTGTAATATTCTAGTCAGGTTGTCTGAAGTTGCCCAAATGTCTTTAATCAACATGTGGCATTAGACAGCATTATTTGAATATGAAGAAAGAGAACACAATACAGAATGAAGACTAGTGTTCATTACATTAATTTAGAATTTTGTTTTAGAAATTGTATCACTAATACATAGATTACAAAATTAAGATCACAAGTTCTTCCCTGTGTCAGAGGGAGAAACTACACCTTGTTTTAATCACATTTTTCAAAAGATTGTTGTATTCTCTTCCTCTTTATAATAGAATCATTGCCCAACTCTTAAAGCCATGCACATAGCCTCGGTTTTACCTTTTGTTTTTAGAAGCTGTGCAGTTTCTTAATTTTCACAAAGTTCTTTTTGCCATCAAGGAAAGATAATTCTTGCAATTTCTATTTTAAGATTCCAATTTAATGAAAAACAAATTCACTAGACTCAAAAGATAATTTTAAAAAAGGTAAAGGAGGAATCAAACCTTTATTTTGCAATCATGAGAGTAAAGCAAGTTACGACTTGTTGAGAACTGGATGAGAGTAGACCTCTTGAGTACAAGAGGCCGTATCACAAAATACACTTTATACCTTACTTTTACAATAGCCTGAGTATAAAAAAATAACTTCATGCAACATCAAAGCTTGTATTTTTTTTTCATCATTTCCAGTTTCTTGGTTATTTAATGTACATGATAATTAACTAATGACAGAGAATGTAAAAAAAGGACAAAAATTTGATGGATAGGAATTTTTTTTCTGATTCAAACAGTGCTCCATTACTCAAAGATCTTTTTCACAGCTGCTTGTAACACATGTTGTCTTTAATGCATGGGAATAACAGTGCTGTATAAAAACTCTATAGATGAAAAATTTCTTATTAGTCATCAGTTTAACAAGAGATGTTAATAACTAGATCAACATTTCTTCTACAACATAATTGGAAATTTAGCCCCTACCTTTAATCTTCTTTTGCTTCACCAATTTAACTGTTTGTTGATGCTTGATCTGAAGTCAGTAAGCATACATGAATGCCCCCTAGCAAGTTAATAGTGCATTTCATTCTGAAGCTCTGCTTTTAACATGGATTAGCCAGGGCATAATATTTTGGTTTCAGAAAGACACTCATCCATTGAGAAAACCTGGTCTGGAAGGCAGATAGGCAGACAGTAGAACTCAAATTCTACATATTCAGATCTTCTTTTCTATAATGATTTCAAGCGTATCCCCTTTATTTCCACTAGTCCGTTAAGCAATACAAAAAGGTCTGATTGGCCACAGCTTCTTACGGGGAGAGGTGAAGACCAAGAAGCATCTGGAGGCAGTTCATGGAAGAGTGGAATCACAGACATGAAATGCCAGGCATTTAGCTACTGGAACTGGGTGTGAAATTGTTCTGACATCTTGACACTTACCACAGTGTAGCAGAAGAATCACTAAATATATTAATTAGGAGAACAGATGTTGTCAATATACCTGTGTTAACCTGGATTATTTTCCTGACCATTGAAAACTAATTTTCCACTTCCTACTCCCCTCAGCACATTTCTATTTTCTTGAAATATAAAAGTGACATAATATTTAATTAATTAAAAATTATAGGTAATTTGAAGTAGAAAATAAGGGGAGAATCATACCACCAGGAAGCTACTTTTTTTTTAAAAAATAAAATAATATTTTGACTATTATATTATACAACCCTGACATGAGATCCTTTTGCAAGATACATGATTACATCCTGGAATAACATAAACCCCAAAATAATAAGTATTATATCTAAATATATTGGTGAAAAAAGTTTGAAAATAACTTTTTCAATTTCAGGTTGAAAATAAACTTTGAACCAAAAGAAAGCTTTGCAATCCACATTCTGTTCTCTGTCTCTGCAGAGCACAAATATGGCTAATATTTCCACATTTATGACCACCAGGTTGCTTGAAGGGTTTAGAAAACTAGAGAATAAACACACCCACATAAGAGGTCAACAAATACAGTGAAAATGCCATTGAGAAAGGGCACTGTCTATTCAGCTTTTCCTTTTTTTAAAAAAATAAATGAATGAAGTAATAACTTTATTTCATTGTATAAATAGACTTATATGGAGAAAAGTAATATAGAGAAAATATAAGGGAGAAAGGTATACAATGAGTCAGCACCTACAAGCTGGTGCCAAATTCAATCAATAAGTAAGGCCTAATTTTTAATACTAAGTGTATTTACCTACTTGAGAAAACTACTTATCAGTTATTAAACTTAAGAGATAAATAAATTGTTGAAATATAATGTCCTGTAATATATGAGATTTTTCAGATATTCAAAGTTCTTTCTTGACCTAATTGCCGTTAATGTGCAATGCTACTCTATAGGGGGAGAGAGACTGGCACACTTTGTAATCTCAACTAGCTGCATTTAAAATGAAATCTATATTTACAGTTTTTATTTTGGTAACTCACTACAGAGAACAAAGAAAGTCTAATTGTGCTCTCACACATTTTTAATTCTGGAGAAATTCCACTTACTTGCTTCAAGTTCTTCTTCATCCATACGGAAGAATGTACTTCGAACTTGGGTTACATATGACCAATTTCCCTTTCCAGTACTTCCAGACCCTTATGGTATGCTATTTAGCATCTTTAGCTGCATCTGCATGTACCCTCTAAGATTTTTTCCCAAGGCTTTGTAAAATAGGAAAATCATCTCATGCTTTCATTGCAAGGATAAATAGGTCAAAAGTTGTGGACACAAATGCGTTACAAAGATAGCAGAGGCAAATGCATTCACTGAACTTTTTTTTCCTTGTAATTAACAAATTTATCAATTTTTTTTTTCGAAGGGGGGGGGGTAAATTAACATTCAAAAAAACTGTCTTGTTCTATTAGGATAACGATCTCAGTTTCCCATACTAAGTATAAGGATACCACAGGAAAAAATGACTCTAATCTCCATTTTAGTTCATGTTAATGGTTTGTTACTGGAGTGAGGTATTTCAAAAAAAAAAAGGAGAAACAGGATATGATCTTCCCTTCCTTTATTGTCTTCACATGTTAGAGGAGAGGGCTGAAGCAGGCTGACCATTTATGGCCTCAGATAATATGTGTGCATATTGCTTACATTATACTGACTCAGCTCTCTGAATCTTCTGCAGGCGTGCTGGAGAGATTTTCGTTGAAGTTAGGCAAACGCTTCATTTAGGTCTATAGGTTTCAGGCTGAAAACTGTGAAATCTTGGTTAGGATAATTGTGACAGGAAGCCATGCATTCAAATATATTCAGAATCATTCTCTTTAAAATTGTCTAAAAGGAAACTGCAACAAAACCATATGAAAAGCTGTAAGAAAACATAAACTTTGAAATATAACTGATTATTTGTGCCTCCTCTTCTTTCTTACATTTCAGAAAATATGCCTGTGTTCTTCCTTATACTGTCTTTTTTTATTGCTGTGTATAGTAAAAGTATTTTAAAGCTTTGAAATAAAGACATGGTATCTTGTATTCCGTGATACAATGAGGTACTCAGTTTTTCACTTAAATAAAAACCTATATATTCTCAGGCTTGTGGATGCATATAATTGAATCAATGATTAAATGCCAATATGTTCTTAGATGCCTTCAATTAAGTTTTGTGCATTAAATTAGTTTTTTTCTGGCCAATACTTACATCTGCTCTTAATGTAGTGTCAGAAATCTTATATGTGTCTCTATAAATCAGGAATGACTCCAATAGTCTTAATGGCCATATACTGGAGAAACATCATCATGAAACTGGAATCAGGAGTGAAAACTTTTTCATGACCTTAACTTAATCAATAATGAATTTGTATTAGTTTTGGAAATGTTAAAGTCAGGAAATGGAATCAGACTGTCATTATTCATTTTTATTTTAGAAAATGCATGTGGGTTAGTCACAGGGTCCAGAAACCCAAGTAATGTACGCCTGGGAGCTCTGCTACCAAATGAGCTCATCTAAGCGTGGGATGCAAATAGAGCAAACCTGGCGAATAACTTGTCAGTGTGCAGGCTGCAGCCCTGGAGCCTTTCCTTCACACGGGGCCCAAACACTTTTCTTCAGCTCGAATTTTTATAAAAGCAGTTTCTGAATGCGATAAGCATAGTTCGACTGGGCGTTGATTCAAAATGTGTTTGATAAAGGCCAGGAGCCATTCCATTTCAGCCTCTTGAAAATTACTCAACATTTTGTTCATAGGGATTGGATCTAATGATCTTGATAGGTACTGACACATCAGTCTTTTCAGAATCCTTTCTGTCTGTATAATTAAATTGAAGGTTGGCACCAGGGAATCTGGTGCTCTGTCAGGTATTATATGTTTTTTCTAGCCTAGAACGGAAGGACTGTACAGGCAGGGAGGTGTTATTCTGCTTCACTGGGTGGGGAGGAAAAGAAGGAGAGAGTGATAGCAGGCTATTTGTACTCAGATCCATTCCATTTTCCATTCACTAGGCTATTGTTACTAAGGGTTTCTGTCTGAGGACTGTTTTCTGTAAAGTACTCTACATATGTTTGTTTTAAACCACACACTAGATTTCTAAGTAAATTCAGTTCAAAGAAGAAAGTATGCCGTTTTCTTGTGTCGTGAAATCCCCTCCATTTTCCTCTCTTTGCAGCTGTTGGCAGGTCCAATTTGTCAACTGTGTGACCATACACCTTTTACAGTCCAGCTGCACTGTAGATGTGTAACAAGGCTGGCATGTTTGAAGACATGTGGACTTTTGCTCCTAGAATACTATTTCTCCAACTTAATTTGTCAGTTTTCTTTAATCATTATTTCTCCATTTCCATGCATACAAATATAGAGAGATATGGTCAGGAAATTATTGTTTAGAAATGTAGTGACTGCACAGATAGATGTTAATAACAAAATGCTTGCATATATCTCCAAAATAGAGACAAAGAAAGAAAACTGCGTGATAATAATGCAGCTCCTTTTTTAATTTTTATTTTTTTGTGCAAAATTTCACTGAAAGGGAAGAATGTTGTTAACTGTGATAGAACAGAATAATTTTTTTTCTGATTTATATGAAGTCTGAGTGAAAGTACTTTGCAAAGAACTTGTCTAATAGAGCTGGTAGAGAATAAAAGCACTACATTTTTAAGCATTCTTTGCTGTCAAAAAGTTGAAAAGATTGAACAGAGAAGAACTGATCTATATTTTGGGAAAGCAAACTTCATGGCCTCCTTCCAGATTTATAGTCAGTTCATTTTGGGATGGCTATTAATGCATGTAAATCAGGTCACTAAATATGTATACGATGTTAAAAACAAACAGCAAAAAACCCCCATAGATAGATACTTCTGAGAACAAATTTTACATCCATAAAACTCAATTTCTAAGCTGCTTTGGAGGATTTACCATACAATGATTTTCTCTTTTTTTATTTAAAAAATGCATTGTAATAGGTCATGTTGGAGAGCAGCAAAACCTTTCTATACTCTAAAGCAGAACAGAATTTCTAAACCAATCTCTGTTATGATGCATACATGTGGCATCTGCAAGTGCCTGTTTGCTTACAAATTCAACTTCTGTTTAATCCCACAGTGTATTGGCATGGATTTTGACCATATTAAAGACCTTGACCCTCAACAATATCTCTGCAGATTAGGGGCCTATACTAACAATGGTGGAGGCAGAGGATTCATTCTGTTGCCTCAGAGGGAAAGACTTAGTGTGACGTGATAAAGAAGGTTATGATTTAACTCATCTTTGGAAAATTGCTCCTTCCATTCATCCATTTCTGAGATGGTAGCCCCAGGGGTCAATACTTGGACTAGTATTGTTTAACATATTCATCAATGACCTGGATGAGGGGACAGAGTGCATCCTCATCAAGTTTGCCGATTATACCAAACTGGGAGGGGTGGCTGACACCCCAGAGGGCTGTGCTGACATCCAATGTGACATAGACAAGGCTGGAGAGCTGGCTAGAGAAGAACCTAATGAGGTTCAGTTTCTTCCTCCCCTGCACCTGGGAAGAATGTCAGGCATCAATATAGGTTAGGGGTGGACCTGCTGGAAAGCAGTTCTGAAGAAAAGTATCTGGGGGTCTTGGTGGACAATAAATTGTCCATGAGCAAGCAATGTGACCTTGTAACCAAGAAGGCGAATGGAATTCTGCGCTGCATAGGGAAGAGTGTGGCCAGCAGGTCAAAGGAGGTCATTCTCCCACTCTACTCTGCACTGGTGAGGCCACAACTGGAATACTGTGTCCAGTTCTGGGCTCCCCAGTTCAAGAGAGACAGGGAACTACTGGAGAGAGTCCAGCGTAGGGCAACTAAGATGATTGAGGGACTGGAGCATCTCCCTTATGAGGAAAAGCTGAAAGAGCTGGGACTCTTTAGCCTGGAGAAGAGAAGGCTGAGAGGTGCCCTTATTAATGTTTACAAGTATCTAAAGGGTTTAAGGAAGATGGAGCCAGGCTCTTTTCAGTGGTTCCCAGTAACAGGAAAAGGGGTAACAGGCACAAGCTGGAACATAGGAAGTTCTGATCAAATATGAGAAAAAACTTCTTTACGGTGAGGGTGACAGAGCACTGGAACAGGCTGCCCAGGGAGGGTGTGGAGTCCCCTTCTTTGGAGACTTTCAAGACCCGTCTGGATGCAGCCCTGAGTAATGTGCTCCAGGCAATCATACTGTAGCAGGGGAGTTGGACTAGGTGATCTCTAGAGGTCCTTTCCAACTCTGAAATTCCGTGATTCCATGAAGAATGATTGGAATTTACTCTCTTTCTCTGCCACAGCTGTGCTCAGTCTTCTTTCAAAAGGCTCTGTTGGGAGACTTGGTAGATCTTGAAGGTGACACCACACACAGTGGTGGTCTAGAAGTGAGGCCATGTTAAAGGCACTGAATAATATACACACATACACTCACTCACTCACTCACTTTCACTCACTCACTCACTCACTCACTCACTCACTCACTCACTCACTCACTCACTCACTCACTCACTCACTATGTAGCTCTCTTGCAAAGATACTGTAGAGAATGACATACCCTGGCTAAAAATGCACATCTATCTGAGCATTTCTGGGTAAGTATTGCTGGAGAAAAACACTAGAAATTGAAGTATGTAGTATTTTATGGAGGAAAATGTAAAAACTCTTCTCTACAAGAATGACTTAAGTGAGATGCACTGGAAATTGTGCCTCCTGGAAGTGATAAAACATTCTGATTGCTCTTGCTCCTACTTCTTATATGTTTTATTTCTAGATTTAAAAGAAATAATTCAGATAGAAACTCTTATGGCAGACAAGTAGTTGTTTCTGCTTTCCCAGAGTTAACTTGGTCTGAACCACTACATCTAGGCAGTTGTTCAACAATCATTGCTGTTGCGGGCTTCACACTGAGAATTGGCTCTGGTGTGATAAAACAAAACCCCCACACATTCTCTGCTCAATGTTCTCCTATCTTTCTTTCCCTTTACAGCAGTCTGAATTTCTTCTTGACTTTCATTCAGTGGGTCCTTCTTAACCTCAGTAAATAAAAATAATATCTCTTGCTTTGTGGTTATTAGGTAACCCCTTTGTGAACACCAAGAGCTTACATGTATGGAAAGGTCTGCAAAAATACTCCAAATATTTTATAAGCAAGATTTAAAGAAAAATAAAAAAAATTGTAAGAATGTGGAGTTTTATTGATCTTAAATACAGTCTGAAGACCTTATTTTTAAAGTAAAAAAAAAGATTACTAGAGTAACCTTTTTGTAGCAAGACATACTGTAAAACAAAAATTTCAAAGCAGACAGTTCCCAGTATCTGCTCAAGACAAACACAGTTAAAACATTAGAGATCTCAAGAGATATGCAAAACAACTGCTTTAAATTGCTGTGGTAGTATGCAATTTTGTTTAAAAGGAATTCATGATTTGAATGCTACCATTATATTATATGTAATTGTTTTAATAATAGTAGAAGGCTAAAATGTACTCAATATTCGTCTGGGTTTATTATCTTTGCACTTTTGAATGAATTCCTAGTAAAAACAGCTTCACTTCTAAACTCTTTGTGTTCCATATGCAGGCACTTCTGTTTTGTCAGACACAAGTTCTGCTTATCATTTACGAATATTTAGATGTTCTATTCTCAGGTTATCCCATTACAAATATCCCATATCCTATTTTTCTTCCCACGATGAAGTGAAGAGTAAATGCTGGAAAACTTCTAATCAGCACGTGAAAGCCATTTGGGGGGGGTGAAAAAGCAGGAAAATTAGCTTGTGCAGTTACTAATAACCAACAAAAGAACTGTCCAGAAGAGGAAGAGACTCCTGTTCCTATCTGATTTGTTCTAATAAGAACTTTGGAGACCTGGAGATACTGGACAATCTCTGACGAAGTGAAGGAGACCATGTATTCTCCTTTCCTTAAGTTGCAATGATTCCTCACATTTTTATTTGTCAACAGCAGAGAGTTGAAAGGAGTACTAACTTCTTATTAATTGAAATCTTTGTTCAGGTCCCTTGGAGGTTCTCACCCTCCTCAAATCACTGCCCTCCTCCCTAGCACAGAAATTTTTAATATGGGTCAGGCTGACCATCTATAAGGCAGTTCGAATGTTTTATTCCTGCTGGGACCAATTTATTGTTACTGTGTTTTTATGATCTGAGATTCAATGCATTGGCTTGTCATTAGAAGGATCTAACAAATTGATGTGAACAAACAGAAACAAGACAAAAAGCGGCAATTATTAAAAGACAATACGTGCTGCCTACTTACTAACCAGAGGTAGAAGTGTAAACATCGATGTTATAAATCTAAAACTGTATGTTTAGCCCTTAATAGACTTACTAGTAATTTTTCCCGTAGATTACCTGCAATCTTACTCTGTGTGTGTATGTGTGTGTGTGTATATATATATACACACATGCATATGCATAAATGATATTTATCTGTCTACTTGCAACAGTCTAGTGATCCTGTGTTCTTCAAAGTTACTCTGGACTGGTTGTAATCAGGGCCACTGCTGCATTTATTGGACATAGCTGTGGTTGTAATTAGCACAGCCCTTTCTTGTAAAAGGCTTTAATTTTACAACATTTCTGTCCTCCATTCTGGATCATTTTCCAGGTAGAGAACAGCTCAGGAGCAATAGCAGAGTTGCCAGAACAGCTAAAATACCTTAATTGCTTGGAGAGTGGGGTGGTTTGTTTTGTTATAGCTTTTTAAAAGCAAGTGATGTTTTTTTGTTTGTTTTGGATGATTGTGTTGCAAGTGAGAAAGTTAGGTTATAGAACTATTGGAATAGCAGTAAAAAAACCTAGTGGAATAGCAGTAACATAAAATTTACCCTGCACGGTAAGGTGCCTCTTATGTAGGTCTTAGTATTTCTTCTTTCCTGAGGCAGTGGGATTTTGAAGGAAAAATGAATTTTTAATTGGTACCTGGGTCCTTTGAAAAGACAACCTTCTATAATTGTTCATGAGCCTTGAGGTCTTTTTCACAAATAAAAACTGTGAGAGAAAACTGTGTCTCCTGTGTTCTGGAAGGCCATCTGTCCTTTATTTTAAGATATGTTAGTTAAGATTGGTGTTGTATCTTACTGAGCTTATTCATCTTCATTTCTCTTTGTAACACATGATCTAGTGAAATATCTGAAGATTAGAAAAGCTATATTGAGGAGGAAGCAGGAATAACTTTGTGTTGATTGAGGCCAAGAGGTTAATGAATTATTTCAATTATTTGTGTGCCAAGTAGAACCTTTCTGTTTAAAAAAAATAAAAAACAAAGGTAATCTTCCAAGGCTGTAATAGCAAACACATCTTAAATGCAGAGAAGCTGTGCAAAATTGTGTGAAAGCTGAATCTTGCAAAGGTGAAGCTGCTGCAGCTCCAAGCCCCCAGGTCCAGAAGCTACCAAGGGTAAGCACACACATGAATGCATGTGTACACCCAGTAACTGCCCTTTAGATGTAAGATCAGACTCAGTTTACCTAGTAGCAGACCCTGGTTCTCCTCAACCCAAGTTGCCTCACTTATATGCATGTGCATGTACACATACACTTCTCTCTCAGGTATCCCCGCTAGCTGGCACAGAGCCCCTGGCCCCCCTGGTAGCTACATCAGACTCTTCCCCCTCTTTACTCAGGCATATGGCCTCTTTGATCCCTGGATCCCAGGCCACTTACCCAATTCACCAACCAGTCCAGCCTGATGTTTGATGGTGACACACGTACCCTCCCATGCTCCAGTCGTGGCCCAGAGGCTCCAATAAGCCCTGATCCCACTCCAATTGCTGCCACTCGGACAACCCCCACACCCAAGCGCACACAGATAGAGAGCCCCTCAGGCAGGAAAATAGCAAGAAATAGAGTTTAATAAGAAGACAGGACAGATCAGGCAATGGGCATGGCCAGACAAGCACAGTGACCAGACCCTGCTTACATATTCTCAGATCCTTTTACCCTCTTATCCCTCTATTTTCCCACACTTGTTCCTCCCCAAACCACCCTCAGTCCAAAAAGTGTCATGGGGCTGGTCATCTCCTATGGTGCCCTGGGTCAAGGCCAGGGCAGGGTTCTTCCCTTGCCCATGTGCCTCTGTCCTCCTTCATTTTATCACATGACACAATGAAAGAATTTGGTCTTCTAATCAGACAAAAATTGATTCTTTTCCTTTGCTTAACCATGTTGAATGGGGATTGCTGTCATTGAATATGTGCACTCCCCATGCCAAAGACAAATAAAAACTCTAAATAAATAAGAAATTCCCTTAAGCATTAAGGTTTGTGTTGAGTTTATAAGGTGTAACTTTGTGTTGAGTGTTGAGTTTATAATGTGTAACCAAGGTGGAACTGGAAGAATTTGAGCTGGTTGGAGCTTTCTGGAGGAATAGCATGAGGATTAAGGATGCCTGTAGTGGCACTGAAAGGAGCTTAAATGGCTTACTTGTCCTATCTGCAATAGTGATAAAATTTTTTTGTCGATGTTGAAAACTCTCCAGAATGGGTATTGTGATATCCCTATATAAGGACAAAAGCAAAAATGATCTTTCCTCATGCCCTATAATGCTGGTGAGGACAGAACAGAGAACAAATTCTCTTTCCTCTCTTCCAAATCATACAGTCCACAAACAAGGTGTAAGGAAGTAATATATGTATAGAAAATTCTATAATTTTCAAAGCATGAAGAACTTTTACAACGAATTAAGTGGGAACTGTATTGGAACCATGGTTTATAAAAGGGTGATCATATGCTTCCTGGCTTAAAATGCAAAGTTCCACGTTTTGTCCCTTCAGTGAGCATAAACAGAAGGTCATCTCATTAAATTATGGGCACCACATACCATCATTTTAGAATTTACTATGCAATGAATGCATATATAAATATTAATTTGTAAATAAACATATTCCTGACAGTGTGTCTAAAATAAAACTTCATATTTATCACCCATAAAATCATAGGATAATGATTTAATGGACTGGAAAAGACTCTGGATGTTTCTTTATTAGATAGTTTTCTGAAGGCATTGTTGAACTGGAAATAGAAAATTACATTGCTAATATCAAGTAATACCTAACCTGGTGGGTGTTCTTTTTGCATATCTTTTGTTTTCAGAGGAAGAACATGTTGCTTTGGAATTTGGGCAGAGTTAAAATACCTTAAAGCTCAGGCCTGAACTAAGTGAAAAATATTTAAAACCAGATTAACTGCAGATATTTAGTGACTTTCTTCTATAAAACAAAAAAATGTACAAAAATGTAGATGCCCTTTTCAGGTTCTCCTTTATAAAATTTAATTTTAGTCTCCAATTTTAGAAAAATCTGATTTTTAGATAATACAATTTTAGATAATAAAATTACATTTTCCCTAGTAGGCCAGCATTGGTCCATTTCCCCATTTTTTTGGTTGCTTCATTGCCACATAAGGCACAGAGGAGGAACAGAGAACACAATTAAGGGTTAATTAATTCAACATGCAGGATTTTTGAAATGCAACTTAAAAAAAAAATTGCTCTATTTTTTCTGCTGTCTCCAGTGATTTCTCATACTAGAAATAACACACTATACAGGATTGCTCTGGTTTTTATAAAGAATTTTTTTTCTCTGGTGTTTGTGGTGGTTTGGGAATCCATGAGAATTTCATGCATGTTGGCTGTAACAGCTGCCTGTAAAAAAGAAGTACACAAACATGGCCCTTTCCAAACAGAAAATGAACATAGTTTCTAGAGACTTATGCTGGTGAGCTCCAGCAGAAGCTCAGGCAAGTGAATGGGAGTAATAACAGTAAGAGGATTCTCTGTGTTCCCCCCAGACGGTGGGATGTTATTAGCAAACAGATGTGACTGCTGGGAAAAGAAACCACTTCGATTTCCACTGGAGCGGGTGATGGGCTGGAGCACCAAGAGGTGGGTGGTGGCTGCGGTTCCCTCCTCCTTCACCAGCCTCCTGGTGGTAGTGCCCAGATCTTTGCCATCCTTTACAGTCCCTTATTGCACACCTGTGTATTCAAAGAATACTGTAACTGCTGGCATTGCACTTGCTAGTTTTCTTAAAAAAAACACAAAAACAGTCAACTCTTTTAAAGGTAATTGCTGGAAACATTTTACAGATTTTAAAAAAATTACGTCCAACATTTGCAGCTTGCCTTCTCTCTCTTCTGCATCTTAGCTCAGCATAAACACAGTTTAAGACGCCAGATAAAACTTTTCTGTTTTGAGGGAAGGCTCACAAATGACTGGAAGGGGAAGAGGTGAGAAAGAATGTGAAGGGGAATAGTTGAGTAGAGACAAACAACTCAGTTTTAGAAAATGTCTATTTTATTGTTCTTACGCTTAATAATGCACTCAATTTTTGTTACCATCTCTGCTCCTTTTTGTTTTGTTAGTCTGGCCTAAAATTTGATCCATGCTACTTCAGCATCCCTTTTAAATATGAGTGATTACTTGGAAAGGGAATGAAAAGCTGCATGAAAAAAAAGGTGTTCAGAATTAGGGTCATTATTATATTTACATGAAGCATCTCACATTCCTTTTAATGTGCCAGGTTGTTTTTTTCCCCAATACTTATGACCTAAAAGACAGACCAAGAAAATTCTGTCATTGTGTTTCTGAGATATGTTTAAATGAAAATAGAAAATATACACAATGTTTGATAAGACTCACCAAAGATGGGAGGAGGAAAGCTATTCAAGGTTTCCAACAATGAAAAAAGTCATGCGTATACCAAAAGGCATTTAGGGAAAAAAGTAAAATATGTACCGGGCACAGTCTGGTTGGAATTTTTCAGACATATTTTTGTCTCACAGGAACTCGTCCTGTTCACAAACTTAAGGGAAAAATAGAATACTGTGTGTTGTACTTATCTTTGTGTTTGCCTTTCAGACAGCTAAAATCAATTTTTCTTGTCGTAGGTTTTCTTTGTCACTTTAATAAGTTGCTTATACATTGCACTGTAACAATTATTGCTAGAACACAGTAACTGGAAAAGTATTTAGGGCATAGATTATAAAAGAAAGAGAGGGTAATATAGAAGATATGAAAAGCATTTTTATCAAGTCACATCATGAGATCCTAAGGATGTTCCATGGAAATTAAGTAGAAATTCATATTGCATAATAAGCAAGAGGCTTTCAGAATTATTCATGTGAGCCTGGACACTAGAAACTGTCAAAAAAAAAAAAAAAAAAAAAACATGAAAANNNNAAAAAAAAAAAAGAAACATGACAAGGTTCTTTTGATTAACCTGCTTGTTCTCCCCTCTGTAATGTCATGGGAGATTGTGTGATCACAGGAGATAGCATCCACTGACAGAGGCAGAAAGCTATCTACTGCAGCAATTTAATGATGAGTTTGTACAGATTCTGTTGCCAAAGGATCAAAATACCTCAAAAATCTCAATTGCTTCATCTTCATGGCAACTAAAATGAAGGATATATTGTGTCTTGGTTCCCATCTGTAAAAAGGGCTCTTAAACCTCCTTTAATCTCCCTGAAGATGTTTTAACCCTCATGGAGTGTGGGATAACACTTGAAAACAAGATCCTTCACTGGAGCACTATTTCTCCGAGTTATTTAAAAAAAGAAAAAAAGAAGAAAAAAAAAAAGCTTGGGAGAGGAAGCATATCATGATAAGAGAATGAATCTAACAGTGTGACTGTAGGTCTTTATACTCAGTAGTCTGGTCATTTTACTATTAGGTTTACTATACTTATGCAGTTTAAATACTTAGTGCAAATGTGTGAATCACAAATGTCTTCTTCTTTGACACTTTTATCATGTAAAGTTGGTAGTTAAAATGCTATGTAACAGTCTTAGTCTATATAACTCCTAAGAGTGACATTGTGTTTTTTGTAGACTTTACAAATAGCATGATTTACTTTCCTGAGTCTCATTTTTCAAGGAACACAATTTTCATATGATAAAATTATATTTCTGGATGGAATTTCTTATTAGGTTAATAAGACTTGGGTTTTTTTACATATTAGCAATTTGTCAACAGAAGCATTAATTACTGAAAAATAAAATGAACTGAAGAAACATACTGGATGTTAGTGAAGTCCCAAGTATATTTTCTTCTCTCCTATATCCAAGTAACAAACCAGATTTATTTTTATAAGACTCCTCTAATGCAATCTTTTATCTTCCCTTCTATTTCTGCTTCTGGAAAAATATCGCTCTAAAATTGTTAATTTCCCTCAGAGAACGTGGTAGTCAGCTATTTAGCATATCCAGTAAGAATTTGTTCACAATTGTGGAATTCTTATAAATTTGGAATTTGCTGTAGGTGGTTAAGTTTTGTAAGACACTGGGTACACTCAGTGTCGTGTTCTAACTCCAAATTGCATGAAAAATTTATTTAAAGCTCAAGAACTTGTCTAAATTCTGTGACTTAAAACCCTCAGTACTGTAAGACTTTATTGAAACATGCTGTTACTTTACTGCCTTATACCGTGAACCCTCAGCCCATGTCTGATTTTTCTTAGCCTCAGTTCAGAAAATTAGTAGTCTCCTATCTGTTGTCTGAAGCGTGACAACGAATAGTTAAGAAACCTTTCTGCTATTTCCTACAGGTCTCTGTTGAGCATGATGGATGTAGGAAGGCCTTACGGCTCTTCAAGAGAGTGACAAATGTGGCAGGTTGCAGACGTGACTGGTCCTTCTCAGTCCTACAGTTTCGGTCAAACAGTGTTGTTAGAGACTTGACTGCTGTATTTCTTCAGCTATGAATGGAGTTGATGCCAGCTATGGCTTTCACTGAAATTTCTTAAGGGCATTAGAAGAACAATGTGCATCCCTGCACTTAGCTCCCCAGTCCTCTTTTTCTACAGTTGGGTATGGGGTTCTCAGTAGGCTCAGGAGAAAGCAGGAAAGGAGGACAGAGAGAAACAGCACAGATTATTTTTTAATGAGTATAAGCTTCATAGTCTTCTGCAGGTATTGACATGTGAGCAATATACAAGGTACACGAGGTTTATAAGTGTAAAAATAAGGTAGAAAACAATAAATCAGAAAATTCTGATTTTCTAAGGGGAAAAAAATGCAGACTGAAAAAATTCTGTTTGGTCTTTCTATTCATGGATATTTTGAATTCAATCTCTCAGTCCTGTGGTCCCAACTTTTATTAGGTCCTCAGAAGAAGCTAATGATTTTGAATACAAGCTGTACTTTTTTAGCTACTAAAACAGCATTTCCTGCTCACAAGTGGCTCTCATCTGAAAGTGTTTCCTAATTCGGCATTTTTGGGATTGCGTATTTGATGCATATCATTGACTTTCATCTCAAAGCTGTTGGAATTTGTACTTGATATTATGAAGTTTTTTAACTGTTTTCCCTGCAGAGAAACCAAGAAAAATCCTGCTGTGTTCTGACTTGTTTTGCAATGCGTTTCATTGTATAAACCTAAAACTGCTGGTATCATGTTTAATGACCATCTATAGATGCAGACAACCATTATTTTTGTTCAAAGTAGTTTGTGATCTCCTCCGCGAGCTTCACTTTTCTTCTGTGTTTGGGATTTTTTTGGGGGTATAATTAAAAATAAATTGTGGGATTGCTCCTTTTGCATGGAAAACTACAAAATGTTGTGAAAGAAATAGATAACCAAGCCAAATTATCTAAGCTGTTTCAACTGCAGAATGCTTGTCTTTAAATTGTGTTCTTACTTTTCTTGTTGGTGATCCTGCATAGTTTGAACCGAGGTCAGAGTTCTGCTTTACCATTCATAAAACATAAGAGGTTCCAGCTGGCTTTCCCATCAGCAAATTAGCTATGCAGGGCCATCAGAAATAAACAGGAAAAAAAAGTAAAACTAGCTTAGTCAGTTAAATGAGTAGATAAATGATGATTCTATATTCGTAAGACCTATTTAAAAGAAAAATGCCAAATGTCAAGTGTCAATAGACACATTTTAGGAGTTGAATCACTACCTTACAACTCATTAAACTTTTAAAGCATATTGTAAGCCATTTTAAGGACTTAAACTGGTTCAAGGACTTGGCTGAGTTAAAATAACTTAATTGAGTTTCACCATGTTAAATTCAGCTGATATGCAGTCTGGGACCTAATTAAGAAAGTCCTACATGAGCAGTATCAGATCTGCTCCTTGTATATTATCTATCACATCTAATTTCTTTGAGAAAGAAATAAAATGTTACTATTAGTTGTCACTTAATCAACTCTATAGATCTAACTCAGCTCAGGGATGGTATGAAGAGTTTTCTTTTAGCTCATGAATCATCAAATTCCTATTAGCATTTTTAACAAGGTTCTGTATTTGCAGATTGTCCCTTTGCGGTGCTGCTGAAAGGTTTTTCTGTGGTTCCACAGGTGTAGAGGGCATTGACCAGCATCAACAGGCTTTGCATTTGTGGGTGAAGATCAGGTTAATCACGGAGGGGGAGGCAGGGCAAATTTATTTTTTTCTTTTGTTTAACTTTAACGTTGATAGAACTTGAGGTGTAAATCAATTGAACTATATATTGAGTCTTTTCTGCAATTTATAATAACTGCTATTAAAAAAGACTCAAGTTTAGAATTCCCAAAAGCTGAAAAATGAGAGATAAACTACTTTGGGTACTCAAGAACTCATTTAATTTAAATCAAAACAGATTCCTTAAAGCCTTAAACTGAAACAATGTTAGGTAAAGGGCTTTCATAAAAGGATTAATTCCACGAGAATTAACTAACTTGTGCTTAGGTATTAAGCTCCTAAAAAATCCTGAACTGTTAGGGTGGGCTTAAATACCTGAATTCATCAGCAATGCCTTAGTTAAATACCAGCTCAGTGCTCAAGTGCCTTAAAGACACTTCAAAAAGTGAATTATTTTCTCTTCAATTTTTGTCATAATTAGGTCAACTTAATTAAGAGAACATTGAGTTCTCTGAGAAATCAGACATTTGAGTGATTTTCAGAAGCTGTCAAATTCAAAGTTGTATCTTTTGAAATGTTGGTTTAAGAAAAATTTAGGAGGCATAAAATGCTGCAAATGTGATAAATAAGGAAAGAAATAGAGACTCTGCTAGATAAGATTTTTGAGGAGACTGGTCTACGTAAGATGAGGAAGTCAAATACTCAAGACTATATTTGTAAGATATACCTTTCAGTGGCTTTCTAGAGGTATGGAGACTGGAAAGAGAAAGATCTTTTAAGCAGAAGGTTGGCACTGCAAATAACATTTAATCAGAACGTACAAAATCCTGCAAAGTTAATACAGATAATGAAAAGAGAAGGAAAAACAGACATAGAGCTTGTAAAAATATACTGTATTAGGTTGTAGAGAAAATGATAAGTCACAACAACAACAATAAAATCTAAAATTTGACTGAAATTATATATGCATAAAATTAATTTGCCTGATAAACTTAGTTTTAAGCATTTTAAATAGAAGTCCTACTGAAATTCTATCCTAAGTAGCAATAGCCTGTCCCTGAAACAACTGAAAACAATTGCCTAATGTCATTCACTGACTTTAGCAGTTGCTATCATATTTGCTGCAATGCCAAGATGTGGTACTGTAGCGAAATCCAAATATCTAGTATAAATTCTGAAGTATTTAAGAAAAGTTAATCTTCATCAGTTTAAAATTATTAATTGAATTAAATATTGCTGTACTCTTCTTACTTAAACCATTTGCGTATATTCACCGAAGTACTCAAAACAAGAGATAATTTCACTACTGTCTATACATTTCTTTTAAAGTCTCGTCTTAACCTAGATGTTCAACAGATTATTATCAATCTGGTTTATGCCATCAGGTTTGTAGAAGAAAGGTTCCATAAATCATCAGTGGAAGGGTGAAATGTGTTTCTATACACACACAGCATCCTCTTTGCATTCTCTTTGTCGTGTATTTCTTCTGCTTGAATGTGTGTTTGTGCATATATTCATCAAGGGTGTTACATGTTTGACAGTGGAATTATGAACTGTGGTTCTGTGTTGTACAATATGAGTTGCAATCTTACAATCCTGAGTAAAATTAATGGGCCAATGATAGATCCATTTGGGAAGAGAGTGAGGGAACAATGTGCAGGGCTTTCTTTTTTTGTTCTCTTTCATAGCAATTATTGCAAGAAAGAATGTCACTTGACAGACTCCCAGTCACGATTACCAAACTTGACTGCACCTTTAGTTATGCAAACAAATGAAATCATAGGATCACCAGGGACCATTTATTAATAGCTCTCACAAAGGAAATGAATTTCTGGGAAGTCAGAAAATTCACTGCAGAAAGGCAAGGTAACTTATTTATATCAAGCCATGCTACTAAACCATCTGTGTTTTCTGACACTTATGGAAACTATTGCTGTAGTCAAGCTTGGTGAAAAAAAAGTAGTTTTCTGGGAAGATGACTGTAAAGCTATTATCCCTGACTTCTTTGAAATAATTCCACAGCAACTGTGGCTTTACCATAAGCCCACTGGTTCATGTTTGATATTGTAGCTATAGAATGCGTTGAAAAGAATTTGGTGACATGCAGGTCTTAGGTGCGAGTAGCTTTCAAGTTAAACCAGGAACACAAAAAATAATAAAAAAAATAAAACAGTATTCTAACATAACTGCAACTGAAAATAATTTAGTACCAACCTGTTGAAAAGTTCATCTTAAGGTTCCTATAACAACAAGCATTTAAACTAGATGTCACTTAAAAATATGACTAGACAACTCTAGCAGAATACTATCTCATCTTTAGCTGTAAGATACAAAATATTTGGGTATTATTGTTTGAAAACTTAAACATATTTAATTTATAAAAACCAACTTAATTTCATTAAAATTTAACATTCATCATTACCACTGTAATTTGATACAAAATTATTACATGCATGAAAATTAAATTGGATTTTGTATGTTTATCCTGTTCAATTTATTCTAGAGATGCTAATCACTAACAGAGGTAATAAGAGAAGAATTGTTTTAAGCTTAGGGACTCTAATCCAGTATGTTACATGTTTTCTGTCGCTGTTTATATTTCCAAAGTAACAAAGTGTCTTTATTTGTATTTGTTAGCTAATGAAATCTTAGCTTTAAAACCTCCAGATAAATTTTACTGTAACTTGCACGGAGAATACATTATAATGTCTTTTGACACATTCTTCATTATTAATGTTGGGTATCATTAAGGAAAGTAAAGTAATATTATTACCATTATTCCTTAAGTCTAAACTCCAAGTTAAATCTTGCCTCATTAAATAATACCCCTGATTGTTATAATAAAGTGTTCCTTGCTATTTTGATAGAAATGAAGATCTGGGTAACTTCAGGCTGGATCTTATCATTAGAACATTTTGAGCAGTATAGCATTAAGCAAGGGATCAGATTAAATCCAATGGATCTGTTTCTACACAGAAACCCTTCTCATTCTTAGTTTCACACTGGGAAAAATAATATAATCTTACACAATTAGAAATATGTAATTGATTTAGCAAAGAGTCAGATAGAGATAGATTTATCAAGTCTCTCAGCAGCTAAATGCTCCTATTTTGGCACATAAATTAGCAGCCTCATTTTCTGTAATATGTGCAGCTGCCAATTTTCAATAGAAATCATTGCACAATTTAAAATAAAATTGAATATTTCCTTTATTGTTTATATCCTCACACTGAAAGCATGACAAATCCTTTTATACCTGGTTTAAAACCCACTCCAAACTGAAATCAGTCAGAAACATTCCACTGAATTCACTTGGATGTGAACTGGTCTTTAACAATTGCTCAGTTATTACTCTGTAATGAATGTATAGTCATCTTTCTTATACATCTCCGCTTTACACCTGTAGTATGATATTTGGATCTGCTTTTCAGAGTTCTCAGTAGCCAAGATGTATGACAGGTCATACTGGTGTGTTCCAGTTAATGAGCAGGATGAATCTCAACTGGTGAGAATGTAGTAGGTCAGTAAAAGGATAGTCAATAAGTGTAATTTTTGTACATCATCAAGCCATTGTTTTTATCCATGTCAATGAATTGAAATAAAAGTAAATTAACAAGCAAACACATAATTATGTTCACCATTAAAAAAAAAAAGTATAACCTTTATCATCTATGAAAGCTAATCTAGTCTCTGAATCTACAGAAATTTGCCATGACCATCTTCATCTCCTTTTCATAACTCTTCATCATCACCAGCAGCTCCCAGACCTATCTTTTACTCTTTGCAGGTCAGTTAAAGGTGGAGGTGCCAGGAATACCACCTTTTGGGTTTAATCTGAATCATTTACATAATAAAAGCAGTGGGGGAAAAAAAAATAGTGGCATGGCCTCTATCCTGGGCAATGGAAACTGAAGCTGTCAAAAAGATTCTAGGGACTTTTGAACATCCAGAATTGAAATTCAAACTGAAAAATCTTTTTTTTGCAAAACATACCTCTGCAGTAATCACCTGCACATGAAGACGTACAGCAGGAGGCTCCTGTTCTTTTTCAGCTCACCTTGCACTTACACTTTCTTGTCAGAAATACCAGCAGGCTTCCTCTTGCATGTAAGAGTAAATATTGTTGCATATTTTAATGATTTCTTTTGCTAGTTCTGAAGAGGACTGTGTTATGACAAATTTTTATTTTTAATGTTTTTTAGAAGGATATAATTGAATAATCTTTGAGAGAAGAGTTGATCTTGGGGTTTGCGTACCAGGCTAGAATTAAGAAGATACTGATTTTCTCACAGACAGCTGAAGTGATAAAGTGACAGCTTTTTTCCTTAGTATATAAAGAGAATCTTTCACATCTTTTAACTAAATTCATCAGAAGCTGCCTCATTTTTTAAGTGATACCTAGTAAGGGATATTGGTCGCTTTATGGCATATTTAGATAAGACCTGCTCATGCTTGTCCTGTCTCACAAAAATGGGATTCAGAATTTTATATTTCAAAGCTAGCTATCAAATTAGAGAAATGTTTCTTATCTCACTTTTAGATTTATGAAGTTATAGTCCATAAGTTTTGTATGACACTTGCTTAAAAACCTATTTTGTATTCTTTCAGTATATTAAATAATTAAGACTATGAAAACAGGTGAAACTGTGTGTCATATAGAGCTTCATGGCAAGCCTCCTGCCAAGGTAGAACTTTGCTCCACATTTTTCAGAAGCACAGGTACAAACACAAAGATTTATTCAACTGTTTGTTTATGAGGACCATTTATGTTTGTGTAGCCTTGTTAATAAAGGTCCTGAGCACATAACATCATTAAAGTGCCCTGAGGTGCAAAGCAGGGATAGTTCTTTGTTTCTACATGTGAGGAGTGTTCTGTTTGATATAGATCTAATAAAGAAAAGAGGAGAAGGGAAGGGAAGGGAAGGGAAGGGAAGGGAAGGGAAGGGAAGGGAAGGGAAAGGAAA
>VXBO01014198.1:73895-91350 GCA_013400135.1 Rhinoptilus africanus
AAGGGAAGGGAAGGGAAGGGAAGGGAAGGGAAGGGAAGGGAAGGGAAGGGAAGGGAGAAGAAAAACACAGAAAACCCCACAAAACAAACCCATGACACAAGACCAAAAAAAACCCAAACCAAAAAACCCACAAGAAGGTTTTAAATTTCAGTATTAAATGCCTTTCGTTACAATTAAGCGAGGATAATTTTTTTAATTGTTCAGTTTAGTCCCTTGACATTTGGATAATAAATACTAATATGTTAATATCTTATGATGGCAGTAAATGAGCTCATTCAAAACAAAACAGAAAGTTAAGTTTCTTTTCATTTGCAACACCTCAGAAGCATGTTAACCAATTAAAAATAATAATAAATGAAGCACTCTGGAGAATTACAAAGACAGTGCATGATGATTCCTTATGGCATATAAACATTACTAAACTTTTTTTTGGAAGAGATTGCTTATAACTTTGCCAAAATATTTTTGAATTAATTGCACAGTAACAATTTAAGTCACTGTATTATGACACTTGTGTAGCATAAAATGCATCAACACTGTCTGCACTTGGGTTTCAGATTTTGACAGAAGCTGAAGTAAATACAGCGGCCTCTCAGCATGATTTATCCTGGTGTATTTATTCTCATTAGATATTTATCACAAACCTCAGGTGTCCAGAGATCAATCTGTGTTCTGTGTGAGGTGTTTAGAAGGCAAATTGGAAACAATTACTTTTAAGCTAGGAAGTATCAACAAAACATTTTAATTCTAACAGAGGCTGAGTACTTGGGTTTTTTTATTTCTTTTTTTTTTTGGAGTGAAGTATTTTTTAATTTTTATCTTAAAATATGATTATAAGCCACTTATTCACACAAGAAAAGGGAAAGCTATACATGTGCGTAATATGTCATGCATATTGTTAAAGAAAGATTTTACGTATTTCATGGACATATTCTTCCAATAGTTGGTGAATGATATATTGAATAAAGTATCTGTATTAGATTAATAAGAGAGCTGTGACAGGACGAATTTAACCTAGTAATTTTGAAAAGAGTCCAAAGGGCATTTGAATATAACATAAAAGAAATACTGCATGATGGACCATAAGTTAAGATATTTGAAACATTTTCTATGCCTTCTTCTTGAGCTGGTGTTAAGAACATGTTTCTGAATAATGGCTTTCAGATGATGCTGAGAATATAATTTCTGTTCTGTTCTGGAGTCTTTATGAATTTAGATACTGTCTCTTACAGAGAGAGTTTGATCTATGCCATATGTCCTAGTAGAGATCTGGAAAAGTAATGTAGAACATTGGTCAGTAGTGTGTATCTAGTTAGTTCTTTCACATAATTTTATTTGAATGGAAACTTGAAACAATTTTGCAACTCTCAGTTTTAATTTTAGTATGGAAATATTGGCATTGATATCTCCGTGCAATTTATACTTTTTTAGATATGTATTTAGAAGCAGTTGGAAGTATCTTAAACAAGATATCAAGATATGTGAAAGCTTCAGGTCATGGATCTGAGCCTTCATCAGCAACACAGAACTGAAGAAACAAATCTGAAATTGAAAAATATTTTAAAGAAATTATAAAAAGTTTTAGATCTGTCAGTGTTGGCAATAAATTCTTAACCTACAGAAATATGTTTTAATTTTGTAGATTTCAGTTTTGTAATTATTTTCATAGCACAATTACATTTTCAAGGTTGTGATAGAAACATACTTCTGTGAGCAGAAAGTTAAAAAGTGCTTATACATTGCATATCTCTAACCTGCTACATTAAAAATAAATTATATATTCCCTCACTTTTTCTAGTCCTTCCTGTTAAGTTTATGTTTTCTTAAAGCTAAAAAAGGCTTGGTTACTAAAAACACATTATAAGCCTTGAGTATCCATTTGGAAAGAGATCAGGTTTTAAATATAACAATGGTAAGGAACTACAAGGAAATTAAAGACTTTCTACACTTGTTTCATGAGTGTACATGATGTTAAAAATGACTAATATATTATTTAATTTGCATTGTGTGTTCTGCTATGGTCTGCCTATGAAAATGTTCTTTGTTTCAAAATAAAATAAATTGGTAATTTAGAAAGGCATTCCCCATATCTTATATTTGTAAATACCTACTATGTCATAAATAAGTAACCAAACATTATAAGGTGTATTTTTAATATCTGGAGAGAAATAGCTAATCTGCAGTACTGGGATAGATCTCTTAATTTCATATCCTTGTGATACAAAAACTTCAGAACTTAACCTTGTAAGTTTGAAGAAACTGAATACTGTTTTTGAGCATGAATGATGCATAATTATAACATGGAATGCATTATGTTAAGATTTTAAATAGCAGCAAAATACTTCCTTGACAGTTGAAAGCAGAAAGAAATAATTTATTTTCCTGACAGCTCCTGCAGCTTCAGAGTTAAGATGAAAATAAAATTACAAGACATAACTTTGCATGTTCAGGGAAGATGCCATCCACTGAGAAATCTGCACTTCTTTACACTGCTTTTTTAGATTTCTTTGGGATTTTCTTTGAAGATACTAAATTGTGACGTTTATAAGTTAAAATGTATGAATCTCCTCTCTAGTATAGATATTGTTATATTTTGCCAAGATAGAAAGAAGGTTACTGTGTAAATCTAGATAGAGTAAGTTTAAATTTAGCAAGGTCTTATCTGGAATCTTATGTACAATTACAGGTTTTCAGAATCAAAAATATTAACTTAAACTGAATAGGTTAAGGGGACTGATCAGGGCTCTTTGTATGAGAAGAAACAGTCAAGTCATTAGCCTTCTTAAAGGTTAAGTGTTTATATGATTTGCTGTCTAAAAGGTACACATCAAGGAAGAAGTAAATAATTTAAAATGCTATGCTGGTACAAGATCAAATGGCTATAAATTGATCATAAATGTCTTAGAACTGAGAAGTTTTCTAAGCATTAAAAGTGTTGGAACAGTGTTCTGAGAAGAATTATAGGGCAAACATAGTGAATTTAAAAGCAGACTTGAAGAATGTAATTAATTCCTTGATGTTCTAAAAAAAAAGGTTTCTACTGAATCTTCAGGTTTTCTTTCATTCATCAGTAGGAATCACAAGAGTCACACAGCTAGCTCAAAACAAGCGTTTTTCAGATGTTAAACACAATACAAATGCTTTAAAAATAGGCTAACATTACCTTTTGAAGACTCCTTTTGTGTTTTCCTGTCAATCAAACACATAAAATATTTTGGCTTATTCTCACTGCTTCAGACTTACTTTTATTGTGTTATCCCATGCTGAACTTCAGATTTACTTCTGAAACACATTGTGTTAAACCTACATTTGTATTTGTCCTGTAGATAAATGTCATCTCAGTGTATTTTGTCAGTGGCAGAAAGTAATTGAAAAGCATTTGGAATGTAACATTAAATTTATACTCCTAGGCCATAACACTTCCTCAGTTATGATGGTGGGGAGGGGAAGAAATCTGTATTATCTCTTGTAGAAGGTTTGGTGGCAGTAGATTCCCTTAAACAGCCTTGAATTAAGTAATTGTATCATACCCATCTCTTGAACATTTAAGAAACCTAGTCAATTTATGATTTCCATAATTCTCTCTATTTTGGACACATATTACTAGATCCTAATTTTAGTGGTACTGAATGCACAAGGACAAAATATTTCTTTAGTTTTTAAACCTTGTACACACTTGGTGAAGTTTTCATTCTGTGTGGTCCTTAGATCAGTCACATATGTATTATTTTACATAAATGATACCGTGATTGAACTGATTTCTGTGCATACCAACCTACCAGGTTTCACAATTTGCCCAAAAACTCAGTCTGAGAAATATGGTGAACTAGGTTGTGATGAACTCCAAATTGTTATTTCTGTTTAGTTCCTTACCTGACAGCTTTGCACATTGTACACTTTAGAGACACTTGATAAAAGGGTTAAAGTCAATTAATAGCACCTACTTTTCAGATTAGAATAAAGTCCAAAATTTTATTTTTCTTCATTGTTGGGAATTTTAAAGTCAAGATTGAGTGCTTTTCCAACCAGGTGTTACGTCATCTTAGTTATTTCTGGAAAGTTTATAGCTAGTTGAAAACTTGGCTCCAAGTAATAAGGAGTCGCGCTAAAATAACTTTACATAAGAAACAGAATGTGCTTCTCTTCTGTTGTGTAGGGATACGCTGGTCTTGCAACACCAGGATGATTCTGACATCTTTAGTGATGAGGTTTCTGAGGGTCTGAAGTTTATTTTCCATTTCAAAGACAGCAGATGAAAGTAGGGTAGTTAAGTTGTTCGATATTTAATACTGGAATTCCTATTGTGACTTCAATAGAATTAAACTTTTAATCAGCATCTTCAACCTGTTCAAAAGCAGCAGACTACAATGTGTCTATCCTAACATTAGGAGGACATAAGTGACTGGTTTCATGACCTCCTGCAAGCTTTTGCTTTAGGTATCTCCCATATAATGCATGGATTTGGACAATGTCTAAATAATCGATATTAGGCTTACAAGGGCAGCATTTCAGAGGATGATTAATTGTGAGAGCTCTCTTATCTATATTTGGCTTATGCAAATGTTGGCTCTTGAAAATAACTCACCAACAAGCACCCAGTACTATGAAGCAGAATGAAAGATTGGCATTGAACAGCAACTCTTCTTACAAAAGTGCAGTTTTGGTTCTTCTCTGGAGATATTAAAACCCACCTGGATGTGTTCCTGTCCAGCCTGCTGTAGGTGACCCTGCTCTGGCAAGGAGGTTGGTACTAGATGATGATGTCCGAAGGTCCCTTCTAATGCCTACCATTCTGTGATTCTAGGTTGGGGGATTTTTGGTTTGTTGTTTTTTTTTTTTTTACTGTTTTTTGTTTTAGTAATAAAGACATGGTAGAGAAGAAAAAGTAAAGAGAAAAGAGAAAACATGAGAAATGTGAATAGTCATGGAAATAATGAAAGACATTGCTTGGATAGTCATGCTGTTTTAAAATATTCATAAATGAGGAACTTGTCCATTTCATTTGCCATGCCTTATGTTTCATAGTGATTTTCATTCCTGTGTGATCCAATTGTTTTCTTAAAATGACATCGAGCATCTGACTAAAAAAAAAAAAAGAAAAGAAAAAAGAAATTTTAGGTTGTAATAAAAGTAAACCGTGATTATCTACTTCTCTCAGATAACTGCCAGCTGACACTGTTTGTAATTGCATAGAGGTCTGTATCTTGGAGCATTAGTTAGAATATTACAAGAAGCAAGATCTAGTGCAGGAAAGGGAAGACTATAAAATAGCCAATTTAATAACTTTGTTCCATTTTCGTTCTAAAAAAAATAGATATAATGGGTTTTTTCTTCCCTATGAGAATAGTACAGCATTACTAGAATATATTAATTTGCAACCTTGCAAATATACCTAACCTTTTAGATAGAGATTCCTGTTTAATGAAATTGTAATATTGCTTTAAGGGATTTGTTACATAATTATATTCCTGATACTAAACTTTTTTAATTACCAATTTTCATATACTCTTTACTAACATATTTCTATTAAGGGAGTTTTATGTGTACACACACATATACATATACACACACGTTTACCTTAAAAACCCCTCTACTTTTAGTCAATTAAAAGTGCTTGGGAAATACATAATGTAAATGAAAAGTACATGCAACTACTGCTAGAGTAGAATTTTACTTCTTTATCAAGCAGATTAATTGTTTGTTCAATTTGCATGAAAATATTTTAATCTACTGACAGGGACTGTAGTTGGATTCTATTATAGATTTTGTTTCCATAACATTTCTGTTATTAAACAAAATAATTTAGATTTTGAGTTGTGTTTTTCTTTCTTGGCTTTGGGAACACTGAACTCCTGGATTGCTGTGTTTTTACATTTTACATGTCTAAAATGTGGATTGACTCCCCATGTTTCAAACGTTATTTGAAAATTGACGTTTCTGTCAGTTTCTACAGAAATTTTAGCATGCAGAAAAATATTTGCTAAAGAATGTGTGCCAAACAGAATACTTTCTGTATAATAAACAAAATACTTTCAATAAGTAAAATGATATATTATTAAACTGAGGCTTTGGCTGTCAAGTACTAAGAAATGGAACCCAATTGTCTTTTGAACGTCCCATCCTCATAGGACAAAGTTTCGTACTTGTGCAGGCAGGGGTTACGCCTTTACTGTTCTCGCCAGTTTTCTTAAAAGTCATTGGGGCAATAAGATCTTCTAGTCTTCTCTTTCCTCTACTGGGGTGTGTGTGTGTGTTGATCAACTGCATGTCCTTTTTAGAGGAAGCTGAAAATCAGGGAAGTATAATTTTTTGTCATATTGGCGATGATGAACTGAACAACTTACTGAATCTCCTATTCCTCAGTCAAGAGATCTATTTTTTTTTTTCTGTCATTTCAGTAGCACTCATCTTTATGTCATCTTTCTGGTATCCTGTGCTTTTACAATTTTTTTTTGTGCTGCAAAAATGTATTCTGTGGGCTACAATTTTTTTATTCAATGAAGTTAACCTTCAAGGAGAGCTTTTCTCTCTTTTGAGAGATTAAAAAATTATCTTAATTTAACATTAACACATTTAGTACTCTTCTTCATAATATATTCTAAGGCAGCATTCTGTAATTTCTGTAACAGCAGCTATGTTCAAGGTGGAGTTCTAGATTTAAAATTAGAACTATAGCAACACAGTCTTGTACTTTGATTTGTTTGAAATTCCTTCTAGAGATGAAATGCAATATGTACTTCCGTTTTGCATTTGGATTTTTCTTTGCCACAGAATTTGTGAGTGAATCTAAAAGAACTTGAATTTTTACTATTGCAAACAAACATATTTATCAGGGGAAATGGTGAATCTCATCTACTTCATAATATAGCATTGTGAAGTATTGAAAACTTATGCTAAAAACCCTCACAAAACCAAAACCTTTTTTTGGGGGGGTGGAAGAAGTACACCTTTTTTCCCCATTTATAGTGACTACTATTATTTTCTGAATTTAAGATCGAGCCACTTCATTTGTACTAAAACCATGGTAGGATAATGTGGACATATCACAGCTCCAGTCTTTTTTGTATAACCTAAGTGTGTATCACAAGGTACTCATATATTGCTTAATGGGGGCTATACAGTCATATCTAGAGAAGATCCTGGAGTGTTAAAAACCAGTACAGAGCCAGTGGTGTCTGTACCAGGGCAAGTAATCTGAATAACTGGAGAAAGAAATGATCACTCACACAGAAAACAGTCACTACAGTCAGGAAGTCCTCCTGCCCCACATCGTCTCCATCCAGGGTTTCTGTAGCAGCCACAATGTCTGATTCTAGCCTTATCCACTTGCTCTTGGGCAGGACAACACAATCCCCAAGCCAAGTGCCTCCCCACAACTTATTTTGACAAGAAATGATGAGTCCCACCCAGGAAGCCTGTCTCTGTTCCCAGCATCACAGAATGCATCCCCAGGTGCACAGCACTGCAGTCTCATCACGCTTCAAAGCGACTCAGGCACCTGGGTTGTTGAGCAGAGGCTCCCTGAAAGGATGTGTCTTCTGCTTCTGTGCTTCTGCATGTCTGTAGGGCTCGCCAAGTTCTCTGGTCTACTCACCTTGGGAACAGGCAGCAAGATATCTATTTTGTAGGGGATTTTGGTATGAAATAAAAAGAAAAGTAACGTTATCTTTAGATTTTAACCACATTTTTTCCAGAAAAACCTGCAAAAAGCTGCTAACCAAAAATGTGTTCGGTGAGGTGGCTTCTTTTACTGAAAACCACTTAATTTCTGCCTCTTAAGAAGATCCTCACCTATTTATGAAACCCTTCTTTAAGAAACGCTTTTCAGGATTTATTTGCTCACTTCATTATAATTTAAGAAAAATGAAACTGACTGTATTTAATATGAGGCTTATCTCCACTGTTACTTCCTTAGGGTTTGGTTTTGAGTGTATGATCAGTCTACACTCATCCTGGAGAAAATGTAGAAGAAAAATCAACTCATCATGTAAAAGAAAAATGGTTTTGGTGTTTACTAAAATTTGGCAAGAGCTTTTTTAATAGCAATCTTCTGCAAGGTCTTAAACACAAAACTATTCAACAGAAAGTTTCTGGAGCAGCAATGCTGTTGGTGAGTTTTCCTGTGGTGATTTTTGAATCCATAATGCTTTTTGACTACATAATGTTGATGAGCTATTTTTCACAGCCTTAGAAATAATGATCTGTTTTATTTGAAGAGCAGTGTTTGTACTTTTTGCAAAATAGTAGCTATCACTGTACTGTATTCAGATGTTCTGCACTGTAAGGGAAAATCCTATCATCATTCACTATAGCACTTGCGTCAACTGTATTTAAGAGCTTGCATGTCTTTGGCCATCATTTTTGTACCATTGCCTAGGTTGCTCATTTATTCTACAGTTTTAAATACAAGTTAGACACAGATCTACAGATCTATTGAATATCCATCACTGAAGTTTTGTGTCCTTCTCCTCAATTTCTGTTCCAGAATTATCCTGAAAGGATAATTATAAGTTCCTGAAAGGAACTTTTATACGTACAGCAATCTGAGAAGTTATTTGTATCCACTTGTGCTGTGTAATAAATTTTCTTCTTTGCCTATACCTTTAAGTGAAACAATTAAAGCAGGAAGACCCTTACTGACACTTTCATTTTTGTTCCTTTTAATGTAACAACAGGGTTTGCAGACTGTTCATTTTGCTGTATGAAAGCGTTGCATAATCCTTTTTAAAACTAGATACATGCACCATTTGTTCTATGTTCAAAACAAAATCAAAGCAAAATATTTGAAACCTTAAAACCGTAACATAAGCATTCTCCCATTTCTGAAATTTAAATCAAGTTGGGGTTTAAAAAATCCGCTTCTTTAAAAGCCGAATTTGATCTCACTATGATTTTTCTGATAAAAACTGAACGCTTAGGAATGTTAAAAAGTCTGTGACTGAGAACTCTCATCAAAATGGGAATCAAGAATTCTTCTTTCACAAAAGACATTTTTAAACCTTTCCTAACCTGTTTTTGCCATTGTCATATTCCCAATGCCCTTTTTCTTCAAACTCAGTTTTTGATCATTTATGGTTTTTCATTTTGCATTTTAATAAATGCTTTTCTTTCCATGATGAACCCCAACACTATGATCATTTCTGACACCACAAACCCCAATATTACCCTTTCTCCCAGGAAAAGACAAAAGTGTAATTAAAATAACTTCATCCTAAGAACTCTTATGCTGTCATTAATGACCACAGGAAAGACTAAGGGATCATGTCAAGTTTGAAACTCGGTTCTTCAGAGATAGGAATTGCAAAGATGTTTCCATTTTTCAACACCAGCATGACAGGGAGTTTAGATATAAAGATATTATGATGAATAAAATACTGTGGCACAGTTATTTGAGTATGCCTATTTGATTTCTTTGCTGTCCTGTACTTCTCAACCAAGAGTGATCTCAGAACGTTAGAAGAAAGGTTGACTTCAAAGGACCTTGTGCTAATACTGTGTTTTAGTATCAGAAAGTAAAAGCATTTAACTTCAACTCATGCAACTCTTGGACTAGCATGTTACCAACACAGAATGATGTGAGTGGAACTTGAACCATTGCTCTTTAACCTGATAACTGCCACATTTTGGGTGAAATACTGCTTCAAGCAAAATTGACATCTTTGCAGAACTGTACTGGCAAAGGCTCTGGACTTGTAGTTAAGGGAGCATGTGTAAGATGTGGTATCCTTGAGCACTTCTGAGTCAAGGGAGCTCTAAGCAAGTGTGGGTCAGACCTATACCTATAAACAGTTGCTGAATTAGAGCGAGTGTTATTACTGTTGATTCTTACAGTGACATGCATGAGAGAAGTTTCTCATTTTAAAACCTATCCACAGAATTCAGGAGAACAGATAGAAGTTGAAGATTCTGTATAATCATGCAAGTGTCCTGCGCATCACGCCATTCTGTGTGATGTTTTTTCTTTGACTGTCTGTTTATTTTCCACTGTGTATGAGCATGCTTTAATGCTTTTCAAATAAAACCTTGGGTTGCAAAGAAACTTGGGATGGAAAAAAAAAAATTAATTAGGAAAAGACATTTTCACAATAAGAAAATACGGTGGAGGAAATCTTTTTAGCTGCAGAGGCTTAGACTGGAATGAGCTTCTATAAAGAAATACGATAAGGAAAGAGTACAAGCTAAATTAGAGGGAAAAAAATTAAATTGTGAGTGCCAGTGCAGTTGTCATAGAAATAAATATATCATGGATAAACATATAAACAATTAAGCTCCCTAAGTTTATCATGTGTTAGAGGAAGATGAGATAGAAACAGGAAAGGAGTGTCTCTCTTTGCTGAGGAAATTCAGTACTTCTGATTTCAGAGTATTTTTTTCTGATGAGTTAAAAACAGAGAACCACATGGTACATCAGTAGATAATTTCTGTCTGTCTACATTAGTAGAAGGATGCTATTAGTATTCCTTGCCCATTTTAAAAATTCCCCTAAAAGCCATGTACCAACTTTGTGACCTCTATCAAATGTGTTAAGTTTGACAAAGGCCTACACAACTCATCTGCAAATCTCCAATTTTATAGCACACATCCAGGTGTCTTTCCCTAACTTGAATACATAAATCTCAATTTCTCAAAGACGATGGATTTACTCATGACTCTGTATGTCATATATAGACATATAGTGTCTTGCAATATCCCCAGTAGAGATTTTTGTAGAACATGTTAAAAACAAAAGGAAAAAAAGCCTCTCAGAATTTACAGCTATATATTTGGCAATTAATTGAAGTATCTATGTAAAAATAGTACATACTGCAAACTTTCTAGCTCTTGAAGAGCTGTTTTTAAATTTTTTTCACAACAGGTTAGGATTTTGATTTCTTTGTACTGCAGATATCACACAGACAACATTTTGAAGCACCAATTATTTGACAGCAGAGTTTGATTTATCATTTTGTCATAAAATAACTTTTTGTGCTGGTGAATGCATTGTGGGGGAGGGAAGCACTTTGTATTAGACTATTTGCTGCTAAGTATAGCAATGAAAACTAATAAAAAATATCTTGAGATTTAACCGTGTAAGGAGGCTTGACTTGCAAGACTTTTAAGAATTTTGTTTTTTTATGACAATGATCAGTGTAGTACTTTGTGATGTGTTCAGTTTGGGAGTTCTGTACCAAACTGAGTGATATGAATTAATGGGTTTATTTAGCAAATTAATTATTATAGTATTTTCTACAATCTACTTTCTACATCTATTAGATGTCTCATTTTAACAAGTCTAATTCAAAAACAGGTGTTATGTTTCCAGGGAAGGTATTGTAATACCACTATGTAATTATGTATATGTAGCCTTAGTGATTTGTGATCAGGTCTTAATACTACCCAGCTTCACTGAAGAAATTGCGTGTGCTTTCTGTGTCCCACATATTAAGTGTAACTCAGGGAAGAATTTTTAAAAATGGGGGTTATGTTTCCCCTTTTGCAGTCACTGGGAACTTCACCACTCTAGCACAACTTTTTAAATATGATGGAAAGTGGCTTAGCAACTTCACAGAATCATAGAATCATAGGGTTGGAAGGGGCCTCTGGAGATCATCTAGTCCAACCCCCCTGCCAGAGCAGGGCCACCTTAGAGCAGGTTACACAGGAACGCGTCCAGGCGGGTTTTGAATGTCTCCAGAGACGGAGACTCCACCACCTCCCTGGGCAGCCTGTTCCAGTGCTCTGCCACCCTCAAGTTAAAGAAGTTCCTCCTCATGTTTAGGTGGAACTTCCTATACTCAAGTTTGTGCCCATTACCTCTTGTCATCTGCCAGTTCCCTCAGGACCCTCAGATGCATCTCATCAGGTCCCATGGACTTGTGCACGTTCAGGTTCCTTAGATGGTCTCAATTCTGAGCTTCTCCTATGGATGAATGGACACAAGTAACAAAAGCTAGGTTGCAAGCTCTCTGAATATCAGCTGAATTGCATGGCAAATAAAATTTATTATAAGATCTTTTTGTTGATTTTCTTTTTTACATTACTAATGAGATATTTACTTTATCAAAATGTATCATCAAAAGTACTGAATTTAAGAAGAGATCCCACAGAAACTAATTTTCTTAAGTAGCTTATTTTGTATTTTTTTGTTTTTTAAGACAAGTATCATGAAGGCAGTCTGTGACGGGAACACTCTTTGCCACCCTGAAAATAATTCTTCATTTAAGAGGAACAAAAACAAAACAAAGAAAGCTTTAGTTCAATTTATCATCGTGAAATGTAATCAAAACACAAATTTTAAATCTATATTAAAAAATAAAAGCATTGCAAGAAGTAAATATTTGTCCAAAACTCCTTAAAATATGTGATGATGGCATACACTGTTGTGTACTGTATGTAATAGAAAAGGAGGAACTCATGAGCCGGTAACTGATGCAGAGTAATACTATTTGAAACTAAGCCCCTGGGACCTCAGCAATTTAAAATCTGGGGAACTATTATTGGTGGTTAAGGAATATCAATAAGAAGTGGTCAGAAATAATGAAATAAAGATTAAAAGTGGTGTAGGAAACCACACTGATTTTGGCAGTCTAACTGCAGAGTGTAGAGGTGTCACTTAATATCTAATCCAGTAAAACTGATGCCAGTGGGAGTTTGCTGTGAAGTTCAATGAATATAAAATAGAGTTCTAACTAAATCAGTTCAGAATGATGACTTCATTTTCCTTTTCCTGCCTTTCTTTTCTTTAAAGATTTTGTGTTTCGAAAGTGAACTGTGACTTCATAAGTAGAAGCATCCTACTGTCCCCCTGTATTTCAAGAGATCACCTTTGTATTTCATTAGTTTTCAAAAACGGTGTGTGAAACATTGAATTTAAGTTATATGCATGGGTGCCGAACATATTCTAAAGAACACGAAGCTTTCTACAAAGAGCCGTGCATTCAGCAGGTTTTCATAGTATAAGAAAACCCATTGGTCATTTTCAAATTAGACAAAAGATGCTAAAAGGTGCTGCTTGGAACTCGCTTAAGAATGTATACCAATTTAAACCCATCTGACAGCTAGCATTATTTCATAATACTAAGCTTTACCAGATTATACCCCACTCTAGCTCATGTGATTGAATGACAGTTTATTCCCACCTCGTGTTAGCAAGAGAGAAGGGTTTTAAGTGTTTATTGCTGCTTTGCAGTTGAAGCTGCAGCATGCAGTACAGATGATATATGAATCTCTCTTTTAAACCATTCTTTCTTTGCAAAAGTGGTAGTACCCTCCATATTTATATTTTATCCATAATAAGAACATAGTAATCCTTTCTGGGTATGAGAAGGCATATAATTGAGCATGCTTAGGAATCCAAACTAGTGATGTTTAGGAATTAGTTCTTAAGGTTCACTTCATTATGAAGCCATAAAGAGCAAAGACCAACTGTTACTCCAAATACATGGTAATATAAAACAGATGTTATAGTACCAGAGAGGGCTATGCTTCAAATTCATTTTAATTACTCTTGAGTGCACCTTCTAATGACAAATCTTGTTTTCTGCTTCTCATTCTAAGTAGAAGACATACCATCTAGCTGCTTTTGAATGCATCATTAGGCTGAAATCTTGCTGGTTTCAAAACCCGTTAGCCTGAGGCCAAATCAATTTTGCCCCATGTGCCTTCAAAAAATAAATGTGTGATGAAACAGTTTTTCAACAACCAACCAACCACAAGATTTTCCCACAAAGTATGATTTATTCATTCATCCCAAATTACATAACCTACGGAACAAAGAGATTAAACCCAAAAAGCACAGAATACTTACAAGTTTTACCTAAAATCAGATCCTTGCCTGCTTTTGACAGTTCATTTTAGCCCAGTTAACCTCATCTGTTCCTTGGAGAGACTGACTTTCTTTTGCAATGGGCTGTTTGTAACTCAGCCCTGGTGTACCTCTCTTTTCTTCCCTTGCTTTCCAGACCAGCATCCTTATGGCTGTAGTGTTTCTTTCCATTTGAGTAAAATTTACCACCAGAGCAGGTCTCAGGCTGAGGTTTATTTGTTTCACGTCCCTCGTGAAACAGTGTGGAGAATGTAATCTTTGACATTGCTTTGCCTTTTTCTTGCCTTCCTCATTTGATTCAGCTTTCTGTATTCAATCAGGTTGTCAGCACATAAGTAAATATATGCATGTAATATTCATACCATTATATTCTTGATGTTGTCGATCTCTACAGAAACTTTTCAGCTTTCTCCTAGATATTTGAGTTATTCAGGTTAAAAATAAAAGGAAACTAGGTCAAGAACATCTGAATTTAAATAACCGATATTATATATCCAGCCAATAACAAAAAGTGATTGTTGACATCAGTGGAACTGCTATTCTGTTGTTAGGGGTTTCTCTTTCTCTGTCAAGATTAAGATTACTGTTTCATAGGAGAAAACTTTAAAAATATAATGACTTTTTCTAAAAGCTGTAAATGTATTGATTGAAGCAGAAATAAATGGAATTTATTTTTTATAAACCAAAAGTGATATGATACATTGGCGTTTTTTACATCAGTCACTTAGTTCTCATATGCATAATAATTAAACAATTAAATCATTATGATATTTAGAAGTGCATGGAAACATAAAACGTCTTAGTAAAATATTAAATGTTGAAACTAGAGCTGATACTTTATTTTCTTGATATTGCAGTGATATTTGACAAAGAACTAGATTCAGAGATATTTTCTTTTTTTTAAAGGAAAATAGGAGCATAAAGAAAAAGGAAGCCAGAATAATCAGAACAAATCCTCCAAGTTTCATAAAATCAAATGCAAATTTTGCTAAGTTGGGAGAACAATGTTTATATATATGTAAGCAAATGTAATGTATGTATTTATGCTGGTCTTCATGTTATCTTACACAACTATCTCAGTTTTATTATAGCGTTGGAATCCAGCATCTCTCCAATAACTCATTGTAAATCAAGAGATGTTTGTCCATTTGGGAAAAAACCATTCACAGCTGTGTGGCTGCCTTCTGAACTGCAACTCCCACAAACCATAGAAATAACATCACAAACCCAAAGTTTCTGCTTTTCCATTTATTCATAGAAAGGAGAACATTTTCTGCGGAGTAGATGAAAGATGTGGAACCATTCTTTGATGAGTGCTAATAAATTACTAATTTAATCATGTTGTAAAGAAAAGAGATAGGGCTTCCAGTCATGAAAGCAACATTGTGTTTAGCAACTCTGACTTTCTCAGATACAAATCAATTTCTAGAGAAGCCATGCTGAATGCGTTTGCGACACAGGAGTGAAACATGAGTCAGCAGGTATTACTTCAAGGAATACACTACTGGAACGTATGTTCTAACAGCTAATATGTCAATAGCATATTGCAGGCTCGCATTTGTCTTGGGTGGGATGACGGCAGTAATCTGTTTCTGGGTCACAGATTGTTCCCATTTATGTAAGTTAGAAAGTGTTCTAGGAGACACTTTGATAGACTGACTTGTCAAGGTGCTCGATGGTATGGTCTGTCAAAATCAGCACAGTCCCTGTAGGGTATGAAGCGGGGGAAGCCAAGGATTATCACGTGCCTTCACTCGGCTGCTGAGAGCTGTTCCATGTCCTGTGTTAGAATTAACCACCCTTGAGTAATCCCAGCCTCTGCAAAGTACAGCACTTGATTTCCACTACCTCTTACCTGAATTTCTACATTCTCATACTTAGGAGCTTCCCTAAGGATGACTTAAGAAAGTGTTTTGATGCTGCAGGGGGACCAAGGGACCCAATATGTGAGAGGGAAAATGTGGAATGTGGAATGAAAAGATACCCTCCTTCAAATTCTTGAGGGGCAGGACAGAAATGCTTGTGAATTAACCTTTTTTCAACTTAAATTTACCTTTTGCCACTTGGTAAGAGAAGTATTTTAGTGAGAATTGATAATTAATGGGGAAGTCTATGCATAAATCATAAAAATTCAAAAATATTTCTTTAATAAAAATGGTTAGGAAATATGCTAATTTACTTAAGTACAAAATCAGGGTTGTCCTGGCACTATATGTAATGATTAAATGCTTGCATTTTACATAAAAGTAGCACTGCTTTAACCCTTTCTATTTTTTATGGCTGATGATCTCATATATACCCTCTAGCAAGGAGGACTGTGTGAGATTTCCACCTAAGGGAGTACATTAGTTACTTGTTTGAGGTCCAGTGAGGAGGAGGACCATGATGTCCCCAGAGAAGACCTGGCATGACTGGAGCAAGGCTGTATTTCCAGAACTGAGCCACACTCTCTAATTCCCATGGCACCAGCTTTCCCGTGGCCAGGCAGAGGCAGTGAATGTGCAGCTGATGAATGCCGGCAGATGGAGTCTGCTTTCATCAGCATAGCCAGAGCCTATATGTTAGTGAAGAGAAATTATATTGGAATAGAGGCTTAAAATGAGAGGAGATACATAATTAAAAAGTTGAGACTCCTTATCATCATGTCATTTTAACCTTGTTCCATTAGCAAAAATAAAATAACTCACTCAAGAGCAACTGTAGTTGAAAGAGTCTATTTTAAACTCATGTTCCAAATTGCCTGTGAGTTTAGAATAAGCTGTACTGGGTTTTACTGACATTAACTTTTTGTCACTATGCTTTCTGTACTGATATATTTGATAATTCCGTGTATATTGAGTTAAAGAACTACACTTTACATTCCTTGAAATTGATGTTAGTATAAATACATTCAACAAGTTAATGAATATCCTATTTCCATTTTGCCTTTTCCTCTTATATTCCAAATCATTGCAGGCATTTAGACAAATTACTTACCGCCCTGCAAACACAATAGAGGCAATTAAAGCAATTGAATAACTTCTTGGAACAGTATGAAAGTCTTTCCTGCTTTCACACATGGCTCTCAGTAGGAGGAGATGTACAGGAGATGTGAGCAAAGACACAGAGCCAGTGCTTGTTGCAATCAGGACCAAGGAGCTCATTGCAGTTCTATGAAATTGTAAATGTCAGATCTTGGTTTAGCTCTGGCTATTAGAAGTCTGTATAAATATTTTCAGAGTGGAAATTCTAGTGGATTATGTTTGTAGGCTATGCTAAAAGGTCCTGAGTTATGTCAAACGAGGGGGAAAAAATGGTGCTATATCTCATGACATGAACATTCTCCAACAGCTCTGCTCCTCTGATGGAAACAACTGTAGGTTAGTTTTCAGAAACAAGCTAGAAACAGGACTCTTCTCTTTGTGTTGATGTCCTCAGTGATGAAAAATACTATGATGAACTTTTTTCTGAACTTAGACAGAGAGGGCAGAGTCGTTTGATTTTTGAGATCATGCAAGCGGGTAAGCTTGAGGAACTGTATGAACAACATTTCATTCCACTTCTTCATAAGTCACTTCCTTTTTAGAAAGGTCTAGTGATTCTAAATAAATCTGGTCTTCCTGACAGGGAATTTCACACAACTCAATGAAGATCCCACAAAAAAAAAAAAAA
>VXBO01014198.1:91362-117836 GCA_013400135.1 Rhinoptilus africanus
AAAAAAAAAAGTAGACCAAGTGTTCATTCTGGATCTTAAAATGACAGGGCATCAGAAGATCTAATGCCCTGTCATTGGATTAAAACAAACTGTTGGATTTCTTTTAAGCCACTTTCTAATTTCATTAAAGTAAATTGCATGCTTTATATTTCTGATGGAGCCAGCCATTGTTACAGTAGCATAATACAAATTCTTTAAGCCATGATGAAATTTTTCTGGTATCACCTTAAAAAACTGTTTTACTTAAGCACCTTCTGCCTCTGTAATCCAAGTGTGGAAGGTGGACTGTATTTGGGAGAATGAAGGAAGTGAAAGTGATTGAGTAACTTCAGTGAAAGTTACTCTCTTCCATCATTTCGATTAGAGTTCTCTGAAGCCTTCTGGAGCCTGCTGTAAATACAGGAATCTTCCATGGTTTATTTTAAAAAATGTTGTCTCTTGTTTTTCCTAGATTTAAATTGTAAAACTTTGCAAGAAAAGAATTTTCTTCAGATAAGGTCTGACTCATGGAACTTCTAAATATAGTTTAGGTAACGCAAAATCAGAAGAAACATAACAAATAAGCAAACAAAAACCACCAAGTTTCCCTGATTGCCAGATAGAAGGATAACCAGTTCTTCCTTATTGATTGAAATAGTTACAAAGCTGACTTGGAGTGAATTGAATTTTTTTAGCAACTTCTCTATCTTAAAAGACATTAAAAAATTCTCTTGTGTAATTAAATAATGACTTTACCTTTAAGCTATTCCACCTGGTTCATTTTATCATTTTGTGGCTAATAACAGGTATTGAAAAAAAATCTTCAGATTAACCACTGAAGTTAGATTATTTGTCTTTGAAGAGGAAAAAGGTTTGCTTGTCAAATATTGTGGTCAAAGAACAAAAAAGCGTGAACAAGATCATACTCTGCTTCTTGACTAGAAAGAAACATTCAAAACTGCTTAAAAATATTAGGGAATAACAAGTAGCTGGATATAATGTTGTGGAGTACAGGTATGGTGTAACAATGTTCTCAACACTTCGATGCACTGGCACCAGGCTTTCCACCTTATTTCAATCAAGAAAAGCAGTTTCAGATATTTATGGTGCCATCATGTGGAGACTTCTAAGCATTGAAGAGGTTGAATTAGAAGAAAAATTGTATCTCAAACTAGCACTGGTAAGCTTTAGCTGTGAACAGGTGCTTGAATTTAAGAAATTATAGCTCCTTTCTGAGTTGCCAAACTTCTGATCTGGTTACCCTCCTTAGGTAGCTTCTCATGGGAGTCATGCAATCCACCAGGACTTAAGTATTTCACTTTAAAAAAAAAGTCTGTGAAATTTCTTCGCAAATAGGCAAGAATGTAATTCTGTTGTAGCCTAATATAGCTGAAGAAAAATAATGAAAGCTAATTTTCTGTCCCTGACATATTTAAATAAAAGTAAATGTAAATGTAAATACAAACACAAAAAAATATTTTCTTCAAAGCCTTAGTGCTTTCCTCTGGCCAAAGCAGTCTTGGGTTAAGGTTATGCAGCAACATGCACGCTGGAAGGTTTTCTGCAAGTATATTAAAAAGACTAGGTCAAATTTGCAGGTATCCAGGCTTCTATGGGTGGAGGGAGACAACTATGCTCTTTTGTACATGATCTTAAAAATCAGAAAAGCGTTTCTCTAATACTCATTCTAATGTCTTTATTTTTTTCCATTTTTCCAAGGAAAAGACAATCTAATCCACCTAGGGAGAGACTGAAGTAGGTCACTTCCTTTTTTTCCATAGATAGAAGATGAGATATTATAATAGTTCCAGAACCACCTTCTAACTCTACATACGCTGGCCTGCACAGATGGCTGTGATTCATCGTGAGAGCCTATTTATGCTCTTTTATTTAGCTGCGTAGGACAAGTTGTTCTTTAACAGTTCTTTTATGAGCATCCCATTGGATACCTCTTTGCATGCAGAATGGCACATCATTTCCTAGATCTCTTTTTTTCTTCCCCCAGGGAAAACAAAAAAAATTGAGCCCCCTAAATCTGCAGTAGATGTTTTCTCAGTTTCCTGGTAAAAGCATGTCATTGTCCTACTCTTTCTTTATGGAACATAATTATCAATCTTCTGCTATTTACAATGAGGAAACCTCTCAGTTGCTGCAACTGATGTCTCAACAACTGGTTATCAGCTTTTTAGATCTGTGTGTGAGATAATATATAGAATCATAGAATTGTGAAGGTTGGAAGGGAACTTAAAGATCACCCAGTTCCAGCCTCCCTGCCATGGGCAAGGACACCTCCTACTAGATCAGGTTGCTCAAAGCCCCATCCAGCCTGGCCTTAAAAACTTCCAGGGATGGGGCCTCCACCACCTCTCTGGGCAACATGTTCCAGAGTCTCACCACCCTCATGGTGAAGAACTTCTTCCTAACGTCCATTCTGAAATGACCCATCTCTAGTTTTAATCCATTCCCCCTAATCCTACTATTACCTGACATCCTAAAAAGTCCCTCACCAGCTTTCTTGTAGGCCCCCTTAAGATACTGGTAGGCCACAATAAGGTCTCCTCGGAGCCTTCTTTTCTTCAGACTGAAGAACCCCAAATCTCTCAGTCTGTCTTCATAAGAGAGGTGCTCCAGCTCTCAGATCATCCTCACGTCCCTTCTCTGGACATGTTCCAGCATGTCCATATCTTTCTTGTAGAAGTTAACAAATTGTCCTTCCATTTGCAGGCTAGCTTTGAGAGTAAAGTGTTTTTGTTTCAAGTGTGCCCACAAGAAGTGGAATTATAAGGAATGTAAATGTGGGGATTTTCTTCTCTATAACACACTTCTACTACTGTTCAAAACTAAACTCTTACGCAAGATAGTCTGGATAATTTCTAGGCACATATCTTATGATTCCACATTATTGTGGAAAACAAAGCCCTGTTTTTACCACTAACAAGTTAGTCTACCCATATTGATTTTAAAAGAGTAGTCAGTTATTTAGTTTATGGATATAGTACGGAAAATTAAGTTATTTAGATTCACCCTGTGTGCACAATTTTGGTAACTTTAAACAGATTAGCAGGGGATGAAGATTTATGTAAAAGGATGACAGGTGAGAATTTTGTCTCTCTGAATTTTTTATAGGATTTTGATGGAGTGATAGATAGGTCTATACAGCATAGACTTTTACAGGTATTCTGTATGTGCATATCTCTTACTGCAAGTATATGTTTTGCATCACCAATCCCTTTTTCTCCTGGGTGTTGATTTTGAAATTTATAGCCAGAATGATGAGATAAGATGTAGTATGGTATGTCATATTATAAAATTGTTAGTGCCTTGTGAAGGGAGCCTAGGGAAGGGAGGAATTGTATACAGGCAAGAATAAATTCAGTAGAAAAAATTGCAAGGAAAATTAACTAAGAAAGTATAAATGAATTGAATAAACCCGAGGAGTTTATTTATTTGGGAAGGATCCTTTACAAGTAGGCAATAAGTTATAATTAGGCAGCATCTTAAAATCCTAAACCTGACAAGTTTTTCCATAGTACACATTATTCTTATATAAAAAGAGAAATGATCATTGAGTCCAGTGGGCCTCTTAGAAGTTACATAGATAATTTATTGTAACATTACGTTTTAGCCTTGGGTAACAAGAAATGCTGGGAATCTGGGGAATTGTAGTACATCACTGTATCGTAGTACAGATATTTACTGAGCTCTGTGACTTTACGGTTTGCAGGGTTAGCATTCTGGTAAAAATGCAACTTTGGAAAGGAAGGCTTTGTAGTCAACTGAAGTGGAGAATGCACATAAACGTTGTGCTTTCTGACATTCTGAGACTTAAGGAGGGATGGAAGTTTCCTTTTAACCTTAATTTTTGTGCTGATAAAATTAACTTTGGGCAGAAAAAAGCATTGCCTTTCAAATCAGATTTGTGTACTCAGATTTGCATCAGCAACCGAGTTACAAGTGCAATGATGACACACCTCCAAACCTTTCTGAAAATATCAAGTCAAATTTCAGTTCAAGTCAATGTCTCTTTCAAACTATAGAAGAAAGGCTTAGTAGGTTTTTTTGGGTGTTATCTTGAAACTGATAGAGCTGTTGAAGAAATACGGCAGAAGAAGGGAAGGTTAATTTTTTCAGGAAATTAAGATTAATTTCCTAGAAAGTTTCTGATGATAAACTATGAATATTTTTTCAGATTATACTGTGAACAACTGCTGGTGGTAAAGCTCATAATCTAAATGCTTACAAACAATCAGCTTTACTGAACGTGGATAGACAAATAAGATCAAAATTGGGAGACAAACATGTTAAGAGGTGTTTAAACATTACTCTTACACTTTGATATTTATACTGTGTCAGTACATTCAGAGTTATAGATAGCTGTGGCATGAACGTGTACACAGAGAGGTGGTCCTGGTGACAGGGTTGAAAGTCCAAAATATGAGAGCAGCATGTTATTTAAAAAAAATGAGAGAAGGAGAGCCAAGAAAAAGTTAAACATGTTTGGTTGGTATGATAGATTACAATGAAGGCAAATTGATAGTCTTACATATGTCAACAATGTTTGCAGACTTCATGGCTTAAAAAAAAAAAAAGAAAAAAAGAAGGAAATATTCCAGAATATCTGTTTCAGACTTTCTGTTTTTCTGAGGGGAAGGAAAAAGAAACCAAAACCAACTTATTGAGTACATAAGCTAAGCAAATACCCACTTAAAAAAAGATTTATAGTTCAAATGAAAATTGCAACTGAGCAGCCTGCCAGGAGCTGACAGGAAGGTATATCACAGTCATACCTGGTGAAAGAAAGTACAGAATTGCTGCTGAAGGATATGGGACTATTCTGGGCTCAGAGCACACAGGGGTCAGAGATTACAGAAATATGTACTGAGATATACTGATTTTTTTACAACACTGATGCTCTTGATAAGGGACATAAAACAGTAAAATCTACTTGTGAAGTAAGATGTTGCTGAACCTCTGAGTGTCTTATGTCAAATGATCACAGTAAGAGCCAATAACTGATGTGGGTTTTTTTCCCCTTCCTTTAAGGCAAATCAAGGGAGAAGTTGAATTATTGTAGTGGAGGTGTCTTGCATTATTGTTATTGTAACTACTCTTGCTTACTTATGTGGCACAGTGTGAGTGCACAAGCAACAAGCACGTCTTCTGATACATCACAGATTATGTACAGCTTGACTTGCAGAAATATATCATCTCTGTGGGTAAGAAAAGAGCAGTAAGAAGGCTTTTATCCAACATTATTTTTCAGTTGGAAACCAGTTCTAGGCCAAATTTACCAACACTGTTGAGTGCTGAAGCTGTAGACTGCTTTTGTACATTACTGGAAATTAAAGACTAAGACAATAAAATTTATTTGAAAAAAATCCATGTTACACAACATTTCTTTTAGTACCAGTCTTTTTATCTGGGCTTTCTTTTCACAGAAATACCATTTTAGAGGCATTTTGTCCTTGCTGGAGTAATAGTTCTGGTCTGTATACCCTAAAACAAAAAAATAAAATTCTTGGGTTTGACAGAGGGGGATTTAAAAGGAGTATTCTATTCCTCATAATTTTCTACTTGTGTTCTTATCATAAAACACCATTTCATTTTGTCTTGTTGGGTTTTAGTTCTTTTTTTTTGTGTCTCAAGAGGTTGTTACCAAGTTACAAGTGTCTTCCCATGTCTGTCATAATAAAAAAATAGGGTGTCAAAAGCAATGAGAACTTTAAGTCATTGTGTAACACTGTTCATGGATGAAAGAAGTATGCTGAGTCATAATCATAGCATTGTGTCATGTACACCGTACATGTGGCGTGCACACATGCAGTGTTTGGTACAGCTCAGAATCTGACAGTGATCAGCGCTGTACACATACTCACAAAGGCACTGTCCTGGCCCCAAATACCTTGTAAGTCACATGGAACAAAATGAAACAAAGCTAGGAGAGAAAGATTTTCAATATGAAGAACTGATGAAGGGCAGAATTTGCTGGAGGTTGCAATGTAACCTTGCCATAGTTGGACTCTGCTGAGTGCCACCAGTGACATCCTTCTGAAGGTTATAAGACCAAAAGTACCTTTGTTGTTCATTTTACTTACCATCAAACATAAAATTTGAAATTTTTTGTCCCACCCTTGAGGTGCTTGATGTTAGATGATTTAATTTTATATTGCCTCACGGCAAGGAACTAATGCTGAACTTCCTTGTGTGAATGTAGTTTTAGTAATCAGATAATTCATTCCACAAATGTCTTCTCCAATAATCCTGAAAGTGTTTGTTTCACTTTGGAGTTTCTTTCTTTTTGTGCCAGTAACATTATATAATCGAAATCAGCAAACTAGTGTACCTAGTGTGAAGTAACTCCTCTGCTTTGTGTTTACCTCCTGTAGTGAATCCTATTATAAAGCCGTCAGCTACTCCCTTCCTGTGGCAAAAAAAAAACCTTTTCTGATTCAAAAGGATCAAGAGATCCTCTCGTTTTTTATAGGCTCCGGGCTGAGTGATGCCTATCCTAGATCTCACAACAATGTGAATTGATGGGAGGCAAAAAAAAAAATCAAAATTTGGAAGAGAAAAAGCAAAATAATTTGGTAACAGGATGCTTTCTAAAAGGTGCAGACAGGTTGGTGTTGTTACAATAATTTGGTGGACACAGACATATTAATGCAGATGCGAAGTTCAAAGGTACATGAGAAATAGATGTTTGCAGCCCATCTGTGGGTTTCATGTTTGACAATTCTAGCAATAGAGCTAGACCTTCACTGTCCGATATTTCAGTCTTAATATTGAAAAGTTTCATTTGAGTGAAGAGAGGAAAAACAACTGAAAAGATGTTAAGAGCCTGTTCTTATATGTGCATACATATAAAAAGCACTGTCCCGTACAAAATGATTTGTGATTTTCCCATATGAGTGTAGAAAATGGAATGTAAATTAATTTTTTATCCATTATTACAGTGTTTATTTTGTATGGCTGTGAAGATGCATGATTATGTTTGCCTAAAAATAAATTTTTACATAAGACCTTTCATAGACAGGAATTTTTCTATTAAAAATATATCAATGAACTAATACCACATTCTGTTACACAAGTTGGCCTTTAATTTACATTGCATTTTCAAGGAGTCACTTAAGGCAAAGCATTGCCAGCTGGAAGCATTTTTTAATGCAACTTACTATTCACTCTTACAGTCATTCTTTTTATTCCAGATTGCACCTCATTATATTATACCAATATTATAATTGAAAAATCTAGTTGAAACAATTAGGACCAGAAATGCTCTGTTATGTATACTAATACATAACAAGTATTTGTATTTGTACAGATTGTTTAATACTGTCTGAAAGGATAGTATAAACATTTTTAATGCTGCTGAAAGGTGTATTTTGGCAAAAGCTCCAAGAGCTATGTCAGTGCTTTGGAAAAAAATCCTTTGGAGTAATCTGTCCTTCCTATTCTCTTATAGGATGTGTAAAATCTCTTATCCTTATTTCCATCTTCTGCTTTACTCTGCTGAAAACATAAAGCTTGTGTTTCTCATCATTCTTCAAGAAGTTATTTGCATCTAGAGGCTGACAAGTTAAGCAAGTTAGCTAAGGCTAAGGTCAGATCAACACGTAGAGCTAAAGGAACTATAAAGCTTGGCTATTTGCCCCTAGCCTAAGCTAGCATTTCTGATTTAAATACTCATCACAAGAAACTTCAGAGTCATCTGATTATGTCATTTCTGTAAGTTTTAATCCTAGTCACAAAAGTCATCCATAGATAAGTCATACCTGGTAGGGGTTCAGTCACCTATCTTCTTATCATGAGTTAATTCTTCCTGTATTTATAACTTTAGCAAAAGACTTGACTAATAATCAGTAGCTGTGAAACATTATTATTACTGAAAGTAATAAATGAGGAACAATTGCTTCGAGCTTGACTGATCTAGCTGTAACATCTGTGCTTCTGCTTAGAATAAGTGTAAAGGACTTCATGTAAGCATGTTATAACAGTTATCCTATCCAGCATATTGATAACAAACAAAGATTCGAGCAGTTAATGCTGAGAAGAACTGGTCCAGATAACAAGAAATTGACCTTAACAACTCCTTGTAAACTTAGCCTTTTGCAGTGAACTTCATTTCCCAGCCAGATCATCTTGCTGAAGATTTGCATGTTGTATTGATATCAATATAAAATAGGTTAGAGAGATTTATGCATAATTTTGATTCACGTAACCAAAAAATGTAACCAAACTCATGGATTCAGAGAAAAAATATCTATGCGTAGTGACAAAGAAATATCTACTGTAGCTACTTACCTGAAATATCTTCTCACACTGTTCCAATTAGCTTTATAGTGTGACATTAAAACTCAGTTTTCTTCCTCACCAGAAAACAAGCTTTTCTGCTCTGAATTATACAGTGACCTTGTTTATATCATAGACTCCAAAATAAGGTGACAATTCTGTCATGTATTTCATGTAAAACATTTCAAAGAAGAAACTTATGCTATGAAATAAAGCAGAGGCTTTTAGGTAATATATATTACATATTTGATGTTTTTGAAAAAGTGACTAATAATGTGTTACTTTTCTTGAACTCATATTTTGAGGGCAAATACTTCAGTGAAGAGGCTATAAAATGCAAATGTGAAATTAATTTGTCTTGCAGATATCTATTTTTGGAAAGCAGAACAGCCTTTGCAATTACTTCTCTCTAAATACAATTAAAAAAGCCTGCCATCTCTATGGAACATTATATGATTTCCAGCGGAGCCATTTGTTTTTTTGGCAGCATGAATGCCTGAGTGCAGCAAAATAAACCAAAAAAACTTTTATTTTTTTTTGATGGCTAAGTACTTTATTAATCATGTAAGGCCAATTCATGGTTGTTTTTTTTTTTTTGCTGTACTCAAAATCAGTGGCATTTGGATAGGCTGGGAGGCAGACTGGGATACTGGAAAGTTTCACAAATACTCATCAGCGAGCTATCTGTCATCACTGTTGGGGAACAGCTATAGCAAATACACTTTGGGGTCCTCTGGAGTATTGGTTGAGTCAAATACATTGTTATTTGCCTGTATGTTAGGTTGCTTAAAACTCATGAAAAGCTTAAGCAGACCTAGAGCAGTGTGAAAAATTTAAAACGCCTTGGAAAGGATGTCGTAGCAGGATTTCCAATTAATTTATACTCAGAGAACTTTATGTCAGAGAAGAAGATGATCCTACTACCTCTACAGGCCACAAATAAACTACAAATTAAATAAAGTCAATAAAACGAAATGTCATTCAGTTTATGCCATTTTCTTTCAGAAGGTCTTGAACCAGGACCATTTGTCTAGGGGAAGCCATGTATGAGAGCACCGTGAGAAGCCCAAAGCTTAAATTTGGACTCTTCATGCAAAACACGAAGCTGGATCTGACAACAGTCAGATGCTTACCAGTTAGCTTTTGCAGTCTTGATGGATTTGCCTCAGGGTAAAGTAAAATATTGACTGTTAAGTAATTGGAGTTCTTGTACAGCACCTAAGATGCACAGCCTGCAATGGTTCTTTCCAACCATTGAGTAGGCACCACCATCTTTCTCTTTAAAATGCTGTGTATCTCTGGTCTTGTAAATATTTAGGTTGGGCTTTTACACATGCTACTGGTAATTTTCACCCTGACACTTAGACTGTAAGAGTGTCTAAACTGAATAAAATTTATTTTATGACAAAATAACCAGATAAAAGTCAAATTTTTTGGATGGCTTTAATGTTTGCATACCAGACATTGTGTATTGGAAAAAAATTATTGCACTCTCTGCTAAAAATCCATCTGTTAAACAGTAAGACACTACTATGAAGACACTATTATGTGATCTTGAACAATGCTCAGAGAGAGACTTGTTGAGGTTTCAACAAATAATATAGGCAGGGTGAGTTTTTAAAAGAAACTAAGGAAATTAAAATAACAGTTCGCACAGCATAACTCCACTTAGAACTTATGTTCAGGAACCACTGGTAACTCTACTAGATAAGATCCTATCAATTTTGCAGGGATATATTAATTTGGTATTAATTTTTGATAATTTTGACAAACACTATGGGGCTTCAACTCAAAGGACAGTACAAATTCAACAGCACACTTGTGTCATTTGAATTACGTTAGTATCTGTGGATGGAAAATATAATCACATTAAAATGTACTTCACAGTAGTTTCGTAAAACTACTAAGGTTTTTCTGTAGGAAAAAGCCCTTCTGCTATGGGATACAAGAAGATTTTAAAAAATACCTTGAGTTATTTGTAATTGTTTTATCAACAAAGTGGATTTGTTGAAGTTATTCACAATAATATGTTCAATAACTCTAATTAATTTTAATATTGTCGTTTTAAAGCTTTGCTTTTATCCAGTATTCCTTGCTTCTTTACTTGAACACAACACAAAAGATACCATCGCTCTGAAACAGAAAAGCCCTGTAACTGGTTAAAAGATATGAATATTATTATGAAATACTGAATTTCTTTGTCTTTTAAAATATGTTAGAACTGGTTTTGAAGATATTTGGATCATGGGAAATATATGACCTGGTGGCTGAGGTGGATTGCAATTGTTTTGGTTTGTTACGGCTGCCTGCAGACCCCACAGGGCTATTGAAGCCCTTCTGTGCACACGTGCAGCTACCTCAGAATACGCCTCATCTGAGAGAGAGGTACTTGGGGAAGGCAATGGAAAATACACAACTATTATTATTTTTAATTGAAGGATGCCTATCATGATACTTTTCCCCTTAGCTTAAGGCATTGCAAGAGTTTTCTGCGTTTTCCAGTAAAAAAAGTTTGGGAACATCTAAGGACTTCTCAGTACTGACACAATTTTATTCTTTTCATAATCAATCTGGATGAAGACTATAGTAATAACTACAGTCAGGGCTATGAAGGTGACCAGACTTTTGTACAAATAAAGCACAGAGGTATTTACGTGGCCTAGGCACAGATGAATGATTCAGCACATGATCTTGTTTGATTTTTACAAGAAAAAAGAGACATAAAGTCAGTAACAGTGTTTAAACAACTACCTAAAAGCATTTTGAATTTGTAAGTTTCTAAGACTCGGGTATATTTGTGAAAAATCCTTGCATTTGTGATATTAAGGTGAAGCCAGTGTATTAAGACTCTTGGGGAAAATGTTTAATAGAGAATTATTTTCAAATGTTCATCTGTAAATTGCCTGGTACATACTTATCTTTTGAAGAGTTTCTACATCATTTGGAGTCTAATTTTAATCACCGAAGGATGAAATGGGAAAATTTAATTCCTACTTTAAGTGTGCAACTTGATACAGCATTAACTGTGGTGTTGCTACTGATACCTCTGCTCTATATCTGACAAAAGCTACTGGACAAGTTGGATGAAGGAAGCATTTCAAATGAGTTTTTTTTGGTTTTTTTACCATGTTTGCTTAGACTATGAGAATCCTGTGGATTTTTTATAACTGTGATTAAAACTAATAGCACAAAATGAGGCACAGTTTAAATATAATAAGAGGAGGAAAAATAGAGAAGGGAAAAAATGCAGTTAAGTGTTATGTATTTACATAATCATAATCCAAGTTATAAACCCAATGTATGTCTGTAAAACAGCACCAAGAAAAGAAAAGCTTATATACGAGTAGATGTTTTCTTATATATGAATAGATGTTTTCCATTTGATAGACTTGGGGAAGGGATTAATTTCTGAATCTTAGACCCGGTGATTGGGGTTTTTTGTGTATGTGTGTGCTTGTTTGTTTTTCTGAGTTTTCCTTTTCCCTTTTCAAACACAGGTGAAAGGAAGTCTTCTTTGAAATTATGAAGCAAGGAGAAGGAAATAGAAAAAAATAGAAAAAAATGTTCATTGTTACCAGATTAGGAGCATCCTTAACACTCTGTAAGCTATGTAATGCATAGCACTTACACTTATATAGACACAATGAATACATATGCCAGAGAAAAATGATACAAAATTCTTGTATCCACCTGCAAATCTAATGCGTTTGAAACCTTAAAATGAATTATTTTTTTCACACAGTTTCTTTTTTTGCCTAAGGAGTTCTGTAAGACATATGATAGGTAAACCTGAAGCCTGCTACACTGAATTTTTCTGAATATGCAATTACATGAAGCTTACAGGGAAAAAAAAAAAGAGCTCTGTTATGAAAGTATGGGCAACCCATGCTGATATAAGGGGATTTATTGCCGCAACAATAAATGGTTCTTAGGTAAGGATTAATTCCTCTGTGTGCTTCCTGACTAAATAATTACTGATGTCTCAGACACTGAAAGGTTCTGAGAGCCTCTGTGCTACACGATGCTGGCTCATCCGTGCCTATTCTGGCAAAAGCTTCAGAAAATGCGACTCCTCACCATCGTATGGGAAGGCATACTGAATTACGGTGTGGGTTTCAGTAAGCCAGAGATACAAGGGAGGAAGACCACATTCTGCCTGTCAAATTTAAATTGTAGATATAATTCGCTGACACGCTATCTGTGTTCATGTGCTTTACTACATCAGATCTACTTACCAGCTTCTTACCTGCTTGAAATGGTAGAACAGAGGGTGGAAAATCAGGAAAGAAAAAGAAGCCAAGGAGAGTCTGCTTGATCTCAGTTTTGCAGACATTTGAAATCTGAATAAACCTCAGCATGTGGGAGGTCTTATTAACTTTAGCCATTCAATTTCTTTAAAATAAGCTTTTGTGTAAGTATTTAAGGATCAAAGTTTCAGTGTCTAGAGAAGACCTGCCAAGACTATGGCAGGTAGCACAAAGTGGCGCTCGCTGACAGCTATGCATCCATCTCTTCCTCCTCTTCCTTGGCAGGTTCTGATCCCACTGGGAGAGGCCTCAGCAAGCCCTTAAAGTGACAAAGCCAGATGAAAAACATTAATAAAACTTTATACAACTAAGTACAGCACTCAATAAGGAGAAATACACTTTCTAGGGATCTGAAAGAAATTTGGAAAGGAAAATAGGAATGAAAACCAAGTATTTTGTAAGCCTCCTGAACTACAAGCATTGTACAGTTGAAGCAGGAATAAACTGTTTTTTCCGCTACATGAGTATCAGCATTGCACACTGCCTCATCTATTAAGAAAAATGTCTTTTTAGGATGTTAGGGAAAGAAGCAAGATTAGAATTATTTCAAGAAATAGATGTTTCACTAATTTGTTTTACTGGATTTATAAATCAATACTTAAGGTTTTAAAACATTACTTCACCTGTTCTCTGTCGATACTCTTTTAATAACTTCTGAGAATTCTGTCATGTATGTGCAGTACTTGATCAGATGGCTGGGAGAAGAAAAATGGCACTTTTATATTGACTCCTATACATCATAAACAGCTTTGTCATGCAGTACTGCATGCTTTCTTTTTTCTTTTTTTTTTTTTTTTTTTAAAAGGGCACACTAAATATTCTGGTTAGGAATTTTCTATAATTTCATAGGAGAGAGGTAGTGCTTTTTCAAGTTTAATCAGGAGGGGGAAAAGCATGTTTTTGACAGCTTGTCACCTGAAATTATGAAAATTGAGTTAATCGTTCCTGTGTAAAAGGGGAACTGAATACAGATAAAATCTTGTTTACATGCATCGTTAATTTTTTTGTTTTTTAAAAACCAGGTAAGTAGTGCAATCTGTAAGTGGCCACTTACCTTTACGTAATAAGATATGGGAACTGAAGGGTTAGAAATGCTCAGTTTAGGGATTTCTGAACCCTCAGAAGGCACATGGAATTATGAAGTGTAGGTAGTAAGGGAAAGCTATGAGGTTTTGAGTCCTTTGTTATTCACCCTAAAATACCATACCTGTGAAGCTCGACCTCTCTTTCAAAGAAGAGAAAGTATGTTTTGGTATTACTGCTCCTTTGTGATACTTCATGTGCAATACATTTAATATATGGCAGTTATTCGTTTGTAATCACTGATATTTTTAATTAATATTGCAATATTCACATACATTGGAGCGAAGTTGTTTTGTAAAGGCTATCTATTATATCTTTTTTTTCCTGGTTAAGCATAGATTTTATTGTCATTGGACTGGATACCTGGAGGTGACCAACAGGAAGAACTAATTTTCTACCAAAATTAAAATATGTACAGGTATGGTAATTTCTGCTGTGTGAAGTAGTAAACATCAAATCACATACAGATTTTGTTCATTTCCAGGCCCAGACTCTTCTCAGTGGTGCCCAGTGACAGAAAAAGAGTGAGAGTTCAGACAGAACTGAAACATGGCAAATTCCACTTTAACATAAGAAAAAACTTCTTTACTTTGGCAGTGGTCATGCACTGGAACAGGTTGCTCATCAAAGTTGTGGAGTCTCCATCTTTGGAGATATTCAAAACTCAACTGCCCAGGACTCTGAGCAACCTGTTCTCTCTGACCCTGCTCTGAGCAGGGAGTTGGACTAGCTGATCTCCAGAGGTGTCCCCCAGCCACAGCTCATCTTTGATTTTGTGATTTACTGAGCTGCACAGCTACACTATTAACTTGAGGGGTTTTGTTTTAAGAAAAATATTTCCTTTTAAAGCTTTCTTGTCTGAAAATATCAAGATTGTCTTTATGTTACCTTAAGGCATTCTATTCTACAATGAACAGAGAGGAGGAATCGCTATCCAGCAATATAAGAGTAATTTATTCCGTTTGTAGCCTGTGAACACTAAGATCCATACATGATCTTATTTTTCCTTTTAAATCCCCTTATAAAGGATTTGTTATTAATTCCTAATAGCTGGTAACGTCATGCAATGGAATTATATTCAGTAGAAAATTACAATCATCAAAATACTTAGTTCCTGAAAACTTTAAGTTTTCACAGAGAAAATTTAAGATACTAAGGAACAAAAACCCATATGCTGCTACTTCTTACCTTGCTGTTATTATATTATTCTGATGAAGGTCAAAAAGGATAGATAAGGTTAAGAAAATACTTCAGTGGTAACTAAAACTTAATTTTTCTTAGTCCTTCTCTCCAAGTGTAAAAAGAAAAATACTTTGCATTGACAATACAGAATAAAAGTTGTCAGAGTTCTCACTTAAAAGTACTGTTGTGTATTATAAAAGTTGTGAGATTTTTTTTTTTTGCCAGCCCTTTACAGCAACCCTTTTTTTTACAATTTTTTGATTTATCTGGAATTACACATTTGTAACAGGTTTTCAAACCTTCCTAATTAATAATTCTCACTCATTTTCACTAAATACTGTTTTATACTTTGGGTACAGATGAGATTGATGGAATGGCAAATAAAGTTCCATCTTAAAAAATGTATGTAGCAGCTTTATTCTTTGAGAAAGAGAGTGCCACACATTTGAAGTACTCCTTTTCATCAGTACAAGAACTGCATCACATTTATAAAAAGCTTGTAAAAAATGCTGAACAGATCTAGCCATCAAAGTGAAGGTCCAGTTGAATATTGTAAAGACCTTTTAGAAGGCTTGAAATGATCCTAGTGCTGAAATCCCATTTTTGATTTTCACAGTGGGTAACAGGAAACTGTCTGTAACACTTTACTCACAGATATCTTTAGATTTTGAATTCATGTGAGCTAATGACCTTGTAAAATAGTCAGTGAGATGCAGTGAGGTAGCTTCAATATCTGTGAAAGTGTGATTTTTTGCTTTCGCTATCCTATAGTTTGTCTGATAATTTGTCATATTACTATTTTTATTGCTATTACTATTTATGGATATTAGAATTAGCAGATAACATCCGGAGTCTCTAACTAATTGTATTACACTGTTCTGCAGGTGGGTGAAAGATCCTTTCCTGCAGCTGAAAGGGGCAAAGTACTGGGATTGTCTTCAGAAACTTACAGAGTTTATAGAAATCACACGTTTGTTGTCTTGCAGTTTTTCATGCCATAAAGAATTTTGTATTGTGAGAGGTTTTTTTAAGTTCAACTCTTTCATTAATTGTTTCCAAAGCAAAAAGACAAAATCCATTATTTTTGCAGGCTTCATGACTGTATCATCTGAAAGGTTTGGTGAACTGAAAAATCAGACACGATTTTAGAGTAGCATCTCTTGTCTTTGTTTGAGATGCATCTGTTTAGGTAACTCTTGTTTAGCAGTGATAGCTTGGCTGTGGTCCAGCAGTTTAATTAGACCTTGCTTACCTAATCGCTTAGAGCAGATAATATTACTGAATTCAGGGACTATGAACATCCCATATCTGACAAAGCAGGCTTAATGAAAATCACTATGTTTTTACATTGTATTTGTCTTGCCAGGAACACCTACTAGAACACATATATTTTTCACTAGCTAGAAAAACACGCAGTTCAGAGTTGCAGTCCCTCAGTTGTTCACTCTTCAGAAAGCCAGAACTGAGCAGGAATTAAAATTGAATGAAAACTGGAGGGGGAGTTGCAGAGAAGGACAAAGTGTACAACAGAACATCATTTTCTAGACAGATGTTAATTTGTTTCTCACTGGGTGAAACCGATCTGCTGTAATGTGTTTGTGTGTGGATTTTGAAATGTTTTTGAGCAGAATATCTGTGGAGCACTGAGGGCTGACTTCAGCCCCTGGGTTGGTTCAGTTGCCTGATTTCTTCACACAGGCTAGCTAGCTTGACTCTTGCTTGACAGCTGCCGAGAGCTGATTTTTGGAGACTTGTACTCACAGCAGGGAGTCATTTTGTGCTTTGCTGAAAGGAAAGGAGGCATGCTCAACCAGTGGTTCTCACAAGCAATACCACCTCGGTTTTATCTCTTCCCTTCCAACCCTCCTTGGCAAGGGTGAGGGGAAAGGGATGAGGGAGTATATGGTTAGTGAGTATGTACGGACCACAAAAAAAAAAAAAGCTGAGAGACTATTTTCTTTCACTGGGAAACTGGGAATTACTATGTCTTTTTGGCAAAAAGGAAAAGTCTGTTTGCAAACATGGGTACTTGCTCTGCTATACAAATGCTGACTTTCTGTCTTAGAAATGGCAGTGGTTATTATCTGTGGCTATGTAACACAGCCTTCTTCTGTGGTTTCCTACCCTTGTTGCAGGACCCATCACATTTCATAATCTAGTATCATTGGATAAACTGGCGATGAGCTTAGTTTTAATTCATCTGTTGTGCTGTATTTCTTCTTTTTTCATTAGCTTCTATGCAGGCAGATAATCTGTCCTTGCAGCAGAGGTGCACAGGACAGCAGGGGCAGATGCTGCCATTGCTACCCCAGCGTGAGGTCTCTCCTCCCAGGTTTCAGTGCTCAAGGTTGCCATCTGCATACGCAGGCAATTTAGTCACCTTAATTTTAAGTGCTTAATTTTCACATTTCAGGTTGCCCCCTCACAAATGTTTCTCTATTACGTAGACAGGAAACCAAGTTTCTGTTAGGCACTCAAATTAGATACCTAAAGTAGACAGTCTGAGTAGTCCCCAGCGTGATAATTTTCCATGTTTTACAATATCGGAATTGGATCATGCTTAAGAATCATGTCTTGGTAACATAAGGGAAATATACTGCTTATGGGACTGTTTTCTCTCTATATTGGAATCCAGTGCTTCTCTGTGTGTACTTTTGTAATAGATCTAAAATGTCAATAATATATCATAATTACCAAACAGAGAATGAAAATTGTATGCAATTGTTCTCTTGGAGGGATCTCAACTTCTTCCAGGCAGCATATCAAGTTCTCAGTTATAAAACTGTAGTTGTGAGTCTGTTTAGCTGGGAACACAAGGGAAAAAATAAGCAAAAGAGACATGATGACATTTTTCTATGGCCTCTACAGACTGTAGTATAAACTCGAATTGTTTTAATCAAAATGGAGAAACCCTTAAAAGAAATAACTGAATATAGTCTGATGTGACCTATTGAGGTTTGATAAAGATATTGTTAAGAATTTCTTTAAGGATTTATTAAGATTAGTAAGGTTGTGGTTTTGTTCTGACAAAGCTAGAGCCATCTGATACAGGCCAAGTTGCATCAGAAGCTGAAGCAATTATTTTCAGTGCAGTTGTTTTGTAATTTTGTCTATAAAGTACACTTTTTCCAGGATTTTTACTGTGCCTTCAAAAGATAAATCATTGTTTTGTTAATAGAATCTTATGCCACAAATATGCTTCTTGGTACTACTAGTAATATCCCACCTGTACAAAGGAGGGTGTTCCTTGTACTACATTAATCAAAATAGACATTGATGAATAAAAATATTTTTTTCTCCCCTCTGCATTTCATATAAGCATAAGAGATAACCATTTGTAGGGCTTTTCCAAATTTCTGGACACAGATCAGAGAAAATAAATGAGGTGCACTTGCACAGAGAAGTGCAAGTATAAATTGACAGAAAAATTGAAGCTATACAATTTGGGCTATGAGTTACAAAATAGTTTCTAAAAACTAGAGGAAGGAGATTATGAAGCAATTTCCAACAGGAGTTTAAGAAAAAAAGTATTTAAATAGTCTTGAGGTAAGAATTTATATGAGTCTCTATTTCCTCCATTGATTGAGCTAATAGACAACTAGAACCATTTACCCAGAAGATCTGGCCCGGTTCTGTCATTAAGAACAGTAGATTTTTTTATTAAGGGAGAGAAAAAGTGTTTGGGTTTTTTTTTATTTTCAAAGTCTGTACCTAGTAGGCACACTTTACAGTGGTGTCTAGGAGTAGTTTTACTCTCTGATACAACTTGATGGATTTAATTTTTATTTGTGTATACGTCATTTTATTTATTATTCAAGTAGATACCGCATATTTTCATGTGAAAAGTTGTTTTCATTAACCTCCAGTATCTCTACATGTTCATTTTGATGAAATGGATCTTATGATGTCAAGAATTGTCTAATAAAAGACAGAAAAATACATTTATATGCAGATTAAATTAAAAGCTAAGCAGCTGTTGGCACCTCAAGAAAAAGATTGAAATACTAATTTACGAAATCTTCAATTTCTTTTTTATTTTTGGATGATTTTTCATTACCATGTGTTTACTAGGTAACCTTTTTAATTCTAACATTTTAGAGTTCAGTGGCTTTTATCTGCAGTGGTTAATTCTTCTACTATTACATTATGTAGTGACTTTTTCAATAGGGCCTAATTCACAAAGGCATTAATAATTCTACATGTTTGAATACCTTGATGGGGCCAGATATTCAAATGGGTCTTTTAAACATGCTTTCTACAATAGATCTTCAGGATATTCAGTCTGGAAACAAAATATCTGGCTCATAACACAGTTAGTTTTAAAAACTTTTTTCTGTTTCCTTGTCAATATACTTATTTGTGTTGTAATAGGAATTATTTGATATTCTACTGAAAATTTTTAATTGCAGGCAACATATTGTAACTTTATCATGCTATGTTGGATATCTGGGGGAAAGGAAAAAAAACAAGCATAAGAATCCCTTAAAAGGAAAGCAGAGAAGTCAAAGATGAAGTGAAAACATTACACATCAATTAATTTTCTGTCAAGCTGAAAATTTACAATATGCCTGGAAAACAAAGAGCAACAGAAAACCACTCTATTTCTAAAACCTTTTTGACAAAGTGAAACCCCAGTCTCTCATGAGTGTGCCTGTCACTTATTAATTTGCCCTTTTCTGACAGTTTTGCTATACCTGGCTGCAGTGGGCTCCATTCTTTTTTAGACAAGTACATCTTTTAATACCTTTGCCAGCTAGCTGGGCTGTAATTTATCTGTTGTGATGATCCCCTCCAGCAACATCAGAACCCGCAAAATGTAAGACAACAGAGGAGAGATGTATATCTGGCATCTCTGCAATAGCTGCAAAATGTGAATGTCCTCTTTCCCACTAATCAGAAACCAAATCCAAAACAAGCAGGACAGTCCTGTCAAAAGCGGGATGCTGAGGGAAGGAAAAAGAAAGTTCTTCAGAGACTGACTGGTTTCTTGTACAGTCCATATGCAGGTAGACGAGTGACTCCTGACTGAGTGTCGAGTCAGGGAACTTCTTTCTAGATAAAGAACTTTCCAATGAAAGGAAAGCAGGAAGTTTTACTGGATAAGGTGAGTCCAGAGGCTGGTAATACAATTTTGTGAAGGAGGGTTCATTTTAAAATCTGGATTTGTTATGAATAATAGTGTTTGACCATTTTGTCACAAATAAAAGAAAAAAAAATCTATTCTAGTAAATGGTTTATTTCAAGCGCTGATATTTTACATTAAATTCTATTGTGCAGTATTATAAATACAAAATATAATTATTTCAAAAGAAAAGTGAAAATATTTTTGAGTTTAATGCTTAATATTGTCTACTTGGCTCTTTTTCCAACTTTCTTTCAAAAAATATTTTTTGTTAAGATTGACCCCATTTCACAGAGACCTTGATTTCAGTGAATTGAACAGATAATTCTGCTGAAGCTCCTGCAATTATCTCTTCTTCAAAAAGCTGAAGATATAAGCATGTCATAGAGATAGGGTGATATGCTCAATAGAGAAGAGGAGTTCTTAAATTGCTAATTCCGTGTTTATGTGGGGGTTATAATGCATAAATTGAATAAAATGTGCTTTTAAATGTGACCCGTCTAAAATGTGGCTATATACATGCATATATGATGTAAATTTGCACTGTGTTAGTATTGTAATTGTTCAACATCTTCATCAACGACCTGGATGAGGGTACAGAGTGTACCCTCAGCAAGTTTGCTGATGACACCAAGCTGGGAGGAGTGGCCGACACCCCAGAAGACTGTGCTGCCATTCAGAGAGACCTGGACAGGCTGGAGAGTTGGGTGGGGTGAAAACTGATGAGGTTCAACAAGGGCAAGTGTAGAGTTTTGCATTTGGGGAAGAAAAACACAATGTACCAGTACAGGTTGGGGGCTGACCTGCTGGAGAGCAGTGTAGGTGAAAGGGACCTGGGGGTCCTGGTAGACAGGAGGATGACCATGAGCCAGCAATGTGCCCTTGTGGCTAAGAAGGCCAATGGCATCCTGGGCTGCATTAGAAAGGGTGTGGTGAGTCGGTCAAGAGAGGTNGAGAAGAAAAATGGCAGGCATGTAGAAAGTGAAAGAGAGATCCAAAATGGACCCATTTAGTATTATAGTACTTCCTCTGAGACTATTTTCCAGAAAAAAAGGTATCAGTTCTGCTCTGAAGATGTTGTGTTAACTCTGGAGAAGACAGTCGATCAATTAAGGGTGAAATGAAGGATTTTATTCCTGCTTTCAGTGCAAATCTCAGTGTGGCCTTAACTATGGAGTTATTAATAATATTTTTATAATAATTAGGAGTAATATCATCTATCTATATCATATATAATATATATTTATTATATGTAGCTATATATAATTATATATAACGTATATAATATATATCTATTATATAGACTGAATTTCATATCTATATAGTTTTTATATATATGTAACTATATATAGTTACAGTTTTATATATATATATATAAAAAATATCATATATAGTCATGTAAAGTGTTCCAAGTTAATTATGAGACCTGGATTTTAATTTTGATCATTCAGTTACTACCATTAAAATAAACTTTGCTTCTTTCTTCTGTAACCACTTACAAAATCACTTCTGAGGAAACAGAAAACAAGAATCCTGAGGATGAAGGCTGTGAGAATCTTGGGATTAATACTTATGTGCCTCATCCTATTCATTTGCTCTATTACATGTGTGAAATAATACACCATATGCCACACAGTAAGGTTTAATCCCATCAAATTTCACACATGCTACACAGGGGACATGTTTTAGTGTTGGTTTTGTTTCCTTCATTACCCATTTTGGTTAGCGACACATTAAAGAACCAATTTCCAATTGCCATTTCAGGAGGCGTATAATCTTACCTTAGATTTTCTTTATTCTGTCTTGCTGTTTGTAGCTCTGGGTATCCTAACATGAAATTTTCTAAATAAAAATAATCCTATAGAAAAACGGTAGCCGTAATTTCAAAGGTTGGCTGAAAAAAAGATTCTTACCAAAATCTTCCACAAGAAGGTCATTCATATTAATCAGATCTTCTATAAAATGGTAATCTTTATATTTATGCAGGTAGAAGACTTTGTTTGCTATAGCTAAGCCATGAACAGAATTAAACCTTTTCCTTAGGTATGTTTATTGCCATTAAAGATCAAGCCTTAGAGAAAGGTAGTAATTAAACTGCTGATGACCCGTATAAGAGCTAAGTTTACTTACAGACTGCAACACAGCAGTGTAGAAAACATTGCTCAGCTGGAGACAATTTTACTCTCAAAGACAAGCTTCCCTTGACATTAAGAAGACTTTATTGAGGAGAAGCTTGATAAATATTATTTCTTAGTCTGTTTACAAACCCAAGTGTAAAATGAGACTCAAGTGTCAAATGGGAGACATGTATGACTTCTCCTACTGTTTGGCTAATGTGCTGAAAAATACCATATGAACAGCCATCCTGAGCTACTGGAGTGGCACTAATTTATTACTATAAAATGGAACAATAAGTGACACCAGTCACAGAACCCTGGGGGAGGTGTGTGAAAAAATGAATGAGGGATTGATGTAGCTTCTCTGACTGCTTTCAGAGACTGAGCTGAAGTTCAAAAGGGAAGTAGAAATTATGCATTACTTGGAGATGCCTGCACTGACAGTTGCAAGCTTTGCAGCTCTCCAGACTGGAAGCTGTGCAGTCTCATTAGCATAGAGTTGCTCCAAACCTGTAGTACAAAACAGCTTGTGCACTCTTCTGGGCTAATATGGGGCTGTTTCATGTCTAGTCAACTAGGCCAGGTTAAAGTGAACCAGCCTCACCCTGCCTTATAAATCTATCTANATGTATGTCTGTATCTTTACATACGTTGGGTGGTTCTTTTCCTGGCTCCTTTGAAAGTCCTGATAGACTAATACTCTCCTGCTGTATCCTCATATCAGGCAGTTAGCCTGTTGCCTAGACACCCGCTGAAGCAACTGGAATGTCACAGTTATTTTCTTTCAAAGGCATAGGAACTGCAGGAAGTCCAAGCAAAATGAATACCTGAATTATCAAAAAGGTGTATTCAGGTGAAATCTCCTCCTTGTATTTGAATTGCTAGAAATTCAGAAGTGAATGTTGCAATTTTAGGCTCTTCTATATCTTCTAATGTATTTCTACCAGAAATTGCAGTCCCCTCCAGAAAGAAAATGAGAGAGAGACACACATGAGAGAGTTTAGCACATCATAAAGCAGTCAAACTGTTCATTAATAAACTTAGTGTTGGAACATTTTTAAATTTATATATATTGTTTACCCCAAAAAAGGAAATTTGGGGAGAAAATATGAAGTTGTCCAAGAACTTCACTTGTTTGTAGGTGAATTTAAATGAAAAAGACTTGGATGCTGAGGAGAAACAAAACAAAACTAAACAACAAGGGGCAGTATAAGCACTGGTGTTCATAAACAAACCTGAAATTTTATTAACTATGTTGTTTTTTCAAATGTCATCTTCTCTGCCTTTCAGGATTATCTAGTCTTGATTCTTTCTGATACATTTAATATACTCTTTTTTCTACTTAATTCCCCTTGGTTTTATTCCTTTTAGTTTAGAGAGAAAAAGAAGGAAGCAATTTCCTTTTCCTGACAGAAGACCCTACTCCTTTTTCTTCTCAGTCTGGACATACAGACAGAAATTCATCTTTGGCTGTATAGATCATGGGATCTATGCCTATTTGTCTACTTCAGTCACATCTCCTCTCTTCTGGCATAAATCTGAGCTTGTCTGTGTGTTCCACATGCTGCCTTCCTACAGTATTAGCAGCAGGCTATGACATCAGTGACCCTCAAATTGCACAGCTCCAGTTCTCACTCAGATTTCATTCTCATGGGTATTCTTTATACTGTGCAGCAAAATTCATCGTTAATAATTAAATTGTGCATTTAAGTGTGCATATATGTACAGAGGAGGACAGTGAGGATAGATAGAAGGTGAATTAGTTACTAAATTGAACAGTCCCTGAAGAAATTTTAAATAATCACAGATCAAAATCTGTTTCAGCTCTGTGACCTTATCTTGAAAAATATACTAGCGTTTTCTTTACCTTGGTGCATTTGAGGTAGCAAAAAGGCTGCACAGAGATCAGACAGAGTGAAGCATCACTCAATAAAAGTTACTCTCAGAGGAATATTTGGGTTATAAGGTGCTCTTACAACCATTTCTAATTTCATTGAATTCCTTTATAAAAATGTTCATTCCTTCAGTGCCTGGAAAGGTGTAATATCAGTTTCTAAGCCCATTACTTTAATTTAAAACATAGATATTTATAATTTTTTACTCGAGTAGGTTTTTTAACATATTTAGAAAAGTTGTTCACTTATTAAAAGTAGCTCAGTTTTGCATGTAGCTTAAGCATGAGCATATGCTACACAATTAACTAAAAAACATAGAGAGGGAGAAATTTCTTATGATGTTTATCTAGTGCAGTTATGTGTGGTGCCTACTCTGGAGTAAAGAAGCATCTTCATCTTCAGGCAGGCATGTGAGTACTTGGCTTAACCGAAAGCAGAGTTTCTTATACTTAGTTTCGTTTATTTTAGTGTGTTTTGAATTTCATAGGAAAAATAAATCTTCCTTTAAAGAAAAAAAAGATGGAGTGGGGGGCAGGTATCGCTACCATCCTATATTATGCTATAATTCCTAGTCAAGTTGGTCTTGTGTGCCAGGCTCTTTTGGATGATATATCCTGTACAGATCCATCTAATGACTAAGAAAGCACAAACTAATGTCTCACAGAAAACAGATAAAGATCAGCTAAGGAATCTGTCTAACATGTGGAAGAGAATGAACCATGAGATTCAATTTATTCAAAGTAATAGGGTAGCATTCTGAAAGTCATAATTGTAATTTTTGTGCTGGAAAGCATTTTTAAGGAAAATTTAAGATTTAGGATGTAAAAAATAAATAAATAAACCCCAGGGATTTTGTTGTTGCTGCCTGTTGATTAAGTTAACTATGCTGCATACCATAAACAAAGATTACAGCAATAAGAAAAAGGTCCCCCAGCCTTAGTCTGAAATGTAAATCGTGATGCCAGTTTTATCTATGAATTTAATCTCAGTTTTGGCACATGAATTTGTATCTGTGGAACTTTACTCTCTAGAGACGTCTGTGCTTCTTGTCCCGTATTCTTCCTGTCTATGGCTAGTTACAGCTGCTTTCCTAGCAAATGCTGTCCCTTCTCCCAGCCAAATTTTTACAAGAGGAAAACCTTCTCTTTGGCATCCTGATGATTAGCAACAAATATAGGAACGCAATGAGTACCACATAAATATCATACAAGTTTTGATTGCATAGGGTAAACACCCAGGAAAATGAATTTGGAGAGCACCACTGGGCTGAATTCTTTACTTCTCGCGTTGAGAAATGTCAATAAGCATTCGGTATGCACTTTGCTTATCTGGCATGCAAATTTATAACTATGGAAACAGTGCAAGATTATTTTTTTTCCTTTAGATTTTCCATAGATTTCTTTTATGTTCAGTGGACTTTATAAAGTTTAAGTTTTCAATGGGTGTCCGCTACATTACATAACTTTAGGGTGAAGAGCAGTTGAAATACGTCTTTTAAAGTTGGTTTGAATCAATCTGTGAAATTTCATTTTGATGTGAATTAAAACAATTATTCAAGTAAACCAACATAATATTGTGTTATTTTTTTACCTTGGAAGTTGTGATTTGGATGTCCAAAGTCCAAATCCTGTGCAACTTTCATGCTCTGGTCTTTCTGTGTCTAGTTGTGTGATTCAGTTTTCATCAGTCATCATGAGGTTTTGTGGCTGCAAGGATTTCATACGAGATAACCGCTAAGAAGCATGTCTACTAGGGCAAATCTGAGACATCTGACCTGATCTTGAGTCCCAGTGGCACTGTAGGAAAAAGCAGTTCCATGATCAGATTAATATTCTGCATCTATTCATTAAATGGGAGTGAAAAAATTATTTTATAATGCATCAAAAATTTCTCTTTCAACTGAAGATGACAAATTCTCCTGATTGAAAATGTCCTCAGTATTTCATTCCAAAAATATTTCATTCCAAAAATATTTCTACTCTATTCATTGAGTCAGGATACAAAAATGTATTTGAATATTAGATTTTTTTTTTTTTTGCGTTATCTATCAACTCTTAATTCTTTTTCTGGGATATAGCATAAGGAATGAAAGGGAAATGCTCTGATTTTTTGATTTCGTCTTTGAAATTTAATACAGCTAGGCAAATATATAAAAGTACCTGAGGAAGCTTTTTATCTGAGTCTTGTGGGATTTGGATTCTTAACTCAATTAAATCCATTCTATTTCTTTAGATTTGCTTCAACCAAAACATTCATGCTAAGCTTTAAAGTAAGCTTTGGTGAAAGCAGCAAAGTTTTCTTCTCAAACTCAAATAGTAATGATTTTCTTTTCCTTTGCCTAATGAGATTAAAGCACTGAACTACTGTATTACTCTGGTGACCTCTTTCTCTTTGGTAAGCTGTCTCAAGTGTGGCAAACATGTGGCATATGGGAACAGAGGAAATGTCAAACTGGGGAGCAAAGATTTACAAAATTTAATATCTTTCATAAGCTTTAGCT